>CP119922.1:0-454372 GCA_029542905.1 Malassezia arunalokei
ACACTAACACTAACACTAACACTAACACTAACACTAACACTAACACTAACACTAACACTAACACTAACACTAACACTAACACTAACACTAACACTAACACTAACACTAACACTAACACTAACACTAACACTAACACTAACACTAACACTAACACTAACACTAACACTAACACTAACACTAACACTAACACTAACACTAACACTAACACTAACACTAACACTAACACTAACACTACTAAAACTTAAAAGGATGCATTCTTCGACGTCATCATTATACCTTTCCCGACACTGAAGTCCTAATTCCAGATCTCTGTTCCCGGATTGATGTTCGGCACCTTACATCTTGCACTCGACTTGCAATAGGTGCTCATTGCTTAGTCATCTGTATTGCTGTTACAATGAACCAGTCTTGGGCTCTTACATAGTGTCACGAGACTCACGCAAGACTTTCATTCAACTATCACGCCCTCGACACCTTTCGCGACGCACATTTCAACATGCATAGCTATGATTATTTCTTTACATTAACACAAAAAATCGCACAACCTATATAGTCTATTACATAGCACGTCTCATGTGCTCCATACGACTGTGGTGCTTGTAGGGCGACTTGGACAGTGCCTTCAGGTCATCATTCGACAAAATGCCACCTTCCAGCAGCTTAGTAAGGTCGAAGTTCTCGTTGAGCTTCAATGAGCAAAGGAAGTCGTAATTAGAGTCATGGTACGCATGGTCTTCTAGGTGCTTGATGTAGCTGTCCAGCTGGCACAAGCCATTAGGACGACGTTCACAGCCCTGGTTTTCATCCAAAGGCACCACGGCATCGTTCATCTTGACACGAATGTAATCCGTACCGTCGCAATCCATGACCTCAAAGACCAAGCGAGCTCCAAACGGCACCACACGACTAGTACGGTACTTGCGATTCTCGTCCATGTGGAAGCCGGACAGCTCATCCGCCACTTGCCTCATATTAAGTGTCGTAAGAATCGTTTGGATTACTGCATCGTGGGTGAAATCCGCATAGATTGGCTGGTCAATCGGGAAGTAAGTCTCATCTTCATCAAGCTTTTTATTTTGCGTTGTCCATGGACCCTTCATGGGCTCCTTCTTCAAGCGGTGCAAAAATTCTTGCACCCATCCCAGACCCATTGCCTTGCCGCCAGTGCTCATAAATCCAAACACGGTTTGGAACTTGAGGTCATTCTCGTAAGAAAATTCCTCAAAGTCTTTCTTGGTAAATAGCTTGCAAAAGTCCGAATAGCCTTGAGACACAGTCTCGTAAGCACACAAGCTCACCATCTGCGACACATCCGACGACGTGATGGGGACGCCCTTCACGTGCTCCTGGACACGCTTGGTGGCCTCCTTAAGGAACTTGAGGTGCCAAGTGAGTACATTGATGGCTTTGGGCGAGAAAAAGGCAGGGCATGTATAGTAAGGCGATAGAGGGTTCTTGTGCAATGGCGCCTCCGTAAGAACCTCAATGTTCACTTTCTTATCCATGTCCCAACCAAAGAATCCGAGTGCCCAGTAACGCGCCGAGTCCACCATACGGCTTTGCGATGTCGTTCGGATCACAGGCTTTTTGTCATAACCGTCGAGAAGCTCGGCATAGTCGTAGTATGCCTTTACACCCGAATCAAATAGCTCCTGGGCACCCTTGTGCACTAGCAGATTTTCTCCTAGTTTGTACTCCCAGTGCTTCAAGAATTCGTAATCACCGGACACCTTCAATGTACCAAGCTTCTGAGCGGCCTTGATCTTCTCGCCGAAACCACTGGGGCCACCTGTGCCTGTGGGATAACGAGCGCCATGGCGATGCAGAAAGTGGACTTGTTTGATCTTGCATTGAGGCGGCAGGACACGGTGATGGAACGTCTCAGGGAACAGGTCGTAGGCAGGGTGATACGGCGACGTAGTGCCGAGGTTACGGAAGATGTCGTCTGACGTGGCATGATCTTTCTCCGCATCCTTCGGCTCCCAGCGCATCTCAACACTCTCCCGGTTCCACTTGTCCGATTGAAGACGGTCTTCTTGGGCCACGAACGGAGCTTTGCCGTACTTGAAGCTTCCTAAATGACCTACTTCTGTCGGGAACGTTTCGTCGGATGAGCCGGTAGCATTACTAAATGGGATCGACGGCGTTCCCTTAGCAGCGCTGCTGCCTACAAGGGTCGCGAGCACCAGAGCACCACCCAGGATCATTGATATGATGAGAATGGGGTGTCAACGTTCTCCAGCGTACGTAGAATATTTACTCGGTCAGGGAATGCATTTAAATGAAATTATCCCTGTAGAAGATGCTTTGGATGACGCCTGAATTTAATACGTGCCTCGCTGCGCACGTGCATGCAAGTCGTGCATGCCCATGGCACACCTATTAAACGACATATTCGATTTGACGTACCGCACTGTCCACCAATGAGCTAAGATATATCGTCTCTCTCGTCCTTTGCATGTAAGCGCTAGGAACTAGATCGGCCATAGATGAGCTATGGCGTTATTTTTATCTTATCGTTATGCACGTCTGCTACGATCGATTTCATCGGGTCGCAGCATAGGCGACATCTTACAATGCTGAATTGTCGGCACATGTTTTTTGCCTAATACCTTGTTGCAAGATCGTTTGTTCTGATCCACGTTTGTATCCATGGGGCTGTCTTGAGAACTTTGTTGAGCACTGTACTTGCAGTCAATAATATGGAACTCCGTGCCGCTACATTGTCAGCACATTTTTCTAAGAAATGGGCCTTTTTCAGAAACAATGAATGGAGGCGACGTGCCTTCATTGTTCCTACTTTTGCCACGATGGAACTATAAATGCACCAGGCCTCAGTGGTCGGTTCAGCAGAGATGTCTAGCATCATGAAGATCCTTCTCGCCTCGTTGTTGCTCTGGACCGTTCTCCTGCACGTCTCCGCGACACCGCTTCATCGCACTGCCAAGAGCGACGCGCTGAATGTGAACTCAGCACAAGTCGAGAAACGTCTCAAGACCGAATCTCTCCAACGCCGTTCGTCAGTGTGTGAACCTGTAGAAGACAAAACAGTCACAGTAACACATTGGAAGACGAAGCACATCGGTAGTGGCAAGCAACCCGGTGTCACAAGGATCACGGAAACAAGCTGGATCGCCACCACAGTCTACACGAGTAACAAGCCACCCTCGCCAAAGGAAACGACTAAAGGTCCAAAGTCTGACGATTCGTTCCCACCTGTGACAAAGAGTGTCGAGCACACGTACGACACCAAGGAACCGTACACGTCCGTGACCGTCCCGTCTGCCCGGGAGACAAAGAGCCGCTCTTCACAAATTGTGCAGCATGACACCAAGAAGCAGTCTTCATCCTCTGTTTCTCGCACGAGCACTACGTCCTCGACCATCGTTACTGCCAACGATCCCGCCAGCAAGGATACTCCCCCAACTGAGTCGGCTCCTGCTCATTCGCACCGCCTATCGACTGGTCCACGCCCCGCTTGCAGCGCCGAGTATCACGACGGGCCCAAAGAACACACCACAACAACGGGACCAAGTCAAACTACCAAGCATAGCAGGACCAAAAACGCTGGTCCGTCCCCAACGACAGTGATCAAGACCCAAGTTAGCGGTACCGAATTGACCATCACTGCCACCTCGCTTGTCGGAGGCAAGTTCGACTGTGGCAAATACAACATCTTTGGTATCGAAGTGTGCATCAACGGCTCTGGCAACGGGAACCAAATCAAGTTTTAGATTCGCGATAGATTCATAGTTTTGCTCATCTGATCATCTAAGTCTCACAATTCGCTATACTAGCAACAATTCAAAAGCGTTGGACAGGGATGGGGAGGTGCCACGACCATTACAGACGACCAGCGACTGCTTCGACAGAGGGATGTGATGCGTAAGATATTGCGCATTCGATGTATTCTTTCGAGGTAAATTAAACCCTGGCCTTGATGTGAAGGTGCCTAGGTTCCGTACCTTTGTCGGGATGTGATGTTAGGGCAACACCGTCGTCCGTAATAATAAGCGTGTCGCTGGTCGAGTCCGAGCGCCAACCCTGCTGCGAGACTTGGACCAGGCCGGCCTTGTTAGTTTCCGTCTCCATGAACCATTGCTTTCGCAGCTGAAGACTGTGCTCTGACTCACATGGCTGCAGAGAGATGCGATTGTCAGCGTTTTCAGGATATGGCATGGCATCACCCATCTTGTCGCTGGGAAGATACACGGTGCCCGGCGTGAGGCACAAAGACGTGTTCATCAGGCTGCGCACCTGACCACCTTTCTTATAGTGCTTTGAAGGCGAATTGCAGCTAAAAAATTGGAATAACTGCTTCGAATGTTGCGTCGAAGCAAGGGCAGGGTGGCCGTCCACCGTCTTATCCAGAGTGAATTCCAGCAGCTGGGAATCGTGATGGAAAAAGTCAAGACTCACGAGATTGCCAGCAACCCCGTAGGCCTTGCACGAAAGGCCCGATGCCATAGCACTAGCGGCACCGACAAGAGCAAAGGAGATCAGTTTGTACATGTACATCACAGTTGGAAATGGTGGCGTCGAAGCACAGCCGCCCACTTATTGTTTATATAGGCGCGCGATGCGTCGTCCTAATTTACGCAGGCTGTCAACCCCGTGCGTCTTATTGGGCAAATCACAATGTGTTTTGAACGCCCCCTTGCCTATTAGACTTGCTTAGAAAAAAATCTTTCATTCAACTCCGCATCGAGACGTGCTGCCCAAAACGCACGGCATTGAATCGGCTGCGTCAATCATGGAGCTACCTCCGAGCAGACATTGGCTGCTTCCATTTCATCGGAGTATCTTGCATCGCCTTCTACCAGACGATGAAGAGTTACGTGATCTGCTCGTGATCTTGGCTCCCGGATTAGGTCTTCGAAGAGTTGTTTCAACGTTATTACGAGTGTATGCGCGTCCCCAATCTCTTGTCGTGGTGGTGAATGCGTCGGCACAAGATGTAAAGGGGATCAATCATGACCTAGGGACACTGGGTCTAGGGCACAATGCCATTCGCGATGTGCACCATCACATGAGCTCCAAGCAACGGACAGATATGTATCTGTCCAGCGGTATCATCAGCGTCACATCCAGAATCTTGGTCGTGGATATGTTGCAAAAACGTATCCCTACGAGCCTACTTACCGGTATGGTTGTATTGAATGCTGAGCGTGTGTCTCCTACTTCTATTGAAGCTTTTATTGTACGCCTATATCGCGAGCAGAACAACGACGGCTTCTTGAAGGCCTTCTCTGATAATGCTGAGCATCTTGCAAGCGGATACCACAAGCTGCAGACGATCATGTCTCAGCTGCGCTTACGTCAAGTCGATATCTGGCCTAGATTTCAAGAGGAAATCAACCATGATCTAGGTCAACGACGCGCCGATGTCATTGAGCTGCACCAGCCTCTTACGCCTCGTATGCGCTCAATACAAAATGCCATCATCCAATGTTTAGAGGCTACCTTACAGCAAGTTAAGCTCAGCAAATTGGTCACGGACTTGGATGATTTAAACGTGGAGCAGGCCATGTATCGTGCATTTGATGTCACCGTCCGCCGGCACCTTGATCCAGTGTGGCACCGCCTGAGCCCGGCAACGAGGCAGCTGGTGGGCGACTTGTATACCCTAAGACAGCTCCTGCATGCATTGCTGTCCTACGATTCTGTCTCGTTCTATGAATACCTCGAGACGATCTTGGCGTCTAATGCACCTACGTCAGAGCCGGGAGCCCCGCAGCGGCAGTCGCAGTGGCTCATGAGTGATGAGGCCAACATGATTTTTCATGAGGCTAGAGCGAGGCTGTGGCAAGAAAAACAGGACGAGGAAGGCATGTCGTTTGAGCTGGAGGAACTTCCTAAGTGGAAGCTGTTGGCCAAAGTATTGGACGAAGTGGAACAAGACATATACCGCGACGACTCATCTTCCTCACATACTATTCTCATCATGGTCCAGTCTGAACGCACAGTTGCTCAACTTCGCACATGGCTGTCTTTGGCCGAGGGAAACACAGCTTCTCCTGGCAGACCATATTTGACAGCATGCTTGCACAACTACCTTGCATGGAAGAAGAGTCTCTTATCCTTCCAAAAAGAGCACCACGTTCGCTCAGACACACCCGAATCTCCGAATCCATCGTCTTCGATCCATGAAGCCCTGCGTCACAAAATGATGCGCACAGGCGCTCCGGCGCATAAACGTCGTCGAATGCGAGGAGGCATGTCCCAGACATCCAGACCATCTTTCGCTGAGGACAACCCATTTAGCGAGCTGGATCATGTTGCTGCAGCTATGGACCCCCCTCCCGCATTGCTTGCTATGGACGAAAGTATGGAAGAACAGGACCCTGGCTCTACTGACTTCTTTGGTCTGTTGGATTTGGATCATGTGATTGTCGTTCAGAGCTACCAGGGTGATAACAATGACAATATCCTGCAGGAGCTGCGACCTGGTTATGTGATCATGTACGACCCGAATGCATCATTTGTGCGACAGGTCGAGTTGTATCGTGCTACACAAAGCCTGTCATCGGAGCTCCGCATTTACTTTTTCCTGTATGTGGATTCCGTGGAGGAACAAATGTATCTCGGTGGTTTACGTCGCGAAAAGGACGCATTTGAGCGCTTGATTCGCGAAAAGGCTACCATGGTCATTCCGCTCACCGCCAATGGGTTGCCTGCGGAAGAGGATGCCGATCAGCGAATGGTCCGAATGCTGAGCACACGCATTGCCGGTGGCCAAAGGCTTGCATCCGGGCGCCATCCTAGAGTGGTAGTGGACATGCGCGAGTTTCGATCGAGTCTGCCATCTTTCCTTCATGCTGCCGGTATGGAAGTGATACCCTGCACGCTCCAAGTGGGTGACTATGTCATTTCATCCGACATGTGTGTGGAGCGCAAAACACTGACGGATCTGATGCAGAGTCTCAATTCAGGCCGCTTGTATACCCAGTGCGAGGCTATGTCTATGCACTACCCCTACCCAATCCTACTGATTGAATTTGACCAGGACCGCGCTTTCACATGGCAATCCATGGGCGATGTCCGTTCTGCGCATGGTCGTGCACAAGCGGCACGATCGACGCCCTCGGACCTCGACGTCCAATCCAAACTTGTTCTACTCACACTCACCTTTCCGCGCTTACACATCATTTGGTCGTCTTCCCCTTATGCTAGTGTGGAAATATTCGCAGACCTGAAACAAAACTATGACGACCCGGATCCTGAACGTGCTGCCTCTGTTGGTCTGGACGACTCTCTACAACGACAAGGACAACGCGAAGCTTCATTGAATATCACGCCGTATGAAATGCTTTGTTCTATGCCCGGCGTCACACTCAAAAACGCTGCTTACCTTGCGCAGCACATACCCAATATCCAGGTTTTGTGTGAGACGCCCATGTCCGATTTGCAATCCCTCATCGGGGCCGAAGCTGGGCGCAAGCTGCATCAATTCCTCCATCGAAGCCTGGCTTGATAGAATTTTTCACATATACCCCTTTTCTATGTAAGCCCCCGTCCTGTGCCACGTCCTTGCTTTGTATACGCGAATGTCTGGACTGCTTGGAAAAGTGGTGCGAATCGATGCAGAGGGCGCAGCTCCTTCCCTGGCCGCCCTCCCTGAGCTAGCTGCACAAGTAGCGTCACAGTGGAAGGTGAGCCGAGCCAACGCGGCCAAGCCGGGTGAATGTCGCGTACTGTACCCATCGTCCTTTCACCCGGTGGCTGCTGTAGCTTCTGGCGAACAAGCGGGAGCTCCGCAAACGGGCCCTGATGCCTTGCCGTCTGCTAGCGTGTTTCTTCGCAACGAGCGCCTTGAAGAGACACGTCTGGCTGCCGCTAAAGGTGTCCGTGCGTTGCGCGACTTGGGCAAGGTGAACGAGGAAGGCCAATGCATTGAGGTTGATTCCTTTGCTAGTGCCCACGCCGCTGCCGTTGGAGCGACTCTTGGCTTGTGGAACGTGAACCACTTCAAGACACGCGGCTCCGCGCCTGCCTGGAGCTTGCCTCTTGAAAAGCAGGGTGGTCGTCATATTGAGGCTGTGCCTATCAACGGCCCTGTTTCGAGTGAACAAAAAAAGGCGCTGCGTGATGACGGCGATGAACTGGCTTCTTCTGCCACACCTTTAAGCTGGTACACGGGTGAGGTGTACGCGCGCGCTCAGAACTGGTCGCGCGAACTGCAAGAAACACCTGCCAACCTCTTGACGCCCACGATTTTCGCTCATCGAATTATGGATGCATTCAAACATGTACCCCACACAAAAGTCGTGGTACATGATGCAGACTGGGCGCGCGAGCAAAACATGAATTTGTTCCTCTCGGTGGCACAAGGTTCCGAGCAGCCATGCAAGTTTGTCGAAATCCAGTATCATGGCGCACCTGATGCCAAGGCCGCCCCCCTGGCTCTGGTCGGCAAGGGTATCACGTTTGATACGGGTGGCACGAGTCTGAAGCCCAGTGCTGGCATGGATCTCATGCGTGCCGACATGGGTGGTGCTGCTGCCGTGGTTGCTAGCACCCTAGCTATGGCCCAGCTGGGTCTTCCAATCAATGTCGTCACTGTGACGCCCCTCACGGAAAATATGCCGAGTGGTCGCGCCACCAAGCCAGGCGACATCTTCCAAGCTCGTAACGGTCTGACTGTGCTGGTGGACAACACTGACGCAGAGGGTCGCCTCGTGCTAGCAGACGCGCTGTCGTACGTGACAGATGTCTATGCACCCCACACGGTCATTGACGTAGCCACTCTAACCGGAGCCTGTGTCATGGCTCTAGGTGATGTGTACTCGGGTGTATTTACGGAAGCCGAGTCCTTGTGGCAGGAAATCAAGACGGCCGGTGAGGCGGAACACGACCTATGCTGGCGCATGCCGCTCACTGACAGATATTTGCCTCAAATCTCCAAGCTCAATGCTGATCTTGTCAACACGGGTGGTCGTCCTGCTGGCTCATGCACGGCTGCCATCTTCTTAAAGCAATTCGTTCATGGCCTCGAGGACCGTGCCAAGGGTGAAGCCGCCCGTGTGCGATACGCCCACATTGACATTGCCGGCTCTATGGAGGCCGCAGCCAACACGCTCAACGACTACCAGAGTAAGGGACTCACCGGTCGCCCAGTTCGTGCCCTCATCGAGTTCGCACGTCGTTTAGCCTTTTCCTCGTAGACACTTCTATGTGATTCATGGGCGCAATTGCTGAACATTCGCAGAGTGCGCTTTTCCGTCCAAGAGCAGCTCGGACATGACTTTGCCGGTGCCCAGACTGTTGCTGATACCCCACACAGCATGTCCTGCAGCCACATAGATACCCTGCTCAGCCGAGCCGCCCAAAATTGGCGCGGCCGTGCGCGGTGAGATTGGCAAGTAACATGCTTGTTCCGCCAAAAGCTTAGCACCGCGGTTCACGTCCAGATACTCGGGACTCAAGACGGCCAGCTGCTTCTGAAGTTCAGCCGTGCGCCTAGGATCGAAGCTCACATCGTCTGCCAGTTCAGGAACGGGCGCATCATCCGAGCCACCCGATACGTACGCCATGCCTTTGGGGCGAATGTAAAATTCAGGCGCACCAGCCGAGCTGCCATAACGCATCTCTGAGAAGAAGCAATCAGCTGAGAGCTGATGCTTCTTGGCCGCCTGAACCAAGACACTGTGCGAGCGACTTCCTTCAATCATCGAGGCCGAACGCAGGAACGGCGGCATCTTGTCGGATGGGAACCACGTCTTGAGTAGTTTGCCCGTCCATGGACCCGCAGCCACGATAACATCGGTGGCAGGGAGCACCTTATCTTCACCCGCCTGCTGGATCTTGACGCCTTGAACTTTACCATCCTCCGTCAAGTCTAGGCCTGTTGCCTTGGTCTGCAAAAGAATCTGCACACCCACTTCTTGCGCACGCTCACCCAAAAACTCCGTCAAAGGACCGGGTGTTACCTGCGCTGTGGACCCACCACCACCGATAAGACTAGTTGAAATGAATACATCTGGATTGAGCCAGCCAATCTTTGGTCGATGACGAGCCTTGCGAGATGTATCCAAACTCAGTTGGTGCGTTTCCACACAACGGTAGCCCCAGCGTTCGGCACCGTTCTCTTTTTCAGCCAGCTCACGGTGCAGCTCAAAACTCAATGCAGCCAGACTCGCCGTGGAAGTGCCATGCCAGTCGAGTGCCAAAAAGCCGCCTGCTTTGCTTGACGCTCCAGGTGCCAATGTCTTGCTCGATTCCAGCAAAGTCACCTTCGGGCAGTCTGAACGCCTGCTCATATAGTAGGCGATACTGGCGCCAATAATACCACCACCTACTATAACAACGTGTCGGCTTTGTTCAGGCATGATGGCGTGAGAAGCAAGCATGAAAATGAACAAACTTGCCCAAGAACGTATCCTGCCTCACCACACGTGGCGACACATGTGGTCACGATCCTTATCAAAATCCAGTAAAAAAAATTTCATTTTGGCACAGATAAAAATTAGATTTGGTAGAACTGGGATTCGAACCCAGGATAAGTAGGGGACTCGATGAAACCATCGAAGAATTCAACAACACTTGAATCTACCGCCTTAGACCACTCGGCCATCCTACCAAGAATCCCTAGATTTTGTCATTCATTATCAATAAATTATTGCTAATTGCAGTGGTTGCTACTTTGTCGTCTCATACTACTATCTTTCCCTCCTACGTGCAGTTCATGGCCACAATCGAAACATATCCTACAATTTGCAACGTTGAAGTGAAAGAGATACCCCAAGATATCATCGCTACTAAATCATGCACCAAAGCATTTTCTAGCGGCAATGATATGACAGTCTTGTGTCAACAGTACGTGGACCGTATTTTTGTTAGTGCATCGCAAAAGGGCAAGGTGGGATATTTGGTACGTATTTGCCGTCTCATAATTAGTTACAAGCTCACGTACAAATGCCTTTTGCACAAACGTATTCGACCGAATATAATTCACATTCGGCAGACGAAGCACGCGAACCTACCGTGTCTTTCGTGCCGTTATTTGGCGCACCTCCGAAAGGTATGGAAGACATCTACCTACTCTACGCGAAGCAACTGGCGCTTCACATTTATTCCGACTTGTGCCACCCTGAATCTATGAAGAGGGGAGATACTTGTAAGCCATTGGTAATCGCATTGGCTCTAGATCGTATGCCAGCGGAGAATGTTGACGACATCGACTTTGTGTCAGAGCGTCAGCGTTTAGACCAGATCTGCTCCATGATGCAAGAGTGTCGAGTTTGGTAGGACCTGGGTGTAGCCAGGGTTTATATACGTAGCTCCACCCTGCTCGTCTCCACAATTCGGCCCATTTTGTTCGAATTCAACGGTCAACTTGCGGAACTTCTGTCATGACGTCAGAAGCTCCGGGCGACGAAGTAAAGTCAAACGCTTCAAACCCCTCCCAGCATACCCCTCCAAAGTCTTCTGATGCCACAAAAATCATTTTTGATGACGATGGAACATCGCACTCTTCTAAAATAAAGGCTCAACGTTCCAACGATGCCGGGATAAAGTATATCGTTTTTGTTGGTAATATGTCATACGATGTCACAGCGGATGATTTGGCGAAGCACATGAGCGATACCTGTGGCGAAATGCCGAAAGTACGACTGCTCACCAAGAAGGGGGATCCATCTGCGCTTGAAAAATTATCCAACTCAAAGAAAAAGTCCATCGCAAAGGGTAAGGCTCAGGATCCATCTGCACCTGTGTCCAAGGGCTGTGCTTTTGTGGAATTTTCAAATGCGGCTTCTCTGCAAAAGGCACTTCGTTTTCATCACTCCATGTTCCGGGGGCGGCAAATTAACGTTGAACTCACTGCTGGCGGTGGTGGTAAGGGCGAGCGTCGCAAAGAAAAAATCAAGGCGAAGAACGCTGACTTGGATAAGGAGCGACGGAAGATATTCGAGAAGTATGTGAAACCTGAAGCTGAAGCACACAAAAGAAAGCAAAGCGAACGCTCTGAACAAGCGCCTGATCAATCCAAGCCCGATAGAACGACGCCCCCCTCGAAGCAACCCAAATTTGCTAGTGGCGCCAACGCGGTTCGGTTAGGCTAACTATAAGACATTCCATAAATTAACACTATACAGGCTCTAGAAATGTGGGACGTGAATGTGGCAACCAAAGCGTCGGAAGTGGACCTGTCAGAGATGGCTGCTTATATGTCCTCTGACTTACGCTGAGCAGGCAGGAACGACTCGTCATCACAGAGGAGCGGCCAGGATGCTCTTCTCCTGAGGGTATACTTGAATGTGGCTCATCTTGATATGCCTCGTTCCGGTGACTCAATTCTTCCTCTGTGGCATAGATATCATGCAAGTTCACAAAGGACGTGAGAGGCAGAAACGTTTTCTGCACATGGAAGGCAAACCATATGGTATAACCAATCAGCGGCACAATCAGTAAACTGTTCAACACTTGCTTCCGTACAGAGAACAGGGAAAGCTGAAATACTTGAAAGAGCACCACTGCCCAGATACACCTCCGCACAGCCAATGGCCATGCATGTCCATGTGAATCGTAGGGTCTGTCAAACACGTTCAAAAGCTGATACTTGACGACCACATAGCCAATACCAAAATACAAGGCACCAAACACGCTGATGCACGGACTCACGATACTGTAAAGAACACAAAGTGTAAAGATCAGAAGGGCTTGTGGATACAGTGTTCCGATATTCAGTGTGGGCGCAGTGAGCAAATGCGCCCAGCGGCGGGGCGTCATTACAGAAAAGAGACTCTCAAATTGCCTGAGTAGAATATTCGGAAGGAGGACCAGTTGGAAGGGCTGGATCGCCAGGCCCTGAAATATGACATACGCGAGAGAAAAGTTTCGTGCCACGGGCAAGGACTGAGCGAGCTTGTCAATCATGTGCATAGGGCTTTCTGACAACTCATTGAGCATATCGCGGGCACTCGTAAACAGAAAAACAAACACCACAGAGAACAGCAAGTACAGATAGTACATACCCAAAACGCTGTGCTCAATATGCGAGTACGCACGAATACGCTGGAACCATGTAGAGTATCTCATCGCCACGGGAACCAAGGCGTTGACAAAAATCAGCAGCAGAGTAGGGAGCGAGTTTTGCACAAACGCACGCAGGCGCAAATTTTCATCAATCAGATCCCCCAACCATGGAAAATAGACCTTGATCCCATTCAGATTTACCAAAGATGCAAGTATCAGATCCAGTGAAAGCGTGATCGAAAGGAAAATAGCCATACTAAGCGCCATGATGCATTGCCGAATTCTCCTGTCCCATACAGCCGTTTCCTGGTGTTCCCAAATGACGTCTCGTGGCTCCACGGCCGGCTCCGTAAGCATGCGACCAGGCGAAGGGTAATGCACCACCTGTCCAGCAATTTGCGCGCTCCATGTATTTTGGAAAGTAACAAAAGCAGTGTGCGTGTGAGGAAAGAGAGAGACGCGTAATTCACGCACGGCTCTATCCAGTGTCGCGAATTCATAAGATGCTTGATCAATGGCATCAACATGTTCTCCTGCCCAGTTCCACAGAGGCACACAGGTGCGAGGGCGCTGGCGATTCGCACGAATATGTGTACCAATCATCGGTGCATCACCCGGTTTAGGCGGTTCCGACATCGCCAACGTCTGATCCTCAATCGCTGCTGGATCATAATTCTCCACGGCGCTGTCGTCACCAAGCCACGAATACCATAAACGCTCCAAACGGAACAAACTTCGAGCTCGTTGCCGCAACAATCTGTCCAGGCTCGATGTATTCTTGAGGATGCAAACACTCTCGACGGGCAGGCGAATGCTCTCAAAGTAAGATATGAGCGCCTCATCTGTAGTCAAGTGTTCGGGTAGCATGTACACTTCCACAGTGCGCGAAGTGTCTGACTGCTCCAACGACCCTGAATGGCTCTGTCGAAAAGAGATGAACACACGATAGGCACGCCACAACATAAACATAGCAAGGAGCGAGTATGCAAATGTGCTCACGAGCTGCGTATTTTCATACAGCGTATCACGAGTGACAATATTTGGCAAGGGAAGCAATGGCAGAGGCTCTTTTGGTTTACGCAAGTGTCGCATGGGATAGAAAATCGAATCGCCCAAAGACTCGCCTGGTTTGACGCCATCAACCCAGCCATTAGTGTAAAAATGCACAGGCATCAACACAAAAAGGGCCCAGATACTGGTTAGGGTCAAGTACATAAAGCCCATCTTGAAAAAGAGCAGTGCTGTGACAGCATCCAATCCCACAGTGTGAAGAACGCTGTGGTCTGAATACAAGAGGGTGGGTAAGATCCAGCCAAACATGCTGTTACGCATCCGATCATAAGGTAAAGCGGATCCTTGCGCATGATGTCTCGCCAAATATACAGATGGATAATGCCGCTTCCACACACCAAACACCAGGACGGCCAACAGCCCGACGACAAAGGATAAAACAACTTGTTGCTCAAGCCATGGCCCAACGAATGTCTTACCTCGTGGACCAGGGCGCTCCGGCACCCGATCATCAAAATCCATACCACCGTGTTATAATACACGCGCCGCTGCGACGTCTACAGCCACGGCAAGCGGGATGGTCAACCTCCGCCTTGAGTGGACCCAGCGTTGCCGCTTGAGCGCAATTCTTATTTTTAGTCAACGATCCACTGACTTGGTCTTTTCAACACCATTGCGGACCATGGAAGAAGATGACAAGGTAGCCCGAGCGAGCCCTGCGCAGGGTGACTCGGATGAAGAAGAAGATATGCCAGACTATCGCGTTCTCTCAGCGCTTTCTTCCAAGCATCTGACGACTGCCGGCATGTCTACGGATGCATCCGCGCCATCTATTCCCAAGCGCGGAGAAAAGGATTTCGAGCCAACCGGATTCGGTGGTCAAATCAAGGTCTTGGAACAGAGCCGCCATGCACTATTCACAACGATCTCTCTTCCTCGCGCACATTCAAGCAAGACTCTATGCACAGCCACTTGGGACCCACATTTCCAACGTGCATTTGTGCATGCGCAGCGAGGTCAATCCTGCACACATATGGGCGTTTCACAGCGTCGCCGACTGGAGAGTGGGCAAAACCAAACATGCTTGGAACTCTTCCCAGAAGAAACCATCTATCTGATTGAACGTGGTGCGCTTGACTGTCGCTGGACTCAGACACCGGGTGCTGTACCCTCTGCTGACGCCTTCCTATCTTGTATACCCATATCGGCTTCTCAAGCCTTTTCTCACTTGATGGGTCAAGACGGCTGCACCATGGCACGTTATCAAATTTATGCATACCTTAAGCGTCTTGGATACATTGTACAGCGCGCATCGCTCGTGGATCAATTACGTGCTACAGCCTCGTCCAAACTGCCCTCACCAAAAAAAAGCGTACTTGTGGGGCTTTTGTTAGGCTGGTGGCGTACATGCACACGTATTTGTTTCATGATATATCAATTCCTTCGATGGTGTATCCGAAAGTTATGCACGAGGCAGCGTGGTTTACTTGGCATCTCCGCCACCGATTCATTCGATACTGTATTCGACACACTGCGGATTGTAGCAACGGATGAACCAGAGTCGCCAACAAAGCCTGTTCGGGATGAATCACTCCAGCCTTTCTTTTATGCATGGCGACCGGCATCACACTTCAAACGATCACACCCGCCACCGCCGGAGTTCCGCATATGTGTTCTCGAAGCGGACCAACATCCCATGCTGAATGGACATGACTTTGATACACTCTTCTCGCACATTCCTATCCCTTCATCTACAGGCTCGCAAGGCGATGATAAGGAACTTGCAGAAGTCCGAGCACAAAACAGGCGTGCATATGGCAAGCAACGAACAGCCCGCGTACCACCGGCCACCACCCGCAACCCGTCACGGCTTCGTTCCTTGATTTCGCGTCTTACTTGGATTCTACATATTCTGCAAACGTTTATATCGAAATGGGGTATCTCTTGTGTCAAGGTCAAGCAGACGCGTACGAACGTGTACATTCCTTTGAAGGCAGGTCGTCGAAATGTCGTTGTTGCCATTGTGGACCAAGGGACCATGTCTCTGTTGCGCTTTGGCGAAGCCCAGTTCAATGAATGGCGCCTCGCGGGCCATGCTCCTTAGATATATACCAAATAAGATTGCCGCGAATGGGTCTCGTAGCGAACCCATTTCAGAGCACGATAGTTACTGCGTTCTGTGATCTGTAAGTATCGCACTGCGATACCCGAAGCTGTCAACGACGGCACTGTAAAATCCACTTGAAGGGGAAGTCG
This sequence comes from Malassezia arunalokei, assembly GCA_029542905.1. NCBI lineage: Eukaryota > Fungi > Basidiomycota > Malasseziomycetes > Malasseziales > Malasseziaceae > Malassezia > Malassezia arunalokei. Next base: position 16,243 of record CP119922.1, read on the forward strand.
GTCCCGTGGCGTGATCGCTTCTGATGTCATGTGCACATTCGCTCGAAGCATCCATTCTGTCATACCCTGTACCCGGGGAATACGCCATAGAATGACATGCTCATTTGCATCCCACTTGACCTTTCCAATCTGTACATCACATGAGGCATGTACTGCATTTTGTGGTGTGGGGATCCGAATTACCACGTCTGTCACATGCAATTGCTGTTCCGTACATGTGCGCATACTCAATTGATACTGCCACACATTTTCACACTTCTTCTTTACAACAGCATGAATCCTGACAGGTAAACGCACGTTTCGTTTTACTGTGTAGCGCATCAGCTCAAACTCATCATCCGGAGGAACAAAAGAAAGGCACGAGTCACCATTCGACGTCTTGAAGCCTACGCACGGATGATACACACATTCGTCCACTTTCACAAACAGGGCCGTATGACCTTCAGACGGACCGACAGCGCAGTTCAGACTCAAAAGACAATGAGGCATACCTGACAAGAAGGGGCGTAGTTTGATAACACCTTCCACATCCGCTTTTACGATCATTCCCTGAGAGCTGACGGTTAGATTCAACTTCTCTAAAACATCCACGAAACAACGGTTTTTTCGATATTTAATGTCCCGCTGCCGCCATGCAACATCTGTCGGGTATTCTGTGGTTACACGGCGCATATTGTGGCGCACGGGCACCAGACCGTGTATGTTTTCACTCACAATGTACGTCTCGAGTCTTTGTATGTCAGTGTTCAGCGGATATCCAAAATCCATCATCTCGTCCAACATTTCATAAATCAGCATAAAGTGCTTCTTAACAGCTTCTTCATTCAACTCCCCGATACTTGCATTGCATACAGATACGAAACGAAATAGGAATTCAAAAACAAGGGTCGGATTGGTATTTGACATAATTACTGAAACGATGCACAAGTCCATATGTCGGATCCATAAAAATGTTATCCCGCCCAGCGTTAGCATAGGCGTGCGAATGGCTGGATTTTGAATCACGTAGACACGGAATAGATCAATAATTTCTGGCCTCAGATCATCTCTTATCATGCGCGTTATGAGTGCATTTCCATTGGCATTAACCAAAAAAAAGGCAGACAACATCGCACTGGTCTCGAAAGTCAGTGTGCCTCGCCCAAGATTCCAAGGGGGGTTCCAGTTGGTCGTGCAGGAGAGCGTGCATGTTTCATTTTTGTGGAGACAGCACTTGGGCCGCCGCCCTCAGCTCTCCCCGACATGGGCAACAAGAAGGCTGCTCGCCAACAACCTCCCACCCCTACGAAGAAAAGCTGGAATAAATGCTATTTCTTCATCTTAGCGACTTTATTGGGTATCGGTGCCTTTATTATGCGACAAATTTGGCTTGCATCGCTTTTTGTACCCCCGTATGTGCCTGTCGATATACCAGATAATTTCTACGACGGCGAGCGCCCAACCACCGTTCCATTTCAACTCCCACCTGCACGAAAGATTCCCACTCATCCCATTCAGGAGCAAGATAAGGAAAAACTTCACGCTATACGCGTAGCTTTTCAGTCGTCCTGGGGAGCCTACAAGCTGAATGCCTGGGGTATGGACGAATATCACCCACTCTCCAAATCAGGTACGAACCTTCTTTTAAAGAAAGAAAGTCCAGTTGGATTCACCATCGTGGACGCTCTGGATACACTTATTATACTCGGAATGAAGGAAGATTATTTGGATGCTCGGAACTGGATTCGGGACGAACTTTCCTGGGATGTTGACGGCCGCTTGAATGTATTCGAGACGACTATTCGTATCTTGGGCGGACTGCTCTCTGCGTCTGCGCTTATGCTTGATCCTCCTGCGGGTACCCTGCGTGCTTCATACGAGGACTCTACCTTCTTCCTGGCACGTGCACAAGAGTTGGCGGCTCGTCTGTTGCCGGCTTTCGATACGCCCTCTGGTATTCCAAAGCGTGAAATCAACCTTCTTACTGGTGAATCTTTTTATGATGAAGATAACCATGACTCTAGCAGTTTAGCAGAGGTTACTACCATTCAACTCGAGTTCAAGTACCTTGCTGAGCGCACCGGTGACCAAAAATATTGGAGCATAGCAGAGCGGCCGATGCAGGCGGCTTTGAAAACTGTGAAAGAAGCCAATCTCGGCATTCTGCCGATATTTTTGAGCCCCCACGATGGTGAATTCTATTTGTCTGAGATCCGTCTCGGCTCACGAGGCGATTCCTACTACGAATACCTGGTCAAACAGTTCATTCAAACAAACCGCACGGAACAGGTATATCGAAAAATGTACGAATATGCGTTTGATGATATCAAGGCGAAGTTGCTCAAACATACTCCATGGCTTTCGCCCCCTCTTGTGCATACACTGGAGATATATCCAAGAAACAGGGGCAAGGAATGGCGTGCTATAACAAAACAGGACCATCTAGTGTGCTTCCTTGGTGGTACCATGATGCTCGGTGCATCGGTAATGGTGAATGGTACTCTCTTGCCTCCCAAGCTGGAGTATGGTGGCACCAGGGCCATGCGTGAGGATTGGCGAGTGGGTCACGAACTGATCCGTACATGCGTGAACACATATGCAAATTCTGCTACAGGTCTTGGTGCGGAGATTGTGTTTTTCAGGTCCACCGAAAATACGACTGATCACAGAGCTTGGGTGGTGAAACAGGCTAACCGACGAACGAATCCTGACGCCGGGCCTCCCATTGATGCACGCAATATTCTAAGGCCAGAGACAATCGAGTCTCTTTACATTGCATTTCAACTCACAGGTGACCCCATATACCGTGAGTGGGGCTGGCAGATCTTTGAGAGTTTCCAGCACTGGTGTCAAGTGGACGGAGGGGTTGGTGGTTATGCTGGTATTGACAATGTCGATGATGTTAACCACAATCAAATCGATCGCATGGAAACATTCTGGCTCTCCGAAACTCTCAAGTACTTCTATTTGCTATTTTCAGAACGCAACATTCTCCCTTTCCATACCTGGGTCTTCAACACGGAAGCACATCCGTTGCCCATATTCACGCCGTCCTTCATTACCAAGATCGATTAGTCATTCCTCCATAATCTGAACGCGGGTCAAACTGTATTACCCACAGCTACGCCGATGAGTATTGTGGGGCCACCATGACAACGGTCAGGCCTGAGTCAAGGCCCCATGAACGCCCACAATTTAGCTCTCTACATACCAACAAAGGTACTGAAAGTCTACAAATCGACGCACCTAGTCCCTCTACTGGCGAATATCAGGAGTACACTTCGATTCAAGATCTCTGGGAAAGTGTTCGTCGTTTACAATATGAACTCGAAATGGCACGTCCCAAGGAGCCGCTGAGCGGACGAATTATCCAAGTCGTATACTCATTGCCTTTCAATTTTACTCCAAGAAAGGAGCATGATCATATTCAGCGAAAAGCACACGCAGAAGCTGCAAAGAATAGTGTTGCGAGAATGGCCGCCACGGCTCGAGCTCGAAAGTTGCAACGTGAACAACATGGACTCTTAGAAGCGAAAAAAGCTGAAAAAACATCGATCTTGGACAGCATGGACGTGGACCCTATCCAAAAAAATCAAGAGCATGTTGGTCGAGTCGCTGGTCGGCGTGCATGGATGCTGTCTGAGCTTGTGGATGATGATGTGTCTGAGGACGACCAACTATCTGCTATAAACTCACATATTCACAAGACTAGCTCGTCTGAATTTAAAGAGATACCCAGTTCGTCTTCCAAATGTACGGGATTCGGTGAACGAGGCGGTACTTCATCCTGTACTCCAGGTTCTACCAAATTGAGACGTCCTCCTTGGATTCTAAGTCTGAGTCGCGGTCATTCGGCATTGAACAGTGGCATTTACAGTTTATGCGCTAGTCACAAGCAAACCTATATCGGCGCCCCCATTCACATGCGCTTCTGTCAGCAATCTGAACTAGATACGCGATCAGAAGTGTCGCAAACAACGCCCGAAGAACGCAAGGAAATTGAAGCCGTGCTCGCCTCGTTAGAAAACAGAAGTACATGGTCACTGCATGAAGGAGGTCTTGCTATGCGACCACCCGACCTGGATTCGGACAACAACGAGGACATAGCCGGTATTCGTTACGTTCCCACGTGGCTTGATCATCAATCTGCATATTCACACTATGAAGCATATTGCAAAGCGAGTACGTATACATGGCTTTAACAACAGCTTTATGGCCCCTTTTCCATTATATGATGTGGCGAGACGATGAAGACAGGACTACATGGGACCAACACAGCTGGCAGTCATACGTGAAAGTTAACCAGGCCTTTGCAGAGCGTGTTGCGACAGAGCACAAGCCAGGTGACATTGTTTGGATACATGACTATCACCTTCTCCTTGTGCCGCTACTTGTGCGTCGCATGATTCCGGATATACACATTGGTGTATTTGTTCATTCTTCTTTCCCAAGCAGCGAATTCTTTCGATGTTTACCTCAGCGTCACGACATTTTAGAGGGCATGCTGGGTGCCGATTTGATTTGTTTCCAGAATCAAACCTATGCTCGCCACTTTCTATCATGTTGCGTGCGCATTTGTGGGCTTGAGGTGCAAGGTAACTTTGTTGAATCAGCAAATGGCCGTGTGACCAAGGTGGGTCACAGCACCATCGGTATCGATGTGGAACGTGTTCGGTATGAGGCCACTCAATCAGGTATTGGATCACGAATGCAACAGCTTCGTAATTTGTACAAAGACAAGCGCATCATCGTGGGATGCGATAAGCTAGACGTGGTGCGCGGCGTCATTCAAAAACTACAAGCATTTTACGAACTTCTTTTGCATTATCCTCGCTGGCGAAATAATGTCGTCCTTATCCAAATTACGATTCCTGCCATGCATAGTTCTCCTAAGCTCGAGCGGCAAGTTTCTGAGCTGGTAAGCCTCATTAATGGCGATTTTGGCTCCTTGAGCTTTACGCCAGTGCAACACTACCATCAACTGATTAAACGGGAAGAATACTATGCCTTACTCTCAGTGGCAGATTTGGCACTGGTAACGTCTGTACGCGATGGCATGAACACTATGTCTATGGAGTACGTCGTTTGTCAAAATGAACATGGTCAAAGTCCCATCATTATCAGTGAATTTACTGGTACTGCAGTTCATCTTCAAGCTGCCATCCAAATTAACCCTTGGGATATTGGCGGTGTGGCTGCGGCTATACACCACAGTTTGTGCATTAGTGACCAAGAACGCTACGACCGAAACAAGCAGTGTCACGAACAAGTGGTTTCCAAAACATCACACACATGGGCATTGTCCCTGGTTCAACAGATGCTGCATCGATTACGGCATAGATACTCTGCTCATTCAACGCCTATTTTTAACTTGGAGCACATGCTCAAGTGTTTTAAACCTGCCAAGAAACGCCTATTTTTACTGGATTATGACGGTACATTAACACCCATCGTTAAGGATCCATCAACAGCCGTGCCGTCCCAGCGTCTATTGGAGGCTCTGCAAATACTGTCGAATGATGACCGCAATATCATGTACATAATTTCCGGTCGTGACGAAGCCTTCCTGTCAAAGTATTTCAGCCAATTTCCAGCGATGGGATTATCAGCAGAACACGGAAGCTACTTCAAGGAACATGGTTCTCAAAGCTCATGGCAAAACTTATCTGCTGAACTTGACATGTCATGGAAGCAAGATGTATTGAATGTGTTTCGCTACTTCACAGATCGAACGATCGGCAGCAACATTGAAGAGAAGAAGAGTAGTATTGTTTGGCATTATCGAAATGCTGATCCTGACTTTGGCTCATTCCAGGCCAAAGAATGCCAGTCACTACTTGACAACATTCTATCTCAGAATGATCTACAAGTGGAAGTTGTTGTTGGAAAAAAGAATGTGGAAGTCCGACCCCTCGCGATCAACAAAGGCGAAATTGTGCATCGGCTTCTGTATGCCATTCCAGATGTTGACTTTGTCTTTTGTGCGGGTGACGATAAAACAGATGAAGACATGTTTCGTTTCTTGTCAAAACTTGCTTATGATGCCTCTGATGAAGAGCCCTTGTCTTCAGACCGAGTGAGTACAATGGTCGTTTCGCCGCCTGCTCCGTTGAGTCGTAATTCGTATGTCAATGCTACATCACGCAACCTCAATATCAGGCATGAGCAAATATTTACCTTGACTGTAGGCCCTGCGTCAAAACGCACACGAGCAGACTGGCATGTTGGTGATGTCAATGGTATTATCGATTCACTTGTAGCCATGGCTCACCAAGATGAGCGAGAATAACTCGTATTTCATGTATAGTTAACAATCGAAATCATGCTACTGTACATTCTATCTACACATCCACATTTTCATCATCGTCATAAACAAATCGCTTCACGAGAATTTTCCGTCTCGTAATACCTTTTAATGGTGGGCATACCACATTACCAAACGCATCTAAAGTCAGTGGCTTGTGAACAAGACAACCGCTAGAGGGCTTTTCTGACCTAGCCTGTTTTTCCTTCGGAGGGCTCACGACAAGCCGCTTATCCCAACGCACACCTTTTCCTGGCGGGGTTGTGTATACCTCTTCGTCACCTGCTCCACGCGTATGACACATGGGCTCGCCCTGCTCGTCGGTCTTTACTTTATTTGGACGAAATTGAACACGAGCTCGCTGACCATGACCGGCCACAAAATGCTGTGATGGACTTGGTGGTCGAGGGCCGGGGATACGTTGTGTGCGTGTCTCTAATTGCACGTTATACATTTCATTTTGCTTTGTATGCTTCGTTGTCAGCCGAGCGAGCTCCATAGCTGTGATGGGCGGACGTCGTGGTGCAGGAACACAACGAGCGGCACGAGGTACACGGTTCCTCGCAATAGAGTCATTGAAGTTAGCCATTGCAGAAGAACTTTCCTTGAGCGCAGCAGCCGCATCAGACTCTGTTAATGGTTGAGGAAATCTAGACGCATCATTCGACATTCGAGTGGAGCTGGCTTTCGAATTGAGGACTTCGACGGGCACAGGAGCTGCAGCTTTCTTTTGAGACACAGACGCCATTTCTTTCACAGGAGCACTCTTTACAGGGAGGACTCGCTTGTTAGTGCATCCTTTGTCAGGACTATCCCACACACGCATCGCTGGAGCATGGTTCGTGTATTTTATAGGCCGAACCAAACGGGTTGCTTTGGTTGGTGAGGGAGCGCTTGCGCTTCGCGAGATACCTGCAGTGGTCACTGAAGTTTCTTTTTGCTTCAATGGAGAATTTACTTGGAGTTTAGCGCTTTGAAAACCAGTGCTCCAAGGCTTGGATCCAGGTGACGTAGTACTCACTCCAATTTTGACACGCTTTGCAGGCGTTGCCGAGCCAGGTACAAATCCAGGAACGCGTTGAGCTGGGCCATACGGCGATGATCCTAAGCGACGAGTATCTGGCCTTGCACTTTTGGCAGATCGGTAATTAGATATTGTATGAGAGGGTGACTTTTCCGGATCACTTACGTCAAATACCACATCCATTGGCAGATTTTCTGCTTCATGCATCTTAGATGAAGAAGGAGAAAACGTACTTGTTGAACATAAATTTTGAAGAGGCTTGCATTTTTCTGGGAAAAAGGATGCATTTTTGTCAACATCTTGCTTAGAAATGGAGCGCTCAAATCGCGACGATGCCCAGTCCTGGAGAGCTGATTGCACTGGAGTCATCTTTGTAGGTGACGAACACGAAAGAAGATTTTTGGAATGTCGCAGAGGCGTTGATCTGACGTCATTCGATGGTGACAAGCTGGATTTTAAATAACCTTGACTCGACATAGGGCTCAAATTTGACACATCTCCAAGCACATCGCGTACTAAATAGTGGCGAGCTTGTACATTTTCAAGAGGAGAAGCAGATCGAGCTATTCCTGGAGAGCTTTCATCCGGATCATGCACAGGCGTATCCTGATCACAAAACCCCTGAGACACTAAGTCGTAAGTAGCGTGGCGTTCTGCACTCGTTGGAGTGCCAAAAAAAATTCTCGATGAGTCCACATCTGATTGAAGCACTGGTGCCGCGGGTGGAAGTTGCTTCACTGGCAGTCTACTCAAATTATCAACGCGGCAAGTTCGTTCACTCTGTACAAGTCGCGTGTTGCCTAACATCTGCGTGCGTTGGGGTGACGGAGTCCGAAAAGAGCGTCGCTCAAATCGCACGGGAGTATGTGCTCTTATAAATGAATGGTTATGATCATTTTCATTTGCCCCCATACTCTCGACGATGCTTCAAAATATAGGACCCACGCGAACCCTTCAATGTTATGACAGTGAGAATTGATGCACTTCAGAACCCAACACCCACCGCCGCGCGCGTCGATGTGGGCACGTGATTTATACATGGGGAATTACGGCTTGGGCTTTTGTCGTTGGCGGCGGAGCACAGAGACTGGAACGAAGGTTGCAGCTTCTTTTCGAAAGTCTCGCATCTGCGGCTTAGACTCAAATACAGTAGAGGTTTCAACCTCATCTGCAGGCGACCCAAGCTCATGAAGCTCTTTATTCATAAAATCTGGATCATACACGGGTTCGGGCTCTGGTTCGGGCTGCGATTTCTCGACAAACTCTGAGTGCTCATATTTCACAGGTGCAGATATAGTTTCGAGAGAAATAGATGCAGGTTTGTAGGGTGTTGACTTTGCGAAAGGTGGTGGCCCCGCTGGCATGACGATGTCATCATCTGAATCATTTTCTTGGCTTAACGGGGATGAAGATGGTGCTTTTACCTGTCTTTCAGATATTTTTCTCGAATTATTTTCCTCATAAGGATCAGGTGTACGGGCTTTTGTAAGTTGTGCACCAACATACGTCGTTCCTTATAGCTCAGTCCCGGCGGGGGTGCTCCATATGGATTAAATACAGGGTCATAATATATACTGCGTGTAGGATCAGCTCCTTTGGGTATCTAAAAATCAGAAAATACAACATACTCTTGGATCAATCGGCGTTGGCCGAGATTTTTTTGATGATGCGTGACTCCCTGCTCCCGAGTAGGTCCTTTTTGGCATGGTGCTTCTAGGTGGAGGAGGAATGGAGCCAAACGGCGCCGGACAAGTGGAGGCGATTGGCACTTGATCATACGCTGCTTTCCTAGGGTTCCAGGCATGGCTCAGTACACAGGCATTACGCCGGATGCGCCACAAAGCACATTAGCGAAATCGAAGTTGTTGGCTAAAGATCATGAAACAATAAGCAGAGAAACTGCAAGATACCTCCGTGAACTTACGCAGAATCCCCTTGATGTTATCGAGCATCAACCAGCCCAACAACAAACCTCAGTTTTTTCTCTTGAACACCAGCTGTCTGACCTATGCGTGCGAAATACTCCCGCCTTTGTATCGGCTCAAGAAGCATTTAATAAAATTCCTCAAATTTGTGCATACAGCAATGACAAACTGGCTTCACTTACAGATTCTCATGTGCCACGAATTCAACAAGCGATTGAAACGTTTGGGCAGCAAGCAAATTTTGCGCTCACGTTAAGGAACTCCGCATCATCTATGAAAGATACCATGGAGACATCTTTACTCCAGCTTCTCCGACTACCTCAGTTCGTGAGCACTTCTGTTTCCAATGCGAATTACGAGGAAGCTCTACAACTCGCAGAACATTTTTTTCAAAACCTACCACCCAAAGAAAAAGAGGTTGAGCATGTTGTCCAAGCTTTGCTGGATAATCTATATTTCGTTTTGCTACATGCCCAGCATCTCCTCATGCAAGCATTCCGCGATCCTAATGCCGAGTTACCAGAGGCACGTGCATGTGTCGCATACCTTTTACGACTCAAATCGTTGGCCCGCCTTCATTATCCAGGTACAGAACTTGACCAGCAAATCGCGGATATGTGCTTTGGATTTTTACATGCTCGATTTCTTCGGGTTCATACCTGCCTGGATCCTAATGCTGACATACTAATCAACATCGAGTCCTGGAAAGATACTGTCATGAGTGCGTGTGCTGCGGCTACCTCTATTTATTTGGAAAATCGTGTAGACCAAGCACAACCTATTGACACGATATCTGTACAACTGATTTCTATGTTTGCAACTCATGCTATCGATGTATTATACGAATATCTTTCACTCTACCTGTATAATTATACACATGTCCCGATGGGTCCCGTGCCTCACTTGGAAGAAATGTCAAAGCGAATTAACCTGATCTATTCTAAATTATGCTTTGCGTCGAACACGTTAGCAAACATTGGCGTTTCTTTGGAACTTTCTCTCGTGCCCGGCACAGGAAGAATTGAGTCAAGTTTGAATGCATTTGATTACGCAGCTCTATCTCTGTGGACTGCTGCCTTGCATACAATTCAACCAGAAGAAATCAGCGCGACATGCCCTGAGATTGAAAGCCACAACAGAATGCCTAAAGCACTAACATCACATCCTCTGTGCATTGGGACCGCTAGGCAAGTTGTTGCTGCCCTAAATGTATTACGACACTTTGCACCTTTAAACATTCATCAAGCTGCCGTGGATGCTTTGGGAAAGCGATTTGCTCATATTCTCTCTGAACTACCATCAAATGAACACGATTGCTTTGTAAACGTCCTTGCACCTTGGGCCTCTTCTGCGCTTGTACAGGGTGTATTCGACCAGCCTAAACAAAGCTATTCACTCTCGACATGTGCTGAATGGCGCCAGGCCTGTACAACTGTCAAGCATACTGCTCTAAATCCAACGTAACGCTTGCGCTGGAATGGGCTTCTTGATCTCGGTATACGCCCACTAGACCCTGACTTCGCTCATAAAGAGACGCCTTCAGGGAAATTACAATAAATTGAAAACGATCGCTTGCATGTTCACGAATGTAGTGACTAACATTAGCAACGTTCTGCGCGTCGAGAGCAGCATCCACTTCATCCAATACAAAAAATGGTGCTGGTTGATATGTATGAATAGCAAAGAGTAGCGCCAATGCTGCCATTGTTTTTTCACCGCCTGATAACTGATCCATATCGCGGAAACGTTTCATGGGGGGCATGGCATGGTATCGAATACCTGCTCGGAACGGCTCGTCCGTATCCTCTAACGTGAGGTAAGCTACTCCGCCCATAGGAGCCATCTTGGTTTTGGTAAGATCTTTGTAGACGCCGTCAATACGATCTGCGATATGATGATATGCTTTCATGAACAAGTCTGAACGTTGCTTCTTAATGAGCTGAAACTCATCTCTCGACTCTCGAACTTGTTCGCGACCAACGTCGATTTCACGTTCACACGATTGAAGCTCCTTTTCAAGCTTATCTAGACGTTCCGCTGTGCTAGTGCTGGGCGTTAACTTTTCCATTTCTTCACGAGCCAGATCAATTCGACTCTGCAGTTCATATTCTTTTCCTGAGCCTCGATCCGTACGCTCCGCATCACTTAAACGCGAAAAGTCAACTGTTATGTCATATTGCCGGCAGGATTGTACTGCATTATCTGCTTCAGAGACTGGCATTGAAGCATCTTCTTCTAGTGGTACGTTGGCCAAATCACCCGATTCCAACGGCAGGTCCAATGCCTCCATTCGACATCGGCGAAACAGGTTTGTTCTTTCTGTATCCAATTGAGCAATTTCATCGTTCCTTTCAGCCACTTCTTTGCGGTGTGCCTCAACGTCGCGCATGACGAGAAACAGTGCTTTACGTCTCTCATTCACTGTCTCTGTTTTTTCATCATGCTCTTCTTGCATAGCCTCGAGGGATGCCTGAATGCGAGCCTTGATTTCACGATACTTTTGAATGGAGCTTTCACAATGTTGCAGCTCTTCTTCGAGGCGAGGTATCCGTTGACTTTCTTTATCCATGGAAGCTTGTATGAATGCGAGACGATCGGCCGTATTCTTCACTTGCTGCTCGGCAAATGTACGTTGATGCGCGATCCGTGCAAGCTGGCGTTGATATTGCTGAGTTGCCACGTTCAAAGCCTGTGAGATATGTAGCTGGTTTGCTTCGTATTCGCGAACATTAGCCACACCGATGCGCTCGCAAAATTCTGTAAAGATATCGTCATCAGCAGCATGAATAGTATGCTCGATGTCAGACATTTGTGATGTCAGTTGTGACAAATCTCCTTTCAATTTATCAATCATGTCTTGGGTTTTCTTCTTCTGTGAAATTATCGCAGCACATTCAGACTGAGCATCTTGCGTTTGTCGCATCACGTCTGCTTGTTCTGCCCGTATAGACTGAAGAGATGCTTGAGCTCGCGTAAGGCTTGCCACAAGCTCATCTTCTTCTTCTAGCACGTATTTTTGTTGCTGAAGCTCTTTTAGTTCTGACATGCACCGATCACGTTCACGCTGTACACCTTGCAGTTCCTGGTCATCCCATTTTTTTACAGTTTCTTGCATGGATGGACCGCCAGTAATCATACCTGTCTTATGAATGATCGTGCCATCCAATGTCACGGCCTTTACTCGCTGTGCACGCTCATAACATATGTTCCGTGCCACATCCATTGTATCACAAACCATGGCGTTTCCACACGCATATGAAATAGCACGTTCAATGACTGGCGCGTATTGAATCACATCGATCGCCAAGCGCGCTTGAGGAGATAGACTTCGTAGTCTATCATTGATCGGCTTGGTTTGGATCGTATCTAATGGAATAAAGGTGGCTTGACCAGCACGCTGATTCCGTAAATACTCGATACACTCCACCGCCGTTTTTTCATGATTCACCACGACCGCTTCTGCATTCCGACCCAGAGCCGTAGCAATAGCCAATTCGTACTTGCGTTGCGTGGGCTTACAAAGGTCAAGAAGGCGTCCATGTACACCTGGAAAAATGGTTCGCAAAGAACGCAGTGATTCCCTGAGACGCGCTTCACGTTCATGTACACGTTGATCTTGGCCCATTCGTAATAATCGATTATAACAACCAACCAAAGCCTCGTTGAGCTGACTTTCTCTCGAAGAAATCGACTCTTTCTTACTCTGTAAGGCTGTTAGAGTCGATCTAGCCCTTTCCAGCTTTTCAGCACTTTCTGGTTCACGCGTCGCCAGCTCCGCCTGCGTTTCCGATAACGATGCCAGCAGCTGCTCTAGCCTCTCCAGCTTAGCTTCCATATCTTGAATACGATCTTGATGCACATCTAACGACGTCTGCTTCTCTCGAGTTTTCCGCTGCAACTGTTCCACTTGTGAACGCTCTTGCACAACAGTGCTTTGCGACTTTAGCTTAAGGTCATGATAAGTCTGAAGATCAGTTTCATTCAACTTGATGGATGTCGCCGCTAATGCAGCTTCTTGTTCCGCTTTCATTTTATCTGAACATGTTTGCACAAGCTCAGCATCTGATTCCAATCGTTTCAAGGACTCCTTTAATGTATCATGATCCTTTTCCGCTTGCTTATACAAAAACTGCGCTTGTTGAAGCTTTCGATTCACATGCTCGATCCGCTCGATGAGCCTGTCTTTTTCGGGACGAATACCATCCAAAGACCTATTCGCTTGCTTCTTCTCATTTTCCAGATCAAGTTTCTTTTGCTGTACACTGCCCAACATACTGCGCGCTTCAGACAACAGCTGTTCTTTTTCATGAAGTCGTTTTTGGGCCTGTTCTCCGCGAGAAGCGTGTGCTTCAATCCAATCTGTGTGAATCTCGATGATTTCATTAATATGATACAAGCGCCAAAGAATCTTCTGGATCGTGTGGTTATGAACTTCATTTTTGAGTGCACCGAAGCGGTCAAAGGCTTCCTTGTGCTGCCGAACTTGTCGCAGCTCATTTTGGAGTAGTTTGCGTTTTGAAACTAGTGCGGTCAACTGCTCAGCTGCTTCTTCATAGGATACGCGCGCTTCATCGTACTCATTCTTCAAAGTGCGCGAGCCACTGATTTGATCCATCAAGTCGCTCAAATCTTTGGAGCATTGCTCAGCCACCAATTCCACATCTCCTTGAAACACAAGGAAGTTACGCGTCTTTACAAGAATGTTGAGTTGTTCCAGCTTGGTATTGTACGAAGCGTATGTCGTTATGCGTCCATTGTAGCGATATTCTGTAGAAGCATTTGCGTTAACAATCCGTTGAAATCTGTGTTCCGTATGCTTGGTATCTTCGATCACGGCCATGACACTGGCTCGGGTGGGCACGTCTTCATGATAGCTAATTTCGTGATTGTCATTTAATGCATTTTCGGAGTAAATTAGATCTTTGAGCTCTGAAGTACGCAAATGCACGCTGCGTACACCAAGCACAAATGATATAGCGTCCATCAGATTGCTTTTACCGCTACCATTGGGTCCGACTTTTCGCGTTAGTGGTCCCAACAATTCTGTCGATACATACTCACTGAAGTAAATGTATTGAATGGCCCAATAATTCGTTTTCCGCGATAGCTCTTAAAGTTCTCTACTTCAATGTATTTCAACGGCATGTCGTGGCAGGCGGGGGGCGTCTACGCCTGCAATGTAGCCGTATGGATACAACACGTAACGCGTCCGGATCGCGGTGTTTTATTACTAATAAATTCCCCTTAACCACGCTATCATGAAATGCCTTCTTTGAGTAACATATGAATGCATTGTATACATATACATAATGAAATGGCAGGCATGAGGGAATATACTAAGGTGATTTGCTTTGTTCAAGAGATTTTTTATATGCTTTGAAGCGTTTAAGGTACTCCAACCAAATAATGAGAGCGAATGATGCCGCAACGGCAAATATCCAAGCCCAAATGATACCAATGTATTTCAAAATTTTCAATCGTTCGCCAACATTGAACATAATAGCAAGATAGATTCGCCGAAGATTGTAAAATGGCATAGCGTATCCGTACAAGTAGAAACTGGGTTGGAGCTTGAGTTCCGAATTACTGACGCTCACGTTGGAGATGATGAAAAGGACAAGGAATACGCCGATGAACTTGGGAGTAGTGATAGTGATCACGGACTCCAAACAAAGCATGAAAACAACAATGCCACATAGTGTGCACATCCAATATACCATAAAACCAGCACCATAAGTGAACATGGCGTCGAATGAAAGATCGAAGGGAATATTGAGAAGAGAGATCATAACAGAAACAAAGAAAGAGGCAACCATTGGTGTAGCAATACGAAGTATAGCAAACGCCTTAAAATGCAAATATGGCTGAATGGCAAATCGGCCCATATATTCAGCAATGACAATCTGGAATGACAAAATGACAAGGTAAATCATACCAACAAACGTTGGTGCCATACCCACGTTCGATTTCCACGGTCGAAGGTCCATCATGTTCGATGCAACGGGGTTCACAAGCGTTAACGGTGCGCGATTTGCTGTTTCAATAGCCTCAGGGTCGTTTATATTTTCTGATAGAAATTGCGATGTTAGCTGGGTATTAAGTTTTACCTGTGCCTTGCTAAAAGTTTTTTGCGCTGGACCTGTAATATACCTGGGAACAGTCGTAGGATTCATGGCCGTGGCAAAGATAATGTTGACCACTCTTGGATCGTAGGAAGAATTTCCTGTGCGTCGAGCACGAATCAGTTTATCCGTAGCACCTTCAACGATCTCCAGAGCGATGTAAAACTTCTCTTTAGGCTGTACAGCATTGACCAAAGAAGTATGATCTGGAAATTCCGATGTATCGTGAAGCTCCCATGTCGAATGGGGAAGCTCGCTATCATTGCCATTTAGATCAAGGAAGGCTTGCGCAATGCTTTGACCAATCAGTCCGTTATCACGGTTTACAATAGCACCAACAATTCGAGGAGAGTTTTCATTGTATCCATACATAGACCCCCAGTAAATGCTGCAGAATAGCCAGACCATCACCATCACAATCAATGTCATCATAAATACAGGTTTAAGGTAGGCAATGAGCATGGGTCTAACTTCTGGGTCCCAAATATGATGCGAGAATGGCTGAGGCTTACCAACCTGGGGCTTTTCCTCTTTTTCATGTAATGGCGCCTTTACAGGGCTACTTTGATCATTCTCTGTCGCGTCCCTCGCATATATGTTTGAATATGAAATATCCCGGCCTTCTTCCTGGGACACATTTCCTTGCCGAAGAACCATGTTGCTAGATGGCGGGTCCACAATCTTGACCGGGTGCATGGTGGCGAAGGCAATGTACACACACGCACTTGTGTGCGGAATTCACATGCGCTGTACATCTTTTTAGTCCGCGGACCCAACTTGGGCGAGCGCATAAATTTGAAGTGGAGGAAAATCCTCTTCAACAGTTGTTATCTGAGTCTCGTCCGCCAATGCGCGTGGGCTTCCAAATCAGATATCGGATAAAGGTAATTGCGCGTAATTTTGTTTCTCTACAATTAGTTCTAATAAAATGCAATGAGGTTTACAAGGAAAGAAACATATAGATACTCGCATAGGTTTCCAGAAAAGGACATGCATATCAATCAATCCTTTCCAACTGTAGCCGGACAGTGACCCCAAAGAGAAGCAATCTCAGTGCGGAAATACACACCTGTGTGATCAGGGATGCTATAGCCGAACTCAGAATTGGCTCCGTAAACGTTTTCCTGTCCTGGGTAAAACTTCCATTTGCTTGAGTTGGAAGGGTTGATCCAAATTTGACCAGATGGATGCTGATAACCAAGTTCTCGTGGAGGAGCACGAACAACCAGATCATTTCCATTAGCAACATAGAAGAACCTTCCGTCCGCGTGTTTGTCAATAGAGTTAGCCCACTCTTGGTTGCCCACACGGGGAAGACCGAAAGTGACAGCGCGGTAAATTGAGCCGCGCTTCAAATTTTTCTTCACATGCTGAAGCGCAATGTTGGCGAGAGCTGCACCGTAGGAGAGTCCGGTAAGAGACACGCGATCTTCATTGTATAGCTCCTGGTAGTACTGAAGCTCTTTAATGAATGTGGGCGCAACACGCTTGTATGCATCCTGGAAGCCCTTATAAAGCTTAGCACCCTTCTCAGCATGTGGGAAATAGCGCCTGTCCACATCGACAAGAAATACATCGGCGGCACCCAAGATAGAATTGATACTCGTAGGATTCATACCTGCCCAGGAGGCCACAATACCCAGGGACTTAGAGTGGAAAAGTTGCAAGCGCTGATTCCTGTCATTGTCGCCCCAACTGTATAAGAGCGTCGCATCACCAACGCTGATGTTGATATGATAGTTATGACAGTTGGACTGCTGTGCGAGGGCAGCAAACTGTTGGTACATGGGCACGGGGTCTGGAACATCCTTAGGATGTGCATAAGAGGTGATACGACCGAAAAAATCGTGGTTCTCTGGAGCAATCTTGGTGATACCTTTAGGTGCGGCAAAAACGCATTGGACGAAAAAGATGACTGAAAGGTATAGGACCAAACAAAAGCAAGCCATGTTGCCAGATTGATGAGAGTAGGCTGCTTGATCGTCTTATATGAACGAGTTGCCCTGCCTTTTTAGCTCTACATTGGTGCACGCACCACTGGATCTTTACCAGCCCAACAACATGTTGAGCAACGACCCTATCAGCTTGCAATTACATTTATCCGAACCCATGGGGCAATCAGTTCCTAAATCGGACCTATGACATGTGACCGCGCTGATTTTGGCAGGATGTATTTCCGCTACCTCGCGCAAAAAATTGGGTCTCTAGGTGCACGAATCATTTTGTCGAAGCCGCCAAGCTGAGTCAATGACGCGTGCAACTTACAAAGCGGATCTGCGAGCAATACGCTGCAACATGCGTAAGCAGATGATATCTAAATCTAAGCATAAATGCAGTTTGATCAAAATTACTAAGTCGATTGATATACATACTACCATCGTGGAGCGTTTACGTATGCTACAACATCATTTCACAAAAATCCTAGCCATTTCTTCCGCACGGACTTGTCACCCTCTTCTCTAACTGTGGCTGCGTTTTCTGCTGCTGTAGCAGAACCGAAATTCAAATTGTCGCTTTCTGCGTCCTTGAATTCCATGATTTTTGAGCTTGATGAGTCAGGGCTGCTAAAGCCTGAAGCCTTCGCTGGAGCCTTCGGTGGGGTGACATGCGTAGGTGGCGCAAAAGGAGGCCTTTCAGGCGAACTCATCTTAGGTGGAGAAACCATGCCCCTAGACAAAGGGCTTTGACTTGGAGCCGTTGGACCTGACGGCATATCCATGCGACCTTGCGGCATAGAAGAACCTGGCGGTCCAAGACTTGGTTGATTCACGCGTGCCGGAGATGATCGTGGTGGTGGTATTATTGCAGGCGGCTGGTGAGGCTGCATTGAAGGCCCACTTCCTGGAGGCATCATACCCCGAGGGAAGGGGGGGCGGACTGGCTGTTGCGACGTCGGGAATGGCGGTGGTGACATAGGACGAGGCGGTTGGGCTAGTGGTGGACGCGGACTAGCACCACCTAAGCGCGGTTGATTTGTTGGTGCAGGTAGCGTCACATGCATCATCTGGCCTGGTTTTGGTGGTGGTGGACCATTACCTGACAGATGCATGGAGCTTTGAGAGGGCATCTTCGGCATACGAGCAGCACTTGGCGAAAATGGACCAGTTGGTGGACGACCAAACGGTGACGAGGGTGATGGTGGACGTCCAGGCTGCATCGTGGGGGGTACAAACGAGCGCTGCACCGGCATAGAGGGCGGACTGCCGGGCTTCACACCATGACCGCTCGCAGGTGGAGTTGCCCCATCGGAGCTACCAGGCACACCCGGTAAGAGGTGTGGGTTTGGGCGACTCTGTCCCGCCGGGCTCGGGAACGTCTGACTGAAGGGAGGCGGACCAGGACGAAGGCTTGGCTGCAGGGCAGCAGGCGGACGAACACCGCTGGCAGCACTCGGATGCAGCTGGAGCATATTGTTCGCGTCCGGAGCATTGGCATTCGGTGGCAAGCCCGGACGAGCCCCTGGCTGAGCATTTGGAGGCATGCCTGGACGAGCACCGGGCTGAGCATTTGGCGGCATGCCTGGGCGAAGGCCTGGCTGGACATTGGGAGGCATGCCTGGACGAGCACCGGGCTGAGCATTTGGCGGCATGCCTGGGCGAAGGCCTGGCTGGACATTGGGAGGCATACCTGGACGAGCCCCTGGCGGAAATGGACGGCTGGTCATCATGGTACCAGGCATGACAGGACGCGCACCCGGGGGAGGTGGACGAGACGGCACCATGCCTCCAGTCTGAGGTGAGGCAGGAACCGGTTTCGATTCCGTCATATCAGGCGCTGCACCCGCTGGTAAACGTCCTGGCACCAAGGCCATACTAGGCGGCGGACGAACGGCTGTACCGGGGGGCATAGCGGGCATCGGTGGCGCACTTGGCTCGGCAGGACTCATCGTCGGCTTAGAAGACGAGGGACTCTTGGGCTCCGAGTCTTTGGACCGTTCAACCAGTGAAGAATTCTGTTCGTCTGGCTTGGGACTCAAGGTGGCCGGTATGTCTGTCGGCTTGGCGATGGATGGTGAAGCTTCGTCCGAAGGCTTTGGCACTTCTGGGTCTTGCTTGTCTTCAGAACCAGACTTGTCAGAATCCTTGTTCTTATTCTTTTTGCCGAGACCAAAGAACGACAGGCCAACTGACTTCTCGCCCTTTTTGTTTTTGCTCTTCTCATTATTCACGTCCTTAGACTTTCCAGTTGTTTCTTGGGGGATCTTGTCTGCAGCTTCAGGCTTCGATGAATCACTAAGTGTGTGCCGTTTAGGCTCTCCCGGCAAACGAGGCGCTCCCTCAGCACCAGCAGCGCTGGACGGTCCAGACGGGCCAGACGGTCCAGGGGTCAAGGCAGCAGGCTGTGCTCTGGCCTGACCCAGTGGCTTGGGCCCTGATAACACCATGGCACCAGTTTCTGGCTTGGGCGATGGTGCACCATCGCCCACGCTGGCAGGATCCTTGTTTAGCCCTGTCTCTTTGTCAGCACCAACGTCGGGCGCAGACTTGGGTGCCTCGTTACCCTCTGGGTCTTTCTCTGTCGCCGAGAGGCGTTCCTCGCCTTCCGGCACTTCCAAGCCTCCGACATTCTCAGCATCTTCGCCTTCTGCTCCTTCGCTTGCTGTACCCTTACGGATTTTGCCCATCTTTCCAAGGCGTAAAAGACGGCTTTTGAAGCTTTTTGGATTAGCAGCCGATTGCGGATCAGCATCAGGCTCAGGCTCGGGTGGTGGTGGCGGCGGTGGCGTTGGCGGCTTAGGAAAACCAGCACGTGGGCCAGCTGCAATCAAACTCATAGGCTTACCACCTTCCTTGGGCGGTTGGGATGGTGAAAATGGTTTCTCGAAAGGTCGCCCTTGTAAACCCTTTTGACCAAAAAAGGATGGGCCCTGTGGTGATGTGGGTGTGGCCGTCTTGGGCTTCTCACGCTCTTCAATCGCAGCAACAAGCACTTGCTGATGCAAATCACGCTGCATAGCTTGCGTTTCCTTCATGGTTTTGGGCGTAGGATAATTTGCCACACCCAAAGTACGCATTGTGCTGATCGGTGCAGCACTGGGAAATGGGGCACTTAGCGGCTGCACAGGAATGGCCTGAGGCAGATTTTTAGCAGATGCTTCATCTGCAGCTATACCGACAGGCTTGGCAGTATAGCCCGACAACGTGTTAAGGCGACTACTGGCACGATTGTCGCCGTGCTCCACAGCACGCTGATACCATCCTTTCGCTTCTCCCAAGTCGCGTGGCGTGCCAATGCCATTTTCGCAAAAGTATCCACAAGCATACTCTGCTTTGGCCAGACCCTGTTCAGCTGCTCGCTTGGCCCATAAGTACGCCTCCGTATCACTCTGCGGAAGAATACCTGGTACTCCCACAAGGTACCAGGACGTGAGTGCAAAACATGCTTCCTTATGGTTTTGCTGGGCTGCAATGTTGTACATGTGAATACTCAGGCCGCTGTCCTGAAGACAGCCCATACGGCCATACTCATAGTTTACACCAAGCTTATAGGCGCTGGGAGCATAGCCCATCTCCACGGCCTGAGCAAGCAATTCACAGCTGTACTCATTGTCCACAAAAAGTACATTGTAAATACCTTTTTCGTGAAGGAGCGCCAGTTCGTGCAAGGCGTGCGGGAACTCGGGTGTAGCATTTTCAGCACTTCGCTTCAGCCACTTGACACCTTCTCGAGCAAGACGCTTCAAACCCAGTTCACCGTTTAGTTCGGCCGTTCCGAGACGATATTGAGCTCCTGGGTGCTTACGACTAGCGGCCATTTTGTAAAACTGTACAGCCTTGGCAGGATCACGGCGACAGCCCCACCCCTTTTCGTAACACGTGCCAGCACGATAAGCAGCATCAGGATGACCACGCTTGCCAGCCTGAACAAAGTACGAATAGGCGAGTCCCAGATCAGGTCGGCCCTTAGACATGCCGTAACCGTTCATACAGCAGTCACCAGCGAGATATTGACTTTCGACGTGACCGCGGTCAGCAAGACGACGCAAGATACTCATAGCCTCTTTGGCAAGCTGCTCACTTTCAGCAGCAGGGTCCTGGCCGCGTGACAGCATTTGCTGCGAAAACTCCAACGAGCGGCTCACATCTAGCATGAAGACAGCGAGCTCATAGCTCAGCATCGGATCGTTCGTCTTTTTCGCATTATCACGGTACATTTGGAGTGTCGCCTTGTGACTTAACAGCGACACAGTATCTCCCGGTTGAAGATGGCGATGATCCAGTAGTGGATCATCATTTTCAGCTGAAAGATTCTTGGACAGCTGTTCTTTGGTGTCGCCGTCATCCTGCTCAGAGTCAGGGTGTTTATTTTTGCCATTTTCTGGCTCCTTCAAAGCCAGGAGGCTAGGAATTTGAGGCTGAATGGCGGAGAGTCGCTCTGTAAATGGAAGAAGGGTAGGTGACGAGACGTTTTCGTTAGTTATGGCGCTAGAGCTCTTGCTGCCCAAATCCTTTACATTTAATGGAGTCAGATCAGGATGCGCACGCCGGGGATCTTCTCTCTCAGGTGCCTTACCATTCGATATCGCGTTTGGCGCAGAAGGATGCGCCTTAGGATCTGTGGAAGAGGGTGCAAACGTGTTCGGCGAACGAGCCCGAGAAGTGGGAGGAATTCCCTCTTTGGGTGGCGGACTAATTGATATAGCACCAGGACGTACATTGGTTGCCATATCTGGATGAAAGAAGGAAGGAGGGCCGCGACCTGTCACATTTGGCTGGAGCGGGGTATGGAGTTGATTGAAGGAGGTAGACGGCACCAGGCTCCCATTGCCAGTCCCGGGACGCATAATGGGCATACCCGCAAAGGAGTGGGCAGCCGGAAGGCGCGGTATGTTTTGATCCATCGGCATATTGGGTGGCGGCACATTAGTACGAACCATAGCCGGCAATGGTGGCTTCGTAGCAAGAGGTCGGACAGATTCCCTAGGCAAAGTGTACGTCGGACTAGTTGAGGGGGAATCCGATGTCGTCACCAATGGTCTAGACGTCGATTGCCGCCCACCAACAGCACTTGCAACTTGTGGGCCGGGTGCGGAATTCATAGGCGGGCTTCAGACAACGTGCTGCTGCAATGCGGCTAGCGACAATGGCGCAAACAAGCTAAAGAACCTTAGAAACTGACACCTGGCCGTATCTAATGTGTCCTGCACGATGCGCATTCAACAGCGCTCAATCCATGGCATGTTTTGCAACTAGCCTGTAATCTTAGACAAAATCCACATAATCATGCAGCATTGAACATAAGGACACAGGGGGACGCCTGTGCGCTGCAGCGGCATGAAGTGAACCTTTATTGCCACGTGCAATACATAACATACGCGTTGAACCTTTGATGGACTGGGACACAGCATCAATATCGGCGGGACCACCTCGCTACGAATGGGAGTCAGACGACGAGGATGATTCTATGGTTCCAAAGCATGAATCTTGCGACTTTAGTGTTCATTTGGAGGGAAAGCCTGCGTGGATGCAGCGTGATCTTGTTGTGTTGCTCGGCGATGTAGGCATAGCTACAATGCTCGCTACGCAGCGTGACTTTACGCAAACAGCTGGCGTTACGTGTGATGCGCTTGGTCATCTCGCTAGTATACACGTTCCTGAAGACATTGCAATGCCTTGTGTCGTATTTATACCACTCCCAGATAACTTACCCAGAGCCATCCCTTCAAGCATAGCCCAGTGCGTCATTCAAAGGATGCAACCCAGCTGTGTTACCATTGTACAGCCATATGTACCGGCCCTGTATTTAACTCGTGAATCTTCCTGTACCAATGCTGTGCACGAGTCTTTGCGACAGCTGTGCAATGTACCTGCTGACCGACGCCCAGCTGGCTGGCAAAGCTTAGATCGTTGGTCGAAACCTTGGGAAGCACCTAACATTTTCACTGGATGTGGTGCTGCATTTTTCATGTTTGCAACGTACGCCAAGATTCCTGCTCAAATGCTATGTGTGCCAACAAAGCGCGCAGCATCTTATGCAAACTATCAACAGCTTGAGTACCCTATCATTCTTTCGTATGGAAAACAAAGTGTATCTACAGGTGAACTGCGTCGACGGTTGGCTACGCTCATTGATAACGTGGATGAGACCCATTTGGCCTGTATCTTGCCCCTGTTAGGCGACCGCTCAGAAGCTTGCCAAGGTCATTCATCCCTCTTAGCACATGCTTTGCATGCTTCACTCTCTAAACGAGCCTCGTCTGAGTCTATAGGTGAAGGCGGCATGTACGTGTAAACCACTCGACCATTAGACATGACTAAAAGAGAGCATTGATGCTGTATGCTCGAGCGCTATTGGAAACAGTATCGGTAGCTTTCTGACAGCTACCTGACTACGACGTTGCCTCATTTCCCAGATGCTTGACCTTGAATTCCCCAAGAATACATACATGATCAGAGGGAAAATGTGCGTTAGGAAAACCAACGACCCGAGACAAATAAGTGGAGTCCACTTCACCTAACAAACACGAGGCGGCCAGAGTATTGGAAGTGTACCAGATGTAGTCGATATTACCTTGGAACCCAGGAGTCAGGTTTGTGAATGGCATTTCTCCGATGTTACTGTATGCACTGCGCAATGCATAATTGTGCTTGAGTCCCTCTGACGTATATGTACCATATACATGGTCCATAAAGTCTTCGTGGTTTCCAGGTGCAAAGCCTTTGTTCAAGAATTCATACACACCACTATCGGGTGTGGAATTAAAATCACCACACACCAGGGTAGGAATCTGCTGACCAGATGCGTAGTTCGGTGGCCTAAAGTTTTCGTTGCACTTCACCTGCGAAGGCCTCTTCGCAAATTGGTTACCCAACATCTCTAATTGTTCCATAAGCATGGCAGCTTGCACAAGCTTTACATCACGAAATTCAGGGTTCCAATGCATGTGTGCATTAGCGACAATAATCTTATAACCCGCTTTACGATGCTCTAACATGCCAATGCAAGCGACGTTATCTTTCGTCATCACGCGGTTAAAGATGTCCTGCGTTTTCTTGAAGTCCGGACGCTGTAGCGCAATCTGATTGAACTCGATGAGATGTTTGTCCACCAATTCGAAGGTGTCTGTTTTGAAAAAAGTTGCACACCCATCAACATGCTGGCGTTCGTCATCACGCATAGTTCGCGCACGAGACTTGGGCCAGTAAATGCCTTCATACCCATGTTGGTTCAGCTTTGGTTCGAAATAATCGTAAAACTGACCCATTTCAACCTCTTGTAAACAGAAAAATTCTGCATTATAGCTGACAAGCTCCTGTAAAATACATTCTTTCCGGTAATCCCAAGCCAAAGCCCAGCTTGGTGTATAGCCATACATTTGAGCCGTGGCATACTTTTCACACAAAATGTTGTAAGAAAGAACGGCAAAGGTGTAAGCTTCATCTTCTTCTGCACTCATAGACGGTAAGTCCATGTCCAAGGAAATCCATTCTCGCTCCGGTGGTGGAACAGGAACAGGGCAAGAATCACGCAAGTATGCGACTAAAGCTTGAGTACCCTCTTGCTTTATAATCTCGTAAAGGTTAGGCTGAAGCGGATTGCCCTCAATGCCCAACATTTCGAGCTGATAGAGTGTGCCAATCTCAGGTGGAAGAATCGTCAATTGGTTATCGAACAAAAACAAGGCACTTAGAGACGTAAGCATGCCAATTTCTGGAGGAATGGCTACCAGCTGATTCGCACTTGCATCGAGCACAGACAAGTTACGAAGCTGCAGGATAGCTGGTGACAAAGTGGTGAGGTTGTTGTGGTTGATGAACAAAGATGTTAAAAAGGTATAGCGGAAAATGTCAACACCAATGTTCTTCAACTTCAAACCTCCCATGTCCATGATGGACCATGACTTATCAGAGTCTTTTGGATCCGCCTCCTGTGTGCGCATTGACGAAGATTTAGTGGGGGACATGCTCAGAGAGGTATCAGCAGACTGAACAGTGCTATCCGATCCTTTAATTGGGAACGATAGTCCATTAGCGACCACTCCCGCTGGAAGCACAATGCCTTTTTTGGGGTCCTGTCCATGATTCGCAGAACTGCGCGCAGCCAATGCCGCGGCGCGCGCATGGTGATGAGGCGCGAAAGACTGGCGCGATATCTCAGCGCACATCATTTGTTGAAGCCACTCTGGTGACGCATTAGCAATATTCGAGCTTGAATTACTAGTGCTCGTCGGCTGCGTCGGGGCAACAGGTGATACAGACGACCTCACAAAGGCTGCAGTGTGAGGTGAGCCCAGATTTGTGTATGATGGAGAAGACGGTGCAATGTTAGCGAGAACATTATGATGATTCATCGAATGAGGCAAAGACGACATGGGCGGCGTTCCATAATGCGGCACAAAGTGGGATGCTTGTTGCGTTTGCGGCTGTTGAGGCTGCCTTGACATCCAACCCACACTTGCACCACTTCCGAAGCGCGTCGCTCCTAGTGACGCCATAGCTGGGCTATGACCATATGCTGGGGCCGTGCTATTCCCAGCAGGTGAGGGAGCAACACCCATAGCGCTTACAGCGGAGGGCTGCGCGCGCGACGCAAATTGTCCTGATGGCATAGTCTGATGATGGTTTAGGTATACATAAGGGTTCGCCCCAGCCGTCACAGCAGGGGGAGAGGGTGAGTACATATTCGCAGTGTAAGCACTCTAGTGAATGTAACACCAGTGGATCAGTAAAAAAGAACCGAACAGCAAAGTGATGTAGACACGAAGTGCATGATACCCTCACTCTGAGGGGAAGAAGCACTTCAAGCTTGTTAAATAAGTTCACCTCCTGCTTTTGTAGCAGTAATAGCGCTCACTTGCCAACCCGGCAATCTTCTCGCGACCCAAACAAGTAGTGCGACAGGCGCGACCGATGGAGATCAGATGAACGCAGCAGTCGGCCGGTGAGAGACGCCACCTGTCGAATTGCGTGCGGGCTGCTGCCTAACTGGGCCAACGGGCTGCCTCGCTTCTCAACGGGCACTAGATCCACGTGCATGTTGCGAGATGTCGGCCGAGTGTGCTGTCAGTAGAGCCACGTGTTGATTGACTTCGAGAGGGATTCTACCACCTTCGGTGGAGGGGGTCACATAGAAACTGGACGAATTGCACGAGTCTTAGCAGCAGAAGTGCGAAGAACCTGGTAGAAACGCAAGATAGCACTCTGCGCGCCTATATAAAACGCCGGTACATCATAGAGCCACACAGTATTATCGCCACCGCTTGACTTACACCATGGCTGACAAGCAGGAGACATTCGGCTTTGCCGCTGATATCAGTCAGTTGCTTGACTTGATTATCAACACATTCTACAGCAACAAGGAAATTTTCCTTCGAGAGCTGATCTCGAACGCCTCGGATGCTCTCGACAAGGTCCGCTACCAGGCCTTGACGGACTCTAGTGTCCTTGACAGTGAGAAGGATCTCTATATTCGCATTACTCCTGACAAGGAGAACAAGATTCTCTCCATTCGTGACACAGGTATTGGTATGACGAAGGCCGACCTCGTCAACAACATTGGTACCATCGCCAAGTCAGGCACGAAGGCCTTTATGGAGGCCCTCAGCTCGGGTGCCGACATTAGTATGATCGGTCAGTTCGGTGTCGGTTTCTACTCTGCCTACCTTGTTGCCGAGCGTGTCCAGATCATCACGAAGAACAACGATGACGAACAGTACATCTGGGAGAGCTCTGCTGGTGGCACGTTCACCATTACACAGGACACCAGTGGCCACTCGATTGGCCGTGGTACGGAGCTGCGCCTTTTCATGAAGGATGACCAGCTGGAATACTTGGAGGAGAAGCGCATCAAAGAGATTGTCAAGAAGCACTCTGAGTTCATCTCGTACCCCATTCAACTCGTCGTGACCAAAGAGGTTGAGAAGGAGGTTGATGAGCCCGAGGCCGAAAAGGTTGAGGAAGATGACAAGAAACCCAAGATTGAAGAGGTGGATGATGAGTCTGCCGAAAAGAAGGAGAAGAAGAAGGTGAAAGAGACTGTGAAGGAAAATGAAGAGCTCAACACAACTAAGCCTATCTGGACACGTGAGCCGAAGTCGATCTCGAATGAGGAGTATGCTTCATTCTACAAGAGCTTGACGAACGACTGGGAGGACCACTTGGCTGTGAAGCATTTCTCAGTCGAAGGTCAGCTCGAGTTCAAAGCCCTTCTGTACATTCCCAAGCGTGCTCCCTTCGATATGTTCGAGTCTAAGAAGAAGCGCAACAACATTCGCCTTTATGTCCGTCGTGTGTTCATCACTGACGACTGCGAGGAGCTTATTCCAGAATACCTCAACTTTGTCAAGGGTGTTGTTGACTCTGAGGACCTGCCTCTCAACATTTCGCGTGAGACGCTCCAGCAGAACAAGATTCTCAAGGTCATTCGTAAGAACATTGTGAAGAAGACCCTTGAGATGATCTCGGAGCTTGCCGAGGACAAGGAGAACTTCGGCAAGTTCTACGATGCCTTTGGCAAGAACATCAAGCTTGGTATTCACGAAGACGCCACGAACCGTGCCAAGCTCGCTGAGTTCCTGCGCTTCCACTCGACCAAGAGTGGCGACGAGATGACGAGCCTTGCCGACTACATTACGCGCATGCCTGAGATCCAGAAGAACATTTACTTCCTGACAGGTGAAAGTCTCACGGCTGTGAAGGACTCTCCGTTCCTGGAAGTGCTCAAGAAGAAGGGCTTTGAGGTTCTTCTCATGGTGGATCCGATCGACGAGTATGCCGTGACGCAACTGAAGGAGTTTGAGGGCAAGAAGCTTGTCTCGGTCTCGAAAGAAGGCCTGGAGCTCGAGGAGACCGAGGAGGAGAAGAAGCAGCGTGAGGAAGAAGCCACCAAGTTTGAAGGTCTCACCAAGTCGATCAAGGACATTCTCGGCGACAAGGTCGAGAAGGTTACTGTTTCTAACCGTATCGTCGGTTCGCCTTGTGTGCTTGTCACCGGTCAGTTTGGCTGGTCGGCCAACATGGAGCGTATCATGAAGGCGCAAGCCCTTCGTGACACGTCAATGTCGCAGTACATGGCTTCGAAGAAGACGATGGAGATCAACCCTCAGAACGCCATTATTAAGGAGCTTGCTGCGAAGGTGGCGAACGACAAGAACGACCCTACGGTGCGCGACTTGACGATGCTCTTGTACGAGAGCGCTCTTCTCACGTCGGGCTTCACGCTCGAGCAGCCTCAGGACTTCGCCAACCGCCTCTTCAAGCTTATTAGCCTCGGTCTTTCGATTGACGACGTGGATGCCCCCGCAGAGGCGTCCGAGGAGACCAAGGCGGATGAGCCTGCAGGCGAGTCGGCTATGGAGTCGATTGACTAAACGCGTCACCACATAATAGATGTGAATGAGTTTTACATGTCATTAAAAAGGTAGATAATATACAATGGGCATTTTGGACACAAATGTTAGGATTGAAGCGCAACGCGTAAGTGTGGTTTTGGCTGCGCTATGTGAGAGTATCATGCTTATATGGACATATCGTCGTCATAATCTGGCTCAGGTAGCATTTCACCTCGCGACTCTCCAGTCGAAAGCTCGCGACGGATGTCAGGCTCGATACCCGGATGTTTCTGTACACGAATCAAATCCAGGAGCGCGAGCTTTTGATCAGGCGTCAAATCGCGTTTGTACCGTTGAGCAAATACAAGCAGGCTTTGGTGCCACAATACAGGCATGCGTCGTTCACCGATGATCCCTTGGCGAGTGTGCGTAACTTCCACTCCTTTGGACTTGTCTGCAAACTGGAGAAAATGAAACACAAGACCGTCAATCACTTTGTATGGCAAAGCGTACTTTTTGTCAAGCAGAATCCGGATGAAGAGCGATGTTGGACCTGTGTATTCCATCTCTGCAAGTCGAAGCAAGGCAGCAGCTGAATGGAGTACGGGGATGGATACTTTCGAAAGTACAGAACCAATGATGGCCGCCTCTTTTAACGTCACGCCACCGCCATCACAAAGTGGGAACAAGATGCCTTTGAAGAAAGCGGCAGGCTTGTACAGTGACTTTTTTATGGCTTCATACGTGTGGTAACTAACCTTCTTGTTTTCGTGAATCTCATCTCGGATCTTGTCCAAAAAAATCAGTCGGTAAAACCTCTCACATTGGGCTGGTTTAAAGTTGGACACGAAGATGCGCGTAGCTGCTAGTGTGGCATGAGGTGTCCAGGTCTCGGGACACGTAATGTACAACACATCTTCCCATGCTGGCAAGGAAGGAATAATCTTAAAGGCTTTAGGTAAAGGACCTGACTTATATCTCGACAGGAGTTCTCCAACCTTGGTGTATACTTCGATAATCTTTGGATTGATGCCAGGGGGCAACATACGCGAGTCATCTTCTGTCATATGTTGCGCTGTTTCACCACTACTAGCTTCAGAAGCTTCAATTTTGGCCATAATTAAATCCGCCAAGGTCTTTGTACGCGGACGACCTGCATCCTCATCGGCCAAAGCCTGTTCCTCTTCTTCATCATGCCGCTCCAAAAGCGCTTGATCTTCAGGGAGGATGTCTAGCTGCTCATAGTCGGGGTCATTAAATTCTTCGCCGTCAGCATCACTAGCAAGCGATAGATCTTCATTTTCGTCTTCGTCATCTTCATCCTCCAAATCCTCCATATCACGAAAGGATGCCTCTAAAGGTCTGACCGCGGATGGCGTTTCATCGCCGTCATCTGCTTCCAACTCAGCCTCTTCGCGCTCAATCTCTTCTTGTTGTTGACGAGCGAGTCTCAAAATGTTGCGACTGAGCTTCGGATCAACAAAAGATGTGCCAGTGCGACTTCCTGTGATTTTCAGAGAGGAACCCGGCGCTGAGTTGTCTTCATCTTCTCCATGTTCCAATTTGCTCTTCTTGTGTCGCTGAGTCGGTGCACGAACGCGACCGAAACGAGAAACAATTTCATCGTCACGGATTTCCTGTCCTAAAGGACGGTGCTGTGCTGCAGCACGCGCACCCCGCCTCTGAGAAGATGGCGCTTTTGGCATGAAGAAACGTTCGTGCAGTTGGAGGCCAAGTGCGCTTGCCGAAAAAAAAAATTGTTGCATCGCGCCACCAGACTGGATTTATTTTCTGCTTACTGCATCATTATCGTTTCGCAGCATATTTGCATGGGGCCTGATGCTACATACACTAGTCTTCCTCATCATACTCAGTGCCAGATGAGTCCAACATATACTCGTCATCTTCAGGAGCGGGATGATCAATGCGGATAGATTCGTCGTCATCGTCACTTTCACTCTCCTCGTCTAAGAATGAATCGAGATCTTTATACCGTGCATTGGCAGTCGAAGATGTGGCTCCTGAAGGAACTGAGGGTGTACTTGGTCGGAGAACCACAAATTCAGGGGAAGTCTGACGTTTTGAAAACATGTCACTGCTAAGTGAACGTTGGTTTTCCATCCATGTGTCTTGCTGCTGGATCGAGTTGGTATCAGGCGCACGAACAATGGCAGGCGGTACGGTGCGGGGATTTGACCAGTCAGGGAGCTGGGAGGCGTGAAACCCGCGTAACTGTATTGTGGGAAAAATGTCATTCGAAAGAGCGAATCCTTCATCCGATTCAATTTTGTCATGTGCCCCCAAAATATGCTGCACTTGTGCCCGGCGCAATCGAACGCCGGGCAGACGCAAGAGATCGAGCTTCTGATGAGATGCGAGATAGGCGCGAATATCTTCGGTTGGAGCAGCTTCTAGTTCCTTGTCTGTATCTGACAGTCCGCGAGTCAGTCCACTGTAAAAACGTGCACGAAGACGAACGTCCGCATTCGGACTTTGCGAGGCCCGGTGCAGAATTTCATAGTGTAAAACAGTGATGGCCATGCGAATATGTGTGTCAGAAACTGAAGGAAGATGCGCGTACGCCTTAGCAGATAGTGTAAGTGCCTGACATTGGACTTGGACGTGTTCCTTTTGCCAGTGAGCCACAAGACATCGAAGTACATCGGGAACGAGCAACACGAGCAAACTCGTATCTGTGATCTTCGATTCTGCATATTGTCCAAGCATCCAAAGCACAGA
Source organism: Malassezia arunalokei (assembly GCA_029542905.1). Classification (NCBI taxonomy): domain Eukaryota; kingdom Fungi; phylum Basidiomycota; class Malasseziomycetes; order Malasseziales; family Malasseziaceae; genus Malassezia; species Malassezia arunalokei. Next base: position 47,606 of record CP119922.1, read on the forward strand.
CGCGCGAGATGCTGGGTCCGTGAGGATGCGGATCTTTGGTGCATCTAGACTGCGTCCCCTTCTGGCCAAGGGTACAAATAGGCGCAAGCAAAAACGAGTCACAATCGTAGCGGCCATAGACGGTGAGCTGACGCGTACAAGGGCTTTTGTAATCTGAACGGCACGGCTTAAGACGAGCGTTGGTATCGTGGCCTCCTGGGCCAAATCCATGAGAAGCTGCAAGCACAGTTCGCTTACTTCTCCGTGTCGACGAGCCAATAAGCCGAGTGCTGTGACACTGTCCAGAGCCAAGGGTATCGAAGGCGCATGCGCATACGCACCAAGCTCATTAGCGAGTACTGATGCATGGGACGACGGCGAAACACAAACCAATACTCGGAGCTTGGAACGTGCGAGATAATCTGGATCGGACGCACGTACATAGAAAGAAGACATGACCGGTACCAAATCCACTTTTTTTGCTTGTGCAAGTGCAAGTGCACTCCTTGTGGCCAAGTATGCCACATCAGGGGACGCCCGAAGCAGGCGCAAAAGAGCAGGAAACACCATTGGAACGCGTTCAGGAAGAAGTGCATCATAGGCATGCACGACAGCCATCACCACAGCAGGATTCATACTAGACGCCAGCGTGGACAGCGACGTTAGCAAGAGCTCCAGATCCGCATCTACATGCTCGTCGGACGGCTTGCAGATGTTGGCTCTTGCATAGCGAGTAAGTACATGAATGCACAAAGGCTGTGACCATTCATCCATATCACTGAGTGCAAGGCAGAGCTTTCGATAGTGACGATGCAACAAGTCCCAACGGTCATGGCACATATCCTTGAACACAGACATGGCAGCACCTAGAACCGATGGCGAACGGTCCTGTAACAATATTTGAAAAGAATCGACGATGCGATTATAGTACTCATCGTCCAAATCGTAGCATTTCGTCAAAGCAAACGCAGCAATGCGTCGAACATACGGGTGTGGGTCGCGTACCGCTTTGCTTACCGCCAGCATTACAATTTCCGACACAGTATCGATTTGAATGCCACTAAGAGTTCGAAGTGCCATGCCCCGTATCAGCGGATTAGGGTCTGTCAAGTCACGCTGAAAACTGTTGATGGATAGGAGCGCCAAGTCTGGATGCAATGGTGCGTACCGCAGTACAACAAGATATACTAATTTCCGCACTTCCAGAGACGTGGTAGAAGATAGTTTGAACACAGATGCAAGATATGGCGTCGCGTCTCGGCCTTTAGAAATCATGGCCACCACACTCTTCATGCCATCCAAACGATCCACATCCTGTGTACTTTCCAGCTTCGTTCTTACCTGTACTAGCTTATCATCACGAATATCCAGGTACTTTCCTGATCCTGAGCCGCCTATTGCACCCTTCACAGCGTGTAGCGCATCCTCACCGCGCTCAGAAAAGTATGCCCATGCTCGTGACGACGTCAACGTCGATAACGACATGGATGGAAAGAGAAGTGAAGGTGTGTACCCTGGGCAAGGTCTTGGCACGCTCCACTTGCGCCTTATGACTCCCCACCTTTCCACACCATGCCGATTCAAGCATCAGAGAGCCCCTTTGTACCTAGTGTCCTCACAATGGCTGGGAGCGATCCTAGTGGTGGTGCAGGCGTACAAGCAGATCTTAAAACCTTTCTAGCGCTCCACACGTATGGATTGTCAGTGATCACATCTCTCACGGCCCAAAATACGATGGGTGTCACAGACATTCACACGCCTCCGGCCGCATTTGTCAAACAGCAGTTTGACACCGTGACAGAAGACATAAGTATAAATGCGATCAAGATCGGTATGCTTTCGAACGCTTCTGTAGTGTCTCAAGTGGCAGACTTACTCAAGGAATGGCGTCAGACGAATAGTGGCCCCGTGGTGCTCGACACGGTCATGGTGGCTACGTCCGGTGCCTTGCTCTTAGAGCATGATGCAGTGCGCGTGATCAAAGAAGAGCTGTTTAAGCATGCTAGTATTATCACGCCAAACATATCCGAGGCCGTGCATTTGTTGAAAGAGACGCAGCTTGCCTCGGTGGTCCCGACGTCCTCACCTACTCTGTCGGATCTGCAGAGCATGGCTAAGGCACTTGGCGAACTGGGTGCGAAGAATGTACTTGTCAAGGGAGGGCATGCAGCTATGCCATTGAGTTCAATACGCTCAGAATTACTCGCAAAGGGCGTTGATGTGTTCGATGAAGCTCTGGACTCCGAAGCACAGGCGTTTGACCGTGAGCGGAATGCGAGTATTCTGTTGCGTTCTGAACGCAATACTACCCTCTCGAAACTTGCATTTGCTCTGAATGCATCTGTCTACTCCTTGAACGGTGCCGACATTTGCTTTACTCGTAGTGCCAGCGATTTGATGTGTCTGCATGCTCCCTGTGACTCGTACACGGCCGATGTGTTGTATGAAACGGAGCGCGGCCATTTTACGATTTTTATCAAACCGACCATTCCAACAACAGCGACTCATGGAACGGGCTGCACGCTTTCATCCGCGATTGCTGCCATGTGTGCTCATGGCTATCCTATTCGATTGGCCGTTGCTTATGCACTGCAATTTATGCAGAGGGTCTTGGCATCAGGTCTAGAGAAAGTGGGACACGGACATGGGCCATTGAACCATGATGCGAATCTCATGTCGCGTGGCGTAGCACTTCGAACTCCATCAAATCCTGCACCCCTCACAACGATGCTAGCTTCTCGCTCATGGAAGGCGTGGCGCTCGTATACTCGGCATCCATTTGTACAACAGCTGGGCCAGGCAACCTTGCCAAAGGAGGCGTTGTGCTGGTTTATGCAGCAGGATTATGCCTACCTGAAACAATATGCGCGCGCCTTGTCCAAGGCTGTAGCCCACCCCGCTTCCAATTTGGAAGATATGAAATCATGTACTGCCATGTCCAAAGCGGTACTAGATGAAATGCAGCTCCATGTCCGGGTATGCGAAAGGCTGGGTATTTCCTCCAAAGACATGGAGTCCACCGTGGAGAGTCGTGCTACAGTGGCATACACGCGCTTCTTCTTGGATGTGGCAGATGAAGGTCTCTTGCCTCTTATGATCTCTCTTGCCTCCTGTGCAGTGGGATATGCAGAAGTGGGCTTATGGCTCGAGAAAGAACGAGATACAGGCAGGATGCACCCCAGCGGCATCTACAATGAATGGGTCTCAGAGTACGCAGGTGATGCCTACCAAAACGCCATTGCCAACTATGTGGAGTTGGTAGAAGACTATGCACAGCGAGTCGCGGTGTCGGAGTCACAAGCGGCGCGTCTCCAACAGGTGTGGGATGCTGCCACTCGTTTTGAAATCGGCATGTGGGACGAAGCCCTAAGTGTGGGTTCCCAGGCTTGATTTATTCGTCATCGTATGTGAATTTGATAGAATGAGAGCCCTGGTCTATAACACCACCGCGATAACTGCCGCGCTTTTTCTTGTTTTTCTCCTTCGTGAAGGATTTGCCCCGCGTCACAATCAAGTCCGCGTTTGCCCGCGCGCCCCAGTCACCTGCACCAGACTTGGCATCGTAGCTCATATCTCTCAATCGATCATCTTGAAATTCGACCTTGTCGGACCTTACGCGCTGAAATCGCTCGCCTTGTTTCGGACCCTTGCTCTTCTTGGGAGGCGAAGGAATCTCGTCCATATTCACATCCTGAGTACGCTCCGCATCAGACGCTTCAGGTTCTTGCACGGGAGGATTTCCCATAGGCTTTTTCTCTTCTTCTTCTTCTTTTGCAATTTGGTCTTTTGGCTGTTTCTCCTTTGACTTGGACTTCTTCTTGGACGCAGATTCTTGACCATGAGACGCCTTGGGCACCTTGCGCTCTTTCACACGGTCTTCCTCAACATGCATATCTTCAGAAAACGAATTGTAGATGTCAGAGCCTTTGACCTGAAGAGCGGAATGGACTGTGCTCACTAGTGCATTGGAACGCGCTTCAGCGTTCCGAGTTTGTTCTTCCAAGGATAGATTGGGGAACTTGGCCGCCAATTTTGCCGCAAGCTTGGGCACATGAGTATGGAGGAAAGCATGAACCAATGTCACAGTTTCTTTTGAGGTTAGTTATGCCATGACGTACCTGCGGAAAGTGAAACAGAGCTGCTAGCTTCAGGTGCAAGCGAGTCTGTCATGTTGTGCAGGGAGAGCAAAAAAAAAGGTCGGATTTCTAAAAATTTCATGAGTCACCTCCACTTTTAACAAATGTCAAGCCAACCGGCGCTGGCTTGGCGACGAGGTCAAGGCGCCTAACCCTGCGCCTTTTTCTCCACAAGACCGATACACATTGAAGACAGAGGCTTCGTACTCATCCTTCTCTCCATGAATAACTCTACATATCTTGAACTGAAACGCGGGAAAATGGAGCACGCAGATCTGGCCTATGAGATCCAGAAGGTGTGTTGACATAGAGGAAGGCTAACACCACAGAGAGGAGCGCTTCGTGGTGCAGCTGTGTGGACTATAGTCGGATTCTCTTGCGTTTTTGTGGCACATCATCTGCTTCCCTCATTCAAGTACGTCTCTATGCAAAGTAACATTACAGGCGTCACACACTTGCTCTTAAGGGCCTACTCACAGTTTCATGTGCGTGGAACGACAGCATAACTTACAGCAGCCACTTGTATCGGAATTGTTTTTGGAGCTGAACGTGAATTGCAAAAATACGAGCATGACAAGCGCAGCTATGATAACTTGATTCGAAGCCGTGCTATGCGCGAATTAGGGCAGCGTGGCATTCTGGCAAGTGAAACAGAAATCACCAAGTGGCGCGAGGAGTTAATAAACTCAAAAATTGCCGCTCATAGTCATGTCAATTCATCGTAGATCAAACAAGAATCTAGCCCGGTAAGTACTTGAAGGGGATGCGTTGACTCTTGAGGGCCGTCCTACATCCTCTGTGCCTATCTCCACACGCTTACGGTGTGTGAGGCTCAAGCGCTCCACATTTGCGCCCCGGCTACGTCATGGCGACGACGGACATATCGCCGCGCAATGTGCCGTTGCACGAATACGTGCATTCCCATGTACTCACAGAGGATAGTGCATTTGGTAAGTAATTTGTGCTGATGCAAGACATTACGGCTTTGTATAAACAAAACTTTAATGCACAAGACTATGTGAAAAATTTTTTGGGGCCGGATAGCCCGGATCATCCGCCTAGTGAATCGCCCGGAAAAGCCTCGGTCGACAGTAAGCTGCGGGTGGCACTTAGTCGACTCAACATTTCCGTCAAAGAAGTGGACCAGAAAATCCATGAATTGGTGATACAACACTCTAACGAGTTTCTTGAAAGCATCACCAACATATCTGTATTGCACCAAAGTGCGCAAAAAATTCACAAGGATTCAGCTGCAATAAATGAAAGTGCTCTAGTGTATGTAACTAAATTGTCTAACCACAGAGCGCGACAAATGATTCATGAGCCCCTTGAGTCTATTCGGAAACATCAAGAAGAGTTAAAACAAATGCATGGGATGGACGAGCTGATCACTCGCGTTGAATCCGTCATGCATGTTTTTCATCGTCTTATTAGTATAATGGACGATGTTGCTGAATGTGACATTACGGTACATATGCAAGATGCTGCCGTTTTGGATCAACATGCCACAAAAGTGGTCACAGCTTCACTCTTGTTGGAAGAATTGGACATTCTTCTTCCACATGGCTTAATCTTTGGGCATCACAACACTTCTATCGCTACTTCCAAGTCAGCACAGGGCGTCTTGGACTTGGATATCGTGAAACCATATGTGTCCCAAATAAATCCAATGAAAACAATGCTTCGTGAGCAAATCGAAAACTTGCTCTTATGTGGGCTGCGAAATCTCTCGCCTAGTTTGCTTGGTGCTGCACTGCAAGCGGCATGCTCCCTAGGCTTGCTGAACATTGTCATGCAAAATTTGTTGAACGACTTGACAGATGTACTAACGGATCGCACCAATGCAACGCTAGATCTTTTTTCTATTGGAAAGGAGCTTGGCGAAACACAGCCACCTTTGATTTCATCAAGTACTTTTTTCCCTCTGTATTCGGCTCGTGACAATAAAACGAGCGCACATGAAACGCAGGAGCGCTTACAAAAATGGTCTACTTTGGTATGGCAACGCATTCGGACTTTGATTGTGGATGAATTAGCACCTATTTACATCAAGGTATACATGCTAGAGCGCGTCTTGAGCTTGAAGCAAGGCAAGACCTTGAGTGAAACTTATTTGGGAATGATAAGTAAGGAGCTCAAACAGTCACCAACCGACTTGCTTTGGACTTCATTTTGCACCCTTCTAGAAAGCGTATCGAGCAAGTGCATGCAAGAATCAGACTTTTGGAAATACATTTTCGTGCGATCGTTTCCCAAATTTTTGTCCATTTTCCATGAGCTCTTGTCGCGTGTTTCTATGTTTTCGGATCATTCAAAACAGATACACAATCCGATACCTAAGCCCATCCACAAATATCTATCAAACCTCTCAAGAGAATACCTCATATGCTTTGTCAAGCGGTGGGAGGAAGCTCAGCATCATATATGTTCATGTTTTACCCCAAGTAATAAGAATCTCCAGAACATGGAAAAAGTTGTGCAACTCATTGCCATGTTGCGCACCGATATCGAAGAATGTGTTTTCGACAAAATCTTGCTCCAAGAAATTACTCAAACGGCTACAGATGTAATGTGCAAATTTATCAATCAACTTCGTGCCATGATTTGCCAAGACGAAAGTGCATTTACTCTAACAACGCAACAATTTACGCAAAGCCAAAGCATTAACGTGGGCGTGGGTCAGATACTCAAACAAATTTTCGAATCTATGTCTGAGATGAATAAGCTTAGCTTCTTAGAAGTGAAAAGCATGGCATCGGAAACCAAGCGCATGGTTACTCAGACGATGCAAGAGGCTTTGCGAGGGCCACTTTTACTTTCATTCGGACTCGAAATGAGCGCCATACTTGGTCGTATTCATCGATTACGTTTGGAAGCAACAGCAATCGATCAACGTCCCAATTCAAAAGGAACAGATACGAGTGCATATATGCTGGAATTTTGCAACAGGGTCCGAAACTTACGAACAAAGTTTTTGCCTTCATATATTTTGCCAGATGGACATTATCAATGGTAAGCTACTTCATACTGACTCACATGTGCAGGGCATTAGATTTGGCTTCTAGTACTATAACTACTTTCGTCATGCATGCTTCTCTTTTACGGCTATCTGCCAACTTTGACAAGCATCAGATTATTTCTGATATGACCGCGCTGGAACTGACACTTTCGCAGTTCTTGTCCGAGACAAGTCGACTCTTGAGTTGTAAGTCATTGACATTGCATGATTGTGATGTTCCTTTTCAAGTCGCCCGCAGCTTTCGGACATTGTTATTTGAGCCGACCGCCGCCTGGAATCAACCTGCGAACTTTTGTCGTAAATGGCATCTACCCAAAGTGATCATTGTCCAGCACCTTTTGTCCAGATCTTCTACTCTTCCGCTCGCTAATGATATTCGTGGTATGGGAAAACATGCTTATGTCGATTGGGCTATTAGTACAAGTCGTGTGAAGCACGCGTTTTTCTCGGAACGTGTTGATAAAACTATGATTCAAGAATTGCACCATTGGCTCGAATTGGAAGGAAGAAAAATGGATATGTCTACCTTGGATAAGATGGATAAAGAGGTTCTATCTTGCTTGGTTGAATGGGACACTTTTTTGACCAAAACATTGTAAGATGAAATGAATTGGATATTTGTAGGTATGTTGGACAAGTACAATATCGCGCAGAGTAGGATTAGTGCAAAAGTTTGACTTTACCCGGACTCGAACCGGGGACTTTCACGGTAATCACCGCTTGTCACGATCTTATGTTAACGTGATACTCTAACCAACTGAGTTATAAAGTCAACACATAAGAACCGACGCACTTAGAGTATTATATCCACTGTTTAAGTCGTTTCGAGCCAGATGTCACCGCAGTGTCGGTCTCCACTCTTTGCTATTCGGCGAAATCGTAGTCATACTATCTTTCGATAAAGTCATAGCACCTTATAATTTGTATTGTAACAGGTACACTCAGAACATTTTAGAAAGTCTCGTCGCTATAATCTCATCACCACATTTAAACTCGTTCGATGATGACCGCAATACCCTGACCACCACCGATGCAAGCGGATCCGAGGGCATACTTCTTGTTGAGGCGGTGGAGATTGTAGGTCAAATTGGAAAGAATCCTAGCACCGCTAGCACCAAGAGGGTGACCCATGGAAATAGCTCCACCAAACACGTTTGTCTTCTCGATTGGAAGCTCAAGTTCCTTCTGGACCGACAGGAACTGAGCTGCAAAGGCCTCGTTTACTTCAATAAGATCCATGTCAGCAATGCTCAAGCCGCTGCGCTTCATGGCGAGCTTGATGGCATCAACAGGACCAATGCCCATAATCGAGGGCTCACAAGCAGTCACGCCATAGCTAACGATGCGGGCGAGAGGCTTAAGGCCGTGTTTGTTAATTGCCTCCTCGCTGGCAATCACATTAGCAGCTGCTCCATCACAGATACCGGACGCATTTCCCGCAGTAACGACCCCGTCCTTCTTGAACACAGAAGGAAGCTTGGCGAGGGTCTCGATGGTCGTCTTAGGGCGAGGGTATTCATCCACCTCGAAAATTTCGGTCGCCTTCTTCACTTTAACTTCAATGGGAGTAATCTCATCCTTGAAAGCGCCATCTTCTTGGGCTTTAGCCCAGCGCTGCTGCGATTGAAGCGCAAATTCATCACACTGCTGACGCGTAATACCGTACTTTTCCGCGAGGTTTTCAGCGGTAATACCCATAGGGGTAGGGACTGGAACCTGGTCCACAAGCGCGATAGCCAAGCTGTCGACGAGCTTAAGGTCAACACCATAACGAGTGTTACCGAAACGGACACCGTGCAGCGTGTATGGGGACAAGCTCATGTTCTCGGTACCTCCTGTGAGTACGACGTCTGAATCACCGACCTTAATTTCATGGATGGCATTGATAACGGCCTGGAATCCACTACCACAAAGACGGTTGATCGTCAAGGCAGGAACATTTACAGGAAGGCCAGCATAGTGACCAACATGACGGGATGTATAAGGGGCAGTGTGGTCAGTGTGAGCGACCACACCAAACACAGTCGAAGAGACAGGCGTGTTAGCCGGCAGCTGCGCAAGAGCAGCCTTGGCAGCATAGCCACCAAGCTGAGCTGCAGTGATGTTGCTAAGCTTACCACCAAAAGATCCAAAGGCGGTACGCTTTGAGCCGACAATAAAGGCGTTTGTCATACTTGAGAGGTGATGGGCGAAGGGACGAAGCCGGTTAGCCGGTGTACAGTGTAACCCAAGGTAGGTTTCGTGGAACAAGATGCGGGGTCACCTCTGTGGTCTCGTAATAGTGACATTCCCGTAATTTCCCGTCAGACTTGAACCAATAAAATTCGCATGCATAACAAAATGCATGAATACATGCAGCTTGCTAAGTCCAATGTTCAGTAACGGCCACTATGGTGACAGCCTATCTCCGTTTAGGATGATTGAGCCAACTCAGCGTCATCTAGGGGTACAGTCACCACTGTGCCATCAGATAGACGTCGCCGCAATAGGCCCTCTTTTGTAGCTTCCACAGCTTCATGCAACTGCTCGGCGGCGAGCATTGGCGCCTTATCTTCACCGCCTCCAGATAGAGTCCGAACATGACGAGCTGCATTAGCAGTAGGCCAGAGCTGTTCATCTGTTTCACTTTCAGGAATACGCTCTGGATGCTTGCGATCCAAAGATTGCGTGCAGTGACGAAGGGTAGCAGGTTTGTGTAGGTCAACGTAGGGGGAATCGTCGTCACCATTTTCGTCAGAGTCATCGGCACCATGTCCGGCAGGATCATGAGAACTAGGTATGTCATCCGAGTCCGAGTCATTGTCCACAGCAGATTCAGATGGGATTTCGCCCATATTGCCTCGACGAAATTCGGCGGCCCAATCAGCAGGTGTGAGGTTCTCTTGCTTTTCAGGTTGATGATTGTCCACAGAAGCTGTGGATGTGAACTCGAATGCAGAACGTGAGTCAGCAAAAGGACCCCATTCGTCCTGATCCGTATCGCCCTGCATTACCATGGCATCACTATCGCCGATAAAAGAAAGCACATTTCCATCAGCTTCTTCTTCATCCGCGTCAGTCCGCATCTGCGAAGAAAGATACTGAGCAAATGAGTGATTATCGGTGTTAGAGTACCAATTGTCAGAATCGAGGTTCGACCAGTTTTGCATACCCATACCACCTGCAGAAGGCCTACCCCCTGCGAGAGGCATTGACTCTTTTGCACGGGACTCAGACAATTCTTCCTTCATGAATTGCTCCCATCCTTCAGTAAAGTGGTCCTGAACCAAATTACCAATTTCCATAGGGAAGCGTTCTAATAACCTGATGATTTCTTCCGCAATCAAATTCAAGTGGCCCATGTAGCCAAGTCGGATATGTCGCACATCTTCAGAAGATATGCGATTGCGACGAGCGCCCTCGAGAATTGTTTCCACCAGGTGTGCATCCTTGAATACCGATATTATCAGTTTACGGTTGATAGCCACATCGATGTCGCTGTTGAAGAGCTGCTGGATAATATCGTACACAACATTGTGTAGAAAATTGTTCCATGGGTAGGAAAGCAACATGTCAATAAGAGTAGGGATAACCTGGAAAGTCTGAAACTGTGTCTTCAGGAAGTTACCAACGATTTGAACATCGCTGTCGTTTTGTGAAGAGCGAGGACGTGCGAACTGCGCAATCATATCAGCCAAAGACATACTGGACAATGCAGAGGCGATGCTTTCAGCATCGCTTTCATCGTCTTCCTGATCGTTTTCAGACGACAAGAAAGATGGTGATCGATCTTGATCGGAGACTTCCGCCTCGTTAGTACTGGAGGCCTCATCTGGCGACCACTCAGCACTAGCCTGAGTGTTGGTGTTGCTCTGATCATAATCATCTTCGCCTTGCAGACTGCGAGCGAGCGCATGAAGACCTTCCAGACCACCCAACAATGAGCCAGACGACGAGTACTTTGGCCCAGAGTTCGGCGGACGGTTCAATAGCGCCATATTCGAGCAATGCAAAAGTTCGGCGTACAGCTCAGCAATACAGTATCGTGTCTGCGTAAGCGGTTCAATTTCGCCCAACGACGTCATGATTTTGTCAGTTGACTCGAAAGGAAGCCGCATTTTTTCCTGGAAATCGGGTATCTTATCTGCCAGCGCATGAAGAAGAGGACCAAGATGCACGATGCCCATCTTTTCAGCGACTTCATCCATAGCTTCATCGAGGCCTTCAGTATCGGCATCATCTTCCATAGGAAGGTCATCCAGCAAAAGTTCAGGCTTTCGTTCCGACTCGGGTCCGTTCAGTTCTGGTGAAGTCGGATCGGAAGCCCGGTCTCTTTGGCGCTGACTCGAAACTTCCTGCTGTCGGATCACCAAATAGTTTCTGAGCGTGTGAAACAAGTGCTGCTCAAAGTAGTCACTGTTGTTTTTGCGAATAAGCTCGATAAATACACCAGCACAACAGACAAAAGACGAAACCAAAGCTTTAGGTGACAATGTGCTCTTGATGGAACTGCATCGCCTTAGTATCGATGGTCGAATGGTGGCGGTGGAGTCACGAATGCCTTTTCCCGACATAGACAAACTGCGAGACATGGAGAGATGGCGATTCTGAAGGTTTTTCATGGCTTGGTGAAACTCCCACACATCTTGTTCTTCCTCTTCTTCTTCCACAGCCGTGTCTTCCTCCAGGGTTTGCAAAGGCGTATCAAGTTTGCGAGAAAGATCCTGCGAGATACTGTTACGGCTAGAAGCACCGACCTCATAGTCCAGCATGAAGCTCACCATTTTGTCCACATTTTCTTGTGATGCCAATTCTCGCACAAGCAAGTTATTGACGCCACCAGCACCGATGAGCATCTCGCCCGGACCCCCAAACGTTTCCTGGATCGTGACCTGATTTAGCGAGGACGGTGATGGGGCGGAAAGAGAAATGATGGTTTTCAAAAATTCAGATGCGGCCTTGTGAGAGTCGGGCGACACAAAAGGCGACAGTAAAGAAACAATTCGCGGAATCAATCCATGCTCGGCTAGCCAAGCCACAATCCCTGAGTCTGGAATTGTATCCTCACACTGAATAAGGCGGTATAAGAGTTCAACCATCGCTGGTGTTTCAAAGTGATTCGTGAGGCCTTCGACAACATTGGGCTGTGTCTTTACAAACGCAAGCATTTCATTCGGATGACGCTCGAGCAATGCCATATTCACTTTGGACCAGTACCCAGCAAGAACTGAGAAACCAGGGCCATGTGTTCGCGCAGAAATGCGATGTTGATTTGAAGATTCATTCGTCTTCTTATCCGATGCTTCATCATCTTGCTTTCCGCCGACATACGCGCTCATTGTGAGCGGATGCTCATGAAGTGGGACTGGTCCACGTTGATAAAATGCATCGGCGCTCAACATTGTATCCCAAAATGGGCCTAGCAATGTATTGGCATCATCCAACATGATCTTCGCGACACCTGGAATTTCACAACTAAGCACCTCTGATGCAATGAAAGGATATCTGTACATTTGTTAGCATCACTTCCATACATACTTAAATCCAACATTTTGCTCAGCCTCGCTATTCGAAACATCGCTGATTTCGACGTTTCCCACGACATAGTCAAGCAGACGAGGCACAATGCCCGGTCGTTGGAAAAATTCAACAAGCTTTTCATTATTCGCTTTGCTTTCTTGTAATACATCCGCGTCGTTCAACACATCCTCCAGCGTGACATCCTCTTTTTCTAAGAGGCTGTCAATCGTGGAAGAGGAGGCTAAACCAAATCTCCAAAACATGGCCTAGACAACTAGGGCACGTCAACCAATATTATGAGCTGCAGTAACAACTCGTACTGTGAGGCACAATTTTTAGACAATCACAGTAGAGCAAACGCTTGCTGCTCCCACAAGGGCAATTGGCACTAGCTCACGATCGCGCTACTAAGCTTTGATCTTAGGCCAGGCGATGAATATGCGCTGTCAGAGTGATTGGATAAAACACGTGCATGGAATTTTATGTTTAGAGTGAATTAGTCAGCACTATTTCAACATGCCTACCCACCCGCTCTCGCTCGCCCAGTTGTGCATACAGCGGCTGTACAGATCGAGAGGGAGGTGGATGACATACAATTAATATAGGAATCACTTATGTGGGAGTGAAGATCAAAGTCTTTGATTTAAGTGGATTTTAAAACAAGAATCACTATGAAAGTAGGTGTGTGGATTTCCGTGCGTGGCAACTCACAGATACTATTTCAACACATGACGCCTTGGCCGGCTGCATCACCCGCTAAGGGCAAAGCCTGACGACCCACGTGGAAAGCGGAGCTAGATTTGTCAGCATGACTCTTTCCTATAAAACGCTGGTAAGCCCGGTTGATGGCCACCGGCACGACCGGAACAGCGTATGATTGGCTCGGCGTAAGCATCCTGAAATGTCCACCTCGCACAGACTGTGGGACCGTGCAGAGGTGTCTGTCAAACGAGCCGGACAGCCGGGCATGTATGTATATATATATATAGATATGTGGGGCAGAAGAAAGTGACATTCGCTCTGCTCACCCAGGAAATTATGTCTGTGGAAGGTGTCCGTATTCTTGCGCCTGTGCTTGGTGAGCATGCCCAGATCCTCACACCTGAGGCTATCAAGTTCCTGACAGTGCTACACCGCAATTTTGAGACGGAGCGTCAGGAGCGCCTGAAGGCCCGCGCTGTCCGTCAGGTCGAACTTGATGGTGGCAAGACGCTTGACTTCCTGCCTCAGACCCGTCACATCCGTGAGGATCCTGCGTGGCGCTGCGCGCCGCCCTCACCTGGTCTTCGTGACCGTCGCGTTGAGATCACTGGTCCTGTCGACCGTAAGATGGTCATCAATGCCCTTAATTCGGGTGCCTACACCTACATGGCCGACTTTGAGGACTCCAACTCGCCTACGTGGGCTAACAACCTTGATGGTCAAGTCAACTTGCGCGACGCTATCAACCGCCGCGTGGATTTCAAGGCTAGTAATGGCAAGCAGTACAAGCTTCGCCCTGTTCATGAGCTTGCAACACTTATTGTCCGCCCTCGTGGATGGCATTTGAACGAGGAGTCATTCCTTGTTGATGGCAAGCCTATCTCGGGCGGACTGTTCGACTTTGGTCTGTTCTTTTTCCATAACGCCCATCAGCTGGTGAAGAACGGCTTTGGACCGTACTTCTACCTGCCCAAGATGGAGTCACACCTGGAAGCCCGTTTGTGGAATGACGTGTTCAACCTTTCACAAGACTACATCAAAATGCCGCGTGGTACGATCCGTGGAACTGTTCTGATCGAGACCATTACTGCTGCCTTTGAGATGGAGGAGATCCTTTACGAGCTGCGCGAGCACTCCTCGGGTCTCAACTGCGGTCGCTGGGACTACATTTTTTCATTCATTAAGCGTCAGCGCTACAACAGGTCGGCTGTACTGCCTGACCGTGCGACGGTGACGATGACCTGCCCCTTTATGCAAGCATATGTGAACCTGCTAATTCAGACCTGCCACAAGCGTGGTGCTGCTGCCATTGGCGGTATGGCTGCTCAGATTCCTATCAAAGGGAATGAAAAAGCCAACAATGCTGCCATGGACAAGGTGCGCGCTGACAAGCTTCGTGAGGTGCTCGCTGGTCACGACGGTACGTGGGTAGCCCACCCTGCGCTTGTCCCGATCGCGCTGGAGATCTTTAACAAGCACATGCTTGGTCCCAACCAATATCACGTCCGACGTGAGGAGGTCCGCGTCTCGGCTCTTGACCTGCTCAACCCCAACGTGGATGGCCAGATCACTGAAGCTGGTGCTCGCGCCAACGTGTCGGCTCTCCTTGCCTACTGTGCTAACTGGGTTAGGGGCAACGGCTGTGTTCCGATTAACCACCTCATGGAAGATGCTGCCACGGCCGAGATTTCGCGTATCTCGCTCTGGCAGTGGGTATTCCACGGCTCCAAGACCGTGGAAGGCAAGCCTGTCACGCCTCAATTCATTGATCAAATTATTGCGTCAGAGGCTGCCAAGCTCACGGGCTTGGATCCGAATGCTGTGGACCTGTCACGTCGCTATCTGTCCCAGCAGGTGCGCGCCAAGGAGCCTAGTGAATTCCTGACCACGGATCTAATGGCCCACCTTGACAACTCGATCTCTCAATCGCGTATTTAATCTCACAATAGGTGCGATAGGCCAATGTATCGTCAAAAGGGATCCCAGAGCTACTGGAGACGTGTATAGCCTGGACCTGGTGCATTCGGGTCATAAGCGTCGTGTGACATGCTGGGCTCGTGGGGTGAATAAGGCGGCATAAATGGAGCTGGGATACCAAATGGTGTGTTAGAAGGCCGTGGGAACAGCCATTGCTCGGTGAATCGTGGATTGAAATGGGGCACGGCAGAAGTAGACATGTCACTTTGAGTGTACCACGGACGCGAAGGAAGAGGCCAGCCTTGCTGTGACGCGGAAGGATGTGCCATGGCCTGCGGGCGTCTAGGACCACGTCGCTTCTGACCCCTCGTGGGACCGAGGGGACCCAAAGAGGCAGTAGCTGGATCTGCGTCATCCTGCCAACGAGCACTCCGGCTTTTTTTGGCTCGGCGCTTGGCTTCTTGTTCCTCCTCGTCATCACTGTACTCCACTTCGTCTTCGGCTACCTCCTCGTCCCACATATTACTGGCATCACTTCCTTTGGTACGAATAGAGCGAGTGAGCACATAGGTACTGTTGGATGGTAAGAAGTAGACAGATCGACCAATAGCGACCATCTCATGGTCTATGTCTGTATTAGACCGGAAGCGGACCGTATACATCGGCTGGAGGACAGAGCCAAACGTTTCGTACACAAGTCCTAAAACACGCCCATCTTCCATACATAAAAGGCTCTCTGAATCCAACACGTCATACACAGACTCAGACTCCTGCGCGCTTTTGTCCTGCTCGACCAGCACAACATTGTCAACGATAGAGTGTACGTGCCCCAGACGCTCCAATTTGTGCAAATCCTGTGCATCCACCTGTGAAATAGAGGGCACGGGAATGTCATCTTCGTCCATCTCATGCCTTGTCCTAGGCGGCGCAGAGTCGTCCACGCCAGGCTCTTCAGCCTCGTCCAATGCGTGCTTTCCGAGCACAGGGCCCACTCCTTCTTCTGTCGAGTCGGAATTGTTGGCGTCGTCGTCAGAGTCGTCCAGTGACGATGAATCCTGTGCATGGGTATCTGGTTGGTCTAATACACCCGCTCGTTGAAGCTCTTCACGAACCTGTGCATCAGTGGAGGGTTCGGATGCTTGTTGTGCACGTAGTTGTTGCACACGTTCGCGGTGGGCACTCAACGGGCTAGATAAGGGCTGTTCGTCAGCACCTGTAGCGAGAATATGTGTCACGTCTGATGGCGGCGCTGTTTCTTTCTGATCCTCCGGCTCTGGTTCAGGCGCCGCACGACGCAGCTTTGACTGCTCCAATCCCATGTGGTGGAGAAACGGCAACCAAATATGCGGCCTTTTTTAGGTATTCCACCTGTAGTCGGACCATGAGCCCGACCCGTGAGAGACCGCCCAAACTCTTCGCCTACTATTGCCTGTGCGGCGAGTTTGTGCTAGCATGTGATGTAATGCTAGAGCAACTGCCTCGACGCCCTTTAGATCAATCTTATGTACTGCGCTGTCTCGATTCAGCTCCGAGGCAGGATGCAAGCCGTAGTCTTGCTCCCATGTACAAAATCAATGCATCGCAAGGGCCTGGCCAGATCTTGCAACGGTAAGCACAAGGTCACACTTATAGCAGCACCGATGGTCTCGTTGAACGCCAATATGATTTTCACTGCATGCGATGCCAGCTGCCTATTGGATACGAGCATACCCCACCACCGTTGAAGAGTGGCGGCAAATTCACCTTCTTACTACCTGGGGCACTCACGTACGTGCCAAATGCTACTTACACCTAGCGACAAACAGGGAAAAGCACCGCCAGATGTCATGCTAGATGAAATGGCCAACACGCCGACATGAGCTCATTTTTCCTCGACTACTTTCCCCACAATATTATACCGCTGTGCTGTGAGCTAACGGCCTTGCCATGTACCTTTCTGTAATACTCAAACTATCGTTAGCGCTTTGTACGTACCCAATCATTTAGGACTTTCATCTGATCTGGCTTGAGCGTAGAATAGTCTGACACTGCATCTTCTGGATTGAGACTCGACATTCCCAAAGCCCGCGACGCATCTTTACCGGCAAATATCGCATAGCCTTTGCCAGGTCCTAAAAAGTCAGCACAAAGCTACTTACCATACATCTCCCTGCGAGGTGACACGTCAAAAATGACACCTGCTGGTCAGTGCTGCCTCGCCGAGTGCACTCACCTTTGACAGCCACATACACAGGCTTTGCATCGTCTGTGCCATTGTATTGCTTCAGCTCTTCTGGCGTCATGGGATCATCTTTGGGCGGTCTTGGCATAAGTCTCGACACTCTTAGGGCACTTACTGCGTCGGTGTCGTGGCGGGTGTCAGTCCCATGGCGTTGGTGGTCAAGGCCCCAGGTGGAGAGCTCTCGGAAGGCTTGTCACGCCGCGTGCATCTACTTGATCTTTGTCGGATTCATTACTACTTTTACTCGGAGAGAGCTACACCAGAATCCGTACCAGCTGAGTACACAGCTACACTACCAGGCACACCATCAGCGTTACGATAGAATGTCACCGGCTCCTTTTCAACATAGCGGCAATTCCGAATCGTCTTCCAAAGCGTCACAAACACATTTTCTGTAGACTTCATATAGTGTGGACCAATCCGGGCCTTGAGTGCCTCTGTGGCTTCCCATGCATGGTAGTGGGGAATTTTGCTGCACACATGGTGCAAAACGTGTGTCTCAGCAATGCCGTGGAAGAACCATGGGCCAACGAAACCAAGCCAGTTGCGATCAATGGTGCACAGTGCACCTCGAGGAAACGTCCACATGGAGGCATAGTAATGTGGCAACCTGATATCTGTATGCTGAAGATACGTGATCATCACAAGCCAGTGGTTCGTCCAAATGTACGGCACGATGTAATAGCGGAGCACATCGTACCAGCCGTTGGCGGCCTTATGGGCCCAGAAGCATAAAAAGCAAGACATAAGTGCAATGCCAAGATCTGACACAAGAACTTGGTCACGATGGCGCTTCGCAAAGATAACTGAGCTAGGCAGGAAGTGATTCGTGAACCTGGGATAATGCTTTTGACCAGACACGTTCATCAGAAGATAAAGCTGCCAGCCAAACAGCTGCTGAATCAGCAGCTCTATCAAGTTGAACAGCGGTGCATCCTCAAGCAACTCAGCTACCCATTCGCCCCAAGTCGTTTTTTCCGTTACAACAGGACTGTCATCATTCGCAGGATGCAGCGGAAGCAGACCACGCTCCTCGCGCGTGGAGGGAACGAAAACTTCATCGCGTGTCATGTGTCCCGTTCCTGCATGGTGCCGAGCGTGCGAAATACGCCACGAATGGTATGGCACTAGCAGCGCGGAATGAAGAATCCATCCAACTGTGTTATTCACATACTTGCTAGGACTAAACGCCTGGTGACCACATTCGTGCGCAATGACCCAGAGACCAGTAAAGACCAGACCCTGCGCGATACCATACACACCCCATAGGACAAAGCGGAGGAAAGAACGGGTCGTTTCTGGAGAAAAAGATAGGAGGGACCATTGCAGATTCTCAGTGAGCGGATCAATCCAGGAAGCACAGTAAAATAGCAGCGCAGCCTGAAAAATGTCAACTAGCAAATACATCGAGGAAGACAGAGTCGAGCGATGAAAGCAATGTGCTGGAATCGCGGATAGCAGATCCTGCATCGAGAAATCGGGGACTTTGTACTGGTATAATTTCTCGGAGTCGTACAGCTTGGCTTTACGTGGCGCGTAGCGCTTTTCTTCCCCAGTTTTTGCCGTGGCATCCGACATCATGGCAGTCGCGGAAGCACGAATCTTTTTTACCAGGATCAATTAAGGCACCCCAAATTTTACTTCCAAGCGCCCTGTCGTACGTTCATTTGCTCGTTGCTAATTTTCTCCAGCAGCGTGCTATGCACGTGGCCACACGAATCTTGGTGAGATTGCCAAGGACAATGTGGAGTAAGGTCGCGTTGAATTGTGCCCCACACATGCCATGGCATAGGGAATACAGCCTCGGTAGCGTCAGGAGCATGTGAAAGAATACCAGTAAAATGAATCTTTCAGAGAGGCTATCATTACAAAATGTAGTACATCAGTTTAGATTTGCTATGGTTCATAGGAAAGAGGAAGCCGTCGAAAATCCATCTTGTGACCCCACTGTGAGTTCTTGTTGGCATGGCACGCAATGCTCATCTTTCTCTCACATAGACTAGCGACATGTGCAAAGTTATGCTGGCATCCAAAAAATTAGCTAAATCAAACGTCTTTCACACATCTGGGCTGCGAGAGCTCAGCTGCTTGTCCTCATAATAAGGCTTCTGTGTTTCCTGTTCGACATCAGCGGATAGATATAAATGTGCTTCGAACCAAGGTGACGTTCGGATTTGCGCACTTTTGCAAGTCCTGATCAGCTTATGCAAGGTGCCACCAACCTTTACTGGCTGCTGCAGAGCTCCAACCATGTGACTGTCCGTGCACGTACCACCTGACCATATGGTCATTGCTGGTCTACGTCCACCTTTGCATTCGTCTGAAGTTTTATTGGTCATTTTGCAGTCGCTTCAAAAAGTTGAATGCCTTCAATTTACTTGCTTCGTCCATCGTTATCCACCCGTTGGTATTCTCGCGCAACCTTCCGCCAGGTAGTCCCACGAAGCGCTACGTACCATGGGCATCTTCAAACGTTGTCACAGCGCATTGTTACGCTGCATGCGAAAAAGCAGAAAACACCAAGAACCAGAGCTAGATACGCTCAAAGTATGAACCCGAGTCATCTGCAATCAGAGCAGTAAATGAAAAAAATTTTCCATCTACCATGAATGAGCTGCTTTTCACGAGCCAGTTCGGCGCCTACGCTTCCGTTCATGTGCCATGGCTCGGATACGAGCGATTTCTTGAGATGCGTCTGTTTCCTTACTTTTGGCTTGAGGTCGATAGGGCGCATGAGTATTAATCAGGTTGGGTATACCAGCAAGTTGACAGAATGCCTCTGTTTGAGGATTACGGAAAATGTAGCTTGAGTCAGGAAGAGGTTTGCATTCGTTCTGAGTGGGGGCTGTACGTAGAAAGGGTTGCATC
This sequence comes from Malassezia arunalokei, assembly GCA_029542905.1. NCBI lineage: Eukaryota > Fungi > Basidiomycota > Malasseziomycetes > Malasseziales > Malasseziaceae > Malassezia > Malassezia arunalokei. The sequence goes on from CP119922.1 coordinate 67,947, forward strand.
CGTCGAATGCAAAAAAAGTCTGGACCGATATTGCGTGCTTTAGCATCAATAGCATCACATTCCTGTTTGACTCTTGCAAGAAGAACTGGATCTCGAGGCGAAGGCAAAGGTGTTTGCCTCCGGTGAAATGTAAGGTACTCATGTGTAGCTCTTGTTATTGCCAACCAATCTCTGTTGAAATCCAGGTTCAATACAGGGCGTTGCTCCGTTTGTTCTCTCAAAAATTCATCTCGGGGGGATGAGATATCGAAAAACTGCGTGAGTACATCCTGTTTACGTACATGAAGATATTCATTTCTGGATGCACATTTGCTGAGGGCCAAAAAGGTTGTCGTTTGGGTTGGAATTCTCGGCTCCTCATCATCATCACCCAGTGGTATAGATTCAGGATTTGATTCAGGGTGGCTTGTCTTCAGAGGCGCAGCACCATGTACAACTGTAGCTGAAAAGCGTACATGAAGGTGAGCCGAAAACCAATATCGTGGTTTGAGATCATGCAACAGTGCTTGCAAGGGCGGTGACCCCAGCGTAGATGTCTGGATTTCTTCGCGAAAGAACGGCTTGCATCGAATCAGCGATTCAACATCGCCGAATTGCTCAACTCCATTAGGCCAGTCGTGCGACATAAAGATATCAGGTCTCCTCAAGAGGCCCAGCTTTGTTATATCGAATTGCCGCGTATGATACACGCTCCTCAGATCGTTGGGCGAATATGGCTGTCGCTCGTACCGTCCCAGTGTGTAGTCGCGCTGCTTGTATATACCGGAAGCAGCTGCAATAGTGATCCCTTCAACATTAACACAGCCCGCGGCACCCATGTAATAAATATTGGGCGCGAGCCATCCGCCATAATAGCTGTCTGTCAGCCAGCATGATACGTACAGCTCCCACAAGTAGTTGCTCGCTTCATGATTCCCCCCAATGACTAACGTAAGGATGGGAGCTGTTTTTTCGCCTGCATAGTACCGGTGAAAATCGCCCAGTCTTTTGAACTTGTCGGGCACCGCCAAGCTGGCCAAGTCTGCCTCGTTCCGTAGTGCCTGAATATCTCCACACAACAACACCAAATCTACTCGTTGCGATGTGGCTTGTTCGTGCTCCAGAATTTCATCATAGATTCTGTCGAGCTCACCATGAGAACATCCTTCGACGGCAATCTTTCATCTTAGCTTCCATGCACGCACCCGCATAGTACGACTCGGTCGTAGCTAGCATGAATGTGGTCATCCTGGGACCCATTTCTCATGCGCTGACTAAACTCAATGCAGACGACTGTGTGGAATTGGAACAAAGGTGCGCCTCGCGAGGAACCGTGCCCTGTTCCAGGTCTATGTTGGTGCCTAGGCCGATTCATTCTCGAGCTTTTCTGCTTGGAAGAATCGTATCAAGAAGTGTTCAAACGAAAGCTCCTGTTTTTGCGAAGCGCAGTGTATCCACACTCGAACGATATCGAGCTCTCATGTCAAAGCCAACCGATATGCACCGCGCATTTGCCACCGAGACGCCACTAGTTGCGTCTCAAAATTATGCAGCAAAACGCACCGCTGGATTTCAACAGCAAAAAGTGCGACTAGATGATGGAACATCTCTACCTTATTGGGTGTACGAAGGCCCTATGGACACACCCATGGTGGACAAACGCACGTACAAGTTGATTCGCTTGGCTAATGATCTCGAAGCGCTGATTATTCATGATCCAGAAGCCGATAAAGCCAGTGCTGCTATGGACGTACGTGTTGGTCATCTCAGTGATCCGGAGGGCCTGTATGGCATGGCGCACTTCTGTGAACACTTGCTCTTCTTGGGCACAAAAAAGTATCCACGAGAAAACGAATACAGCGAATACCTATCTAACCACAGTGGTAGTTCTAATGCTTTTACTTCGCTGGAAAATACCAATTACTTCTTCGACGTGGGCCATAACCATTTCGAAGGTGCACTCGATCGTTTTGCTCAGTTCTTCTTGGAGCCACTCTTTGATCCAAGTTGTACAGAACGCGAAATTCGTGCTGTCGATTCGGAACATAAGAAAAACCTCCAATCCGATATGTGGCGCTCTTTCCAACTCGAAAAAAGTCTTTGCCGTGCATCACACCCTTACTCTAAGTTTGGTACCGGAAACCTCGAAACATTGTGGAACAAGCCACGGGATATGGGCTTGGATATCCGCGCTGAGCTGCTCAAGTTTCACGAGAAATACTACAGTGCCAATATGATGAAGCTCGTGGTTCTGGGCCGCGAATCCCCTGAGCAACTCACCAAGTGGGTCGCCGAAAAGTTCTCTCGTGTGCGTAACAAAGGAAACCAGGTGCCCGTGTTCCCTGGCTCCCCGCTAGGAAAAGAGCAACTAGGCACGCAAATTCTTTTCCGCACCATCAAGGATGTTCGTCTTCTTGATATCACCTTCCCCTTCCCTGAGCAGGTGCATCTGTTCCGTTCAAAGCCTGGCCAATTGCTCTCTCACTTTATCGGTCATGAGGGGCATGGGTCACTTTTTTCCTGCCTCAAACAGCGTGGCTGGGCCAATCTGCTAAGTGCTGGTCAGGCGATCAGCGCGGCAGGCTTCGAACTGTTTAAAATTAACATTGACCTGACGAACGAGGGATACGAGCACTATCAAGATGTTGTTGCCGCTGTATTTCAGTACCTTGATATGCTGCGTGCCAAGCCCATTGAGGAATGGATGTATGAAGAAGTGCGTCGCCTGAGCGAGTTGCGCTTCGTATTTAAGGAAAAATCATCACCGGCTATGTACAGCTCATCACTGGCTAGTCAGATGCAGCATCCCCTTCCTCCTGCGTGGATAATGTCTGGTCCCTATGTATTTCGTGAATTTGATGCGCCACTCGTGAGCTCTACCCTCGAATATCTTCGCCCTGACAACTGCCGTCTCATGCTGGCTGGGCGCGAACCGCCAAAAGGTGCGTCGCTGGACCACAAAGAGACTTGGTATGGCACTGAGTACACCGTCCAGCCATTTTCGCCCGACATGCTGCAGTCATGCGAGACTCTTGAGGGGCTAGCAATGCCACGCAAAAATGAGTTTATTCCTAGCAACCTGGATGTGGCCGGCACGCCGAATGCATCTCTCTCGCCCACCGATCGTCCACAGCTCTTGGAACAATCACCCAAGGCTAGATTGTGGCACAAGCAAGACGATCGCTTTTTCCTGCCCAAGGCCACTGTCGCCCTGCTTCTTCGCACGCCCGAAGTAAACTCGTCGCCTCGAAATGCTGTGCTTTCGCGTATGTTGGTGGAATTGGTCAAGGATTCGCTGTGTGAGTACTCTTACGATGCAGATGTGGCTGGCCTGCACTACGATATCGACAGTCATCTGGATGGTATTGACATTGTCTTGGGTGGCTACAATGACAAACTGCCGTACCTGCTCGAATCCGTGCTGCATGCACTTACCAAGCTCCAGGTCGATCCGAAGCGCTTTGCGATCGTGCATGACCAGGTGCGCCGCAACTACGAAAACTTCGACTTGGAGGAGCCATATCAACATGCCGTGTATTACTCGACCTACCTTCTTACAGAGCGTATGTGGACGCAGCATGAAAAACTGAATGTGGTAAACGACGTGTCGCCCCATGAAATGCAGGAGTATATCGGCAAGGTGTTCAGCCGTATGCACGTTGACATGCTTGTTCAAGGCAACGTCACGAGTGAGCAGGCCCGTTCCCTTTTGCATGCAGTCCAGAAACACATTGTGTACGATGCTTTGCCGCCACAGGACAATGTGCCGCCACGTTCGCTTGTCTTGGCGCCCGGCACGAGTATTGCATGGCGCGTGCCTGTGGCCAACAAAGACAACAATAACTCATCTCTCGAGTACTACTGCCAAGTCGGTGATCCGAGCGATGTGCGTTTGCGCGCCACATTGGCGCTCTTTGCTCAGATCGCGAATGAGCCTTGCTTCGATCAGCTTCGGACCAAGGAGCAACTTGGTTACCTGGTGTTCAGTGGTGCACGTACGTCGGTGGGCCAAATGGGTTTCCGTATTATTGTGCAATCAGAGCGTGACTCGGAGTACCTCCAATCTCGCATCAATGCCTTCCTTGACCAGCTTATGCGCCAATTGCTCGCTATGAGCGACGATGAGTTCGAGGCACACCGTGCTTCGCTTATTCACAAGCGACAAGAGTCGGTCAAGAATCTTGCCGAAGAGACGCAACGATTTTGGAAGAGTATTCACTCTGGCTACTTTGACTTTATGCACCGTCAGCGTGACGTACAAGTGATGGAAAAGCTCAGTAAAGATGATATTGTGGCCTTTATGCAGCACTATATTCATCCCAGCAGCATCCATCGTGCTAAGACTGTGACGCATATTCAGGCTCAGTCAGTGTCTTCTTCGACAAAGCCTCTGAGCAGCGACGCATTCAACTCGTTCTTTGCATTTTTGAGCAGCAAAGGTGTCGAGGTTCCTGCAGAGGCTCGTGAAGCGCTGGGCGTGCAACTGACTAGCGTCGAATCACTCCAGGCGTTTGCCAAAGACGTCGCTGCCTCGGGAGAGTTACCGCCCAATTTGACTGAAGAGGCACTGCTCGCCTGTATTGCTCAAGCCGTGGAAGAGCATCCTAAAGAGGCGGATGCCTCTACGGTGTCGCTACCCGAGGCCCCACCCGAAGCCTTGCCTTCGCATGACGTACGCGAGGTGCAGTCCTTGAAGCAATCGCTGCAGCGCAGCCACCATGCATTGCCCGTCTTGCCCTGGGATGCCTATGCGAGCGAGCCTCATGCCTCGATCGACGAGTCGCAATACTCTCCGGCAGCCACTTCTATGCGCGCCAACATATAGAAAAAAATCACTGGGGCCTATCTTGTTTACTTACGGATCACCTTAGGAGCCTCGTGGTTACGCACGAAGCCGTCAATGCCTGCGTAGGTAGCGTCCTTCTCGATGTGCTCGATGCGCAGAAGGGCGTTGTACTTGCACACACGCTCCGTACGAGCAGGGGCACCCGACTTGATGATACCAGCATTGAGGGCGACGGCAAGGTCAGCAATCGTCGTGTCCTCCGTCTCACCGGAGCGGTGCGACACCATGATAGCCCAGTTGTCCGACTGAGCGAGTTGAGCAGCCTGGATCGACTCGGTGATCGTGCCGATCTGGTTGATCTTGAGCAGAAGACCGTTGCATGCCTTCTTCTCGATGGCCGTCTTGATACGGAGGGGGTTCGTGACTGTCAGGTCATCACCGATGATCGTAACGCCTGTCTCACGCAGTACCGACCAAGCTTCCCAGTCATCTTGGTCGAAGGGGTCCTCAATCGACGTGATAGGGTACTTTTGGAGGTAGCCCTTGTAAATGTCGGCGAGCTGAGCACCCGTGATCCACTTGCTTGGGTCCGAGTTGGGGTTCTTGAAGTCCAGGTCGTACTTGCCCTCCTTGTAGAATTCCGAGCTAGCAACGTCAAGCGAGATGTTCACGCGGCCCTCGTAGCCAGCCATCTTGATAGCATCGACCAGCAGATCAAGCGCCTCGTCAGCCGACTGGAGGTTGGGAGCGAAGCCACCCTCGTCACCGACGTTGGTGGCGTCAATGCCGTACTTGCTCTTGATGACCTTCTTGAGCGTATGGTACACCTCCGTGCCGATCTGGATCGACTCCGTGAAAGACTTGGCACCCGTAGGCACAATCATAAACTCCTGGAAGGCCAGGGCGTTGCCGGCGTGCGAGCCACCGTTGATCACGTTCATAGCAGGGGCGGGCAGGATGTAGGGAGCGCCCGTGTTGGCCAGCTCTGAAAGGTACTTGTACAGTGGCACGTTCTTCTCGCCAGCACCAGCCTTGGCAGCGGCGATCGAAACACCAAGGATGGCATTGGCACCGAGCTTACCCTTGTTGGGAGTGCCGTCCAGCTTGATCAGGAAGTTGTCAATCTCCTTCTGCGACGTGACAGGAATGCCAGACTTGATCAGCTCAGGGGCGATCACGTTGTTCACGTTGGCAATAGCCTGGTCGACACCCTTGCCGACCCACTTGCTCGAGTCCTTGTCACGCAGCTCCACGGCCTCGTGCACACCTGTCGATGCACCCGATGGCACGGCAGCACGGAAAAGACCCTTCTCCGTGTGCAGGTCGACTTCGACGGTAGGGTTGCCGCGCGAGTCGATGATCATGCGAGCCTCAATCTTTTGGATGCTCATCTTGTTTGTATGGGGGAAGGTGGAAAGGAGCTGCGGGGTATCGGTCCCGAATTTATAAAAACCCTGGCCCAGGTCTAATGAGGTGACCGTTCACGTGATGCCATGCAAGAGGCCTGTGCGCCTGCGCTGGTTGGAAAGATTGGGCGTGGTGCTACATAAGGGAGACGAGCTGCCACGGTACATCCAGTAGCTCGCCCCATTCTTTTTCGTTGCGTGCGAGGTCTGGATAATGGCGTATGCCTGAATACTGATACGAGGGTATTCGTATGCACTGTACCACGGGCGGATGCGAGGCGAAGGGGGAGGTGAGAAGAGGCTCCGTGGGGGGGAACGGGGGCTTTACATAGTCCGATGCGGGCGTAGCAAGCTTTTGAAGGTGCAGAAGAAGACCGCGCGCTACCGCCGGATAGGCCGTGAGAGAGTAGTCCTCGTACAGCGTGTGGACAAATAGACGCAGGGTCCACAGGTGCTGACCCGGCCGGACGCGTCCACGTGTTTTTTCCAGGTACTCCTGGGGGTAGGCCGTCGCTTGCATGATGCTCTGTTTGTCACTTGGGTGGCACATGAAGAGCGCCAGGATCTGTTCTTCTCGCTCGATCCGATGCCGCATGTATCGGCGCAGCGTTTCTTTGCCCTTGGGAATAACGGGACCGTGTCCGGGGAAGAGAACATTCTCGCCTGCCATACCCGTCGTGGGTGTGCCACTCACGCCGAGTGGCGTAGACTTGCATGTTTGAAGAAGAGAGAGACCTCGCTGCAGGCTATACATATACAGCACCAGGTCTTCAAAGACGGTAGAACCTTTGCCCAGTACATTGTCAGCCGTCAGTAGGATATGGTCCTCTTCGAGCAGCAGCATAACGTGGTCGGCAGCATGCCCTGGTGTATAAAGTACGCGCAGTGTTGAGGTGAGGTGCGCATTGTCTGGATCACGCACCTGTATCTGGTCTTGATCACGCAGTGGCCACATGAGTCGTGCGAGTCCCGTGGCCCCCGGCGCATGCGCATAGGCGTCGTCGGACACGGACTGTACACGTTCAAACAAGCTAGGATCCGTCTTCGGTTCTGGCATTTTGTGCACGCGCGGAACAGGTAAATGCGGCACTTCGCGTCGCAGCTTTTGTAGCATGCGCAGCACATAGGGGACGCCACCGACATGATCGTGGTGCCAATGCGTAAGCACAATATCTGTGATACCAAGGGAGACCGGCCGCTCATCCTCGGATACGTGCAGGTGTCCACGCAGGACGCATTCTAGTATAGGTGCGTAGTCATCCCTGGCGTCGCCTGTATCCACCAGGATGGCCGGGAGGAGTGATTGGCGCTCGTCCAAGTTCCAGTACGATGGCGGTGTAATGAGATAGGTATTTGTGCCATTCAGGGTAAATGCGCTAGGATTCTGGCCGAGAATGCGCACCGTTCGTGTGTTGAGGCGCGTAATGTCCTGCATGGCATCCAGGGAGCCAGGGGTCGACGACATGCTGGTCGGTGCCTCAGGCCAAAGTACTCAGAGGCAGGGTCTGACTAAATCGCTTCTTGCCTTCTGACCATGTCTGCCACTACGGGCGAGTTGGGTGATCAGGCCGCGTGGACCTCTACGGCCGAGGTGACCACAGGCACCGTGGCTGAGAAGGAGCGTCTTGTACGTGAGTTTATGACGCTGCAGAGTGGCATGGCCGCCTTGCAGGAACGCCTGGCAACTGTGCGGCGTGAGTGCACTCAGGCAGAGAGCGAGAATGACATGCTGCATACCTATGTGGACGGTATTACCAAGAACATGGCCTCCAAGCCTTAGAAACCGCCCAGCCGCTTCTTGCGCGGCGGCGCGGACGAACGCTGTGCGGCGTATCGTCCGGGTGCTTGCTGCGTTTGTGCGGTGGCGCTCTTACTGACGACAGGGCGCACGCTAGGCAAAGGCTGCGATGCGGACGGCCACTCGTGACGCTCTGGCGGCGCGTCAAAGTCAAGACCGCGGTACGGCGACTGGTATACGTACGTCTCGGTGGATGCACCAACGGGCCATTCGCTCAGCAGTAAGCGTGCCGCGTCCGAGAGCGCCACAGTTGCGGCCACGGGAGGACAGGATGGCGTACTGCGCTGATCCCAGCGCCAGTTTTCGTTGCGGGGTATATCGTCTGTCCTGGGTGGTGCAGGGTTCGTGATCCTCTTGGACAGTTTCATATCCAAGGCCTCTTGTTCTTCGGCGTCACGGATGCATTCGTTGCCTGGCCCAGTACCTGATGGAGGCTCGGTGCTTGGCCGAGTCCATCGAGCGTACACGGCATACTCTGCATGGAGGTGCGAAGCTCCTGGCGCATGCTTTGCCTGTGCGTGAAAGACGCGCTCCATAGACGTGTGGGGCCGCTCGACCAAAGGCGCTGGGACATGCTGGAGTGCCTCGAGTCTGGCTGGCGTTTGGGCCTCGGTGCCCAGAGGGTCGGTCAGACCCAGCCATCCCAAGAGTCCCATTTTGTACACCGCACGAAAATCCATATGTGTGACTTCTGTGCCGCCAAAAGGACCATCGTCGGGACGAGCCAAGGGGGGCTTGTGCAAGGAAGCCGCTAGACCGACGCGGCTTGTCGCTCGAGGGCCGAGTGCCTGCATCCACAGTGCTCCCTGCGTCGTTTGCTCGACCTGCCATACCAGAGAGTTCGAAGCGGCCCAGCATGGCGGCGATGGTGACGGACCTGGCGGCGCTGCATGAGCGACTATCGTCGGGACATCAAACGATAGCATCCGTGTCGGGTCAGGGTGCGCAGCGTAGGCCGTATGCAGTCGATTCGACTGGGACGAGAGAAACAGGTGCTCGGTTTCCTCCAGCTGAGCCGCCTGCAGTGCGAGCGTCCGATCAAAGCCGCGGTGATGACGCCACGTGTGCCATGGTACATGAGCGTACCGCACGTCGTAGTATTGGACGTAATCTGTCGTGGCGATCGCCAACAAATGCGCATGGAGATGAGACGCCACCATATTCGTTATATGCGTGCGACTCAAGGTATCCGTCGAGTATGGCATGCTCAAGAGGGTATGCGGCGACGGGTCGCGAACATCGAGCGTATAGATATCGTAACACGACGTGGCGAACAGGGTATGCGGCTCGCGCGGCGCAAGCATCCACCACCGGTCCTCGGGCACAGGTTCGAACGATGCAAGCTCTGTCAGGCGCCGAGTAGCTGTATCCCATTCACGCACAGTGCCGTGTGTGTCCACAGCATACGCACGGTGCATCGCTCCAGGCACAGGCCGGGCATCCACCTGTCTCGTAGGCAGGTGCGTGCCGGTATGCACACGCGCATGCAAGCGGATACGGAAGCCATCATCATGGACGATGGTGCCGTAAAGTAGAGACGTTATGGTGCGGATCAAAACGCGGGGTGTTTCGTCGCGATACGCCACCAATTGCACAATCGGCGCTTTCGTGGAGAGGGCAGCCGAGGTCTGAGCCGACGCCGACCACGTTGCGCCTGGCTCCAATACCGTCACGTACACATTAGTCCGCATCGGCCCACCAACGCCCAGCACGAGCGTAGCTGCGCCATACGAGACCATCGCGATCGTCTGGCCCACGAGATCGTCACCTGCTTGGCTTTGCGCCAAGCGTGCTTGTTCGTCCTCCATCACAGAAAGGGCCAGCAGGCGTGCAGGAACGTAGATCCCTGGATGATATCGCTGCATGAAAGACGTCGCATGAAGGGCGCGATCGTATATGGATCTCGTAGGTGGCCCGTCGGGTGGCGTGGTGTCTGGGTATATACACACTCGGGGACTCAGAGGGTGCAGCGGGTGGCACGTCTCCCTGCCCGAGACATGCCACGCGATGCGTCGCGGCCCTGCACCGACCAACGAGGCAGAGCCGCCGTCATCCAGGTTTTGCAGCGAGCTCGTCGTGACGCGCGCCCGTTGTGGTGGGACGTCAACCGGAGTGGAGTCCTATATTCTACAACTCAAGACTTGGCAGCTGTGGGCCCCGACTGTATCGACGTGGCATGGAGGATCTGCGTCAGCAAATGATCCACCGTCTCTGGCTGGGCTGGACACGTCGAGGCCGACGCTGAAGCCGATTCCGCAGGGGCGCGAGGCACCTCTTTGGCGCGACTCAAAAAGCGTGGCGCGGGAAGGCTCGCAGCCGAGGGCGAATTGTGGAAGCCAGGCGCCGCATATGCCAACGGCGTACCGGAAGGTGCCTTAGAAGGCGTCTCAGGCGGCTTGGCGGACTTGCTTTTCTTGGGCGCACTCTTTTTCTGGGGCTTGGGCGGCTGGGCCGACGGCTGCTTGGATTGGGAGATCGCGGTGCCAAAGGTCTCGACGTCCCTAGCCGTCTCTGCACGATCAAAGGTGGCGCCTGGACGCTTACCCTGCTGAAACAGCTCCTGTTGCCAGGTAAGGCCCGTCGATGCAGGTTCGACTTTCTTGGCTGCCGGTTGGTCCTTTTTCTTGGGCTTGGGTTTCGCCTTCTTGCGGTCCGCCTTCCAAGACTGTGTCAGTAGCTCTTGTTGCCAGGTCAGGTTCCTGGGTTCGGACGTTTGCAGTGGTGATGATGGCATGTGTATTATGGATTTCCTATCGTGGCGTGTCAAGGTAGGTGCGTACAGCGTATCAATGTGCGATGAATCGTATGCACCCAGGTACTTGCCATCAAGGATCGAGGACGACCTGCGAGGCGGTCGACCCTCGCCGCACTTGTGTCGTCCACACGTGGCCATTTAGTCAGACTACGGATGCTCCACTACCAAATAGGCCGGCACCTGCTTGACGTCGGCGCCGTCGTCGTAAAACATGAGGCGGTACGGCGTCGTGAGCAGCTCCGACTCGCGCTTCACGAGCTGCATGTAAGTACAGCATACATACCTTGGATCTTGGTACAGATCCATTCATAGCTGGTCCACCACCCTGGATGGTAGCCCAATAAAAACAACTGGTATCTGGGTATAGGGCCAAGACGCGTGTGCCGACCGCATAGGGTGCGGGGGGGAGGGAGTCGAGGTCCACAGGAAGAGGGACAATAGAGTCGATGCTGGTGTTCCATGTGCTAGCGCATAAGCAGTGCGGATACGTACGGGCCATGTGCAGTATCGTCCTCGGCATCCTGAACGATGTAGCGCATCTTGTCTCCTTGAATCGTGCTGATCACCGTGGCCATGATCCATTCCTCTTCATGCGTTTGATCTCCACGTAATGCCTGACAGAATGCCACTTTGCGCCCACGCAACAGCGGTAGTTGCGACTTTATACGCGCAACATGACTGCTTTCTTGCTTGGCAGGCGAACGGCCTTTCTTCATGTCAGACTTGGGCTTGGTGTCCATGTCCAGCTCATCATCCGCCTTGCGCTTCCGACAACGCACATCACCTGTCGACGCTTTGCGAAGTGCCAGTAACACGTCGAGCTGCTCCAGTGCACCCACAATGTACCTGCACGGTTAGCTCGTATCCACCTACTTTTGCTCCTCCTGGACCGCATGTTCGGTGGCATCATACAGCGCATCTATATTCTTGGCATCGGCATGAGCCTTCAAGAGCTTTTCATATGCTGCTAATGAAGAAGATCTCGCAGTATCCAGGCTCCGCAGCTGCGCGCGCACGGCCTGCCACACCTGTGCTTCTTCCGTCGTGGCGCCGGTGCCCCGATCTGCTCTCATGCCCAAGTGGAGAAAAAAGGACTGTCGAGAAAAGCAGGGCCCTTGTCCCCTGATGGCATTGCCCAATTTACGTGCCATCTTTCGGTCCTCACGAACGCCAGGTCAAGAACGCGAACTTGAGCGCTATGCATGGCTGCATTTTATGGCGTTCACTATATCCTGTGGAGCCATTGCGTGGCTGGCTGTCCGCGCGCGGCCAGTTGCTTAGCGAGGGTATGAATACAGCTATGTGGTCTCTTGTGCCTGGAGCAGAGCATGCAGATGCAGGTCGTCTTCCTTGGCCATAAGCTCCTCAATAAGATACGCGAGACCTGTGCCACTACTATCATCACCGTCCATGAACCCGTGAATATCCGAGAGCGAGACACCAATGCGGTGGTCTGTCACGCGGTCCTGAGGAAAATTGTACGTACGGACACGCTCGCTGCGATCCGCACTGGCCACCTGGGACCGACGCATTGCGCGATTTTCGCTTGCTTCCTTCTGCAAGTGCTGGTCTAGCAGGCGTGCACGAAGTACCTCCCATGCTTTCGTGCGATTTTGATGCTGACTGCGCGAATCCTGCATCGACACGGTGATACCCGAGGGTTCATGCGTAAGTCGTACAGCAGATTCGGTTCGGTTGACATGCTGACCACCAGAGCCGCGGGCACGCATGGTCTCTATCCGCACGTCTTTTGGATCAATTATGTCTTTAGCATCATTTTCTTCCTGCATCGGCAGTACAACAATGGCCATAGTACTGGTTTGCAGTTTTCCGAGATTCTGAGTAGCGGGAATGCGCTGCACACGATGCACACCAGCTTCAAAGCGCAGCGCTTCAAATGCGTTGGGACCATGTATCTGCAAGATTGCCTCTTTGAACGCATCGCCCGAGCCACTTGTTGTGGATACATCAGCAGGCGTAGCTGCCAACAGCTCGGTGCTCCATCCTGCTCCCAGCATACCTGGATCGTTCTCTTCCAAGGCTCGCTGAGCGCGTGTCTCACAGAATTTCATATACATGCGCAGCATCTCGCCAAGAAAGAGGCATGATTCTTGACCACCAACACCTTGCTTTAGCTCCATAATAGCACCTTTGCTTTTGATGCTGCGTGTGTTTGTCAAAATCTGCCCTTTGAGGGCTTCGTATCGAGCCTCTGCTTCTTCTCGTAAGCTGGCAAGTTCTGATTCGGCCATCTCGAGTAGATCCTTATCTTTCTCTGTCTCAAATAGCTTCTGTGTTTCTTGCAAGCTCCGCTTTCGTTCGTTCCATGCAGTCCAAGCTTTGTGCACGGCCTCCAGATCCTTGATGCGCTGGGATGGTACGCTGGTGGCGTGCATATTTTCCAGGAGTTTTTCTCGTTCCACCATCATGGCCGATGCGAGCTTTTCCACTACATTAGATTTATAGTGACTCGAGCAAAACGTGCGCAATTGCACTGGCAGTCGTCGAGCCAGATGCGCCGCTACGCGGCGTGCCATCCTCAATGTGTCAGCCACGAGGAATGGAGGTGTTGAATGAACCTTTGCACGTGGCATTTTGTAAGAGCCTACTAGGCAATGCCAGCACAAACGGGCGGCACCCAAGGTTCAGGTCAGCACTGCTCGTCGAGCTGTCTCCCCAACCCGACTTGCTGCTGTTTGGGTGACTGTGAGGCGTGTCGCAACCATGCCCTCCGATCCCATTTCGTACACTTTAGTTGCCCCCAATGCGGGATACCGGCTTGATATGTCGACGCAGGAACTGCGCTCGAACTTACAGAGTCAGAATGACGAAGTCAAGCTCGAGACGCTCCGTGCCATTATCGTATCCACGCTGAATGGCGAACCGCACGCGTCGTTGCTCATGCCGATCATTCAATACGTGCTTCCTAGCAAAGACAAGAACATAAAAAAGATGCTGCAGTTTTACTGGGAAGTGTGCCCCAAATTTGATGCAGAAGGCAAACTCAAACAAGAGATGATTCTTGTTTGCAATGCCATCCGCAACGATCTGCAGCACCCAAACGAATACATCCGCGGATCTACGCTCCGCTTTCTTCAGAAGATCAAAGAGCCTGAAATCCTGGAGCCGCTTGTGCCGTCTGTGCGCCAATGTCTTGACCACCGGCACAGCTACGTCCGTAAGAATGCTGTGATGGCCATATGGTGCATTTACCACGCTCACGAATACCTTATAAGCGATGCGCCTGAGCTCATTGAGTCTTTCCTGGCCGCAGAATCTGATGCCACATGCAAGCGCAATGCCCTGATGATGCTCGTGCACACCGACATGCCTCGTGCCGTTGAATACGTGATGAATAACATACATCAAGTACCTGTCATGGATGAGCTCATGCAGATGGCTGTCATTGAGCTCATACGTATGGATGCCAAGCGCGATAGTGAGCACATGTCAGATTACATCCAGATCCTGTCGGAATTACTGTCAACGTCGAGTCATGCTGTGAAGTACGAGGCAGCCGTCACCCTGGCTGGTCTTGCTGATAATGTTCTCGCTGTTAAAGCCATCGCGAGTGCATTGATTGAGCTGACGGTCCAAGAGAGCGACAACAATGTCAAGCTCATCGTGCTCGACCGCCTGAATGCGCTGCGTCTGCGCCACGAGCATGTCTTGGACCCCCTCGTCATTGACTTGCTTCGCGTTCTCTCCAGCTCTGACATGGATGTACGCAAAAAGGTGCTCGACATGGCGCTCGACATGATCTCGGTGCGCACGGTCGAAGAGGTGGTGCTTGTGTTGCGCAAGGAGCTCACGAAAATGTCTCAGACGCAGGAATCGTCTAATTTGTCGTATCGCCATTTGCTCATCAAGTCTTTACATTCGTGTGCGGTGCGCTTCTCCGAAGTGGCTGGTGATGTGATGCTCGAGCTCATGAACTTTTTAAGCGACTCGGTTAGCACAAGCGCTGTGGATGTGATTGCGTTTGTTCGAGAAGTCGTTGAGCGATTCCCAGACATGCGCAACGATATTCTAGTCAAGCTGATCCAGTCATTCCCTGACTTCAGGAACGGCAAGGTATACCGTGGCGCGATGTGGATCGTTGGTGACTATGCTACGACCATCGCAAATGTGAACGATGCCATGCAGCAAATCCGCAAAGTGCTTGGTGAAATTCCCATCCTCGCATCGGAAGAACAGTACATGGAACAGCCTGAATCCTCGCCGTCCGATGATTCTGCACCAACAATGAAGCATTCGACCGCCACGCGTGTTCGTGCAGACGGCACATATGCCACAGAGTCGGCTTTTACTGCGGACACAATGAGCGACAAGCCCCAAGCGTCCCGATCGAAGCCACCGCTGCGAAGTCTCATTCTATTCGGTGACTTTTACACGGCCGCTGTGCTGGCTGTCACACTTGTTAAACTGGTACTTCGGTTCATGTCATTGTCTTCTGATGAAGATGCCAAGAATATGCTTCGTGCCGAAGCCATGCTCATTATGACGTCGATTCTTCGCGTGGGACAGTCAAAATATGTCGCTACACAAATCGACGAGGACTCGAAGGAACGCATTATGACATGTCTCCAGATTCTTGGTCGTGCGACATGGAGTGAACATGACGCACATGAATTCGCCCGGGTGTTCCTTGATGAATCGCGAGAAGCATACGCTATGATGCTGCAGCATGAACACCAGCGGGCATCTAAGATAACTGAAGTTAAGCAGCATGCCCCCATTCAGCAGCCTCACGAGCAGCTTTCTTTCCGTCAGCTTGGCGGTACGGGCTCGTTCGAAGACGAGGTGGACTATGAAGCAGAGCTCAACCGTGCGACGGGCATGAGCGCCGTGTCCAAGGACGACTTTATCAGCAAGCTGCAGCGTGTTGTTCAGCTCACGGGTCTCTCTGATCCCGTCTATGCCGAGGCCTATGTCGACGTGCACCAATTTGATATTATGCTTGACGTGCTTGTTGTCAACCAGACTGACGAGACGTTCCAGAACTTGAGCATTGAACTCGCGACACTAGGTGACCTCAAGCTGGTGGAGCGCCCATCTCCGTGCACCATCGCTCCATACAGCTTCCAGAGCATCAAGGCCACAATCAAGGTATCTTCCACTGAGACGGGTGTCATCTTTGGTAACATTGTTTACGAGCGTGCGAGCGTTGGCTCCAAGCACTCGCTTGACAGCTCTTATGTCGTGCTCAATGATATCCACATCGACATTATGGATTACATCTCACCTTCGTACGTCTCTGAGGCGCAGTTCCGCAGTATGTGGACCGGCTTCGAGTGGGAAAATAAGGTCAACGTGAAGACGGATATTTCCGATGTGCGCGAGTACCTGAATCACATCCTAAAGGCTACCAATATGGCTTGTCTCACGCCTGAGGCCAGTCTCGCTGGCGATTGCGGCTTCCTCAGCGCCAATCTTTCCGCTGCTAGTCTATTTGGTGAGGATGCACTAGCCAATGTCAGTATCGAGCGCCTGGATAATGGCACCATTCAGGGACATGTCCGCATTCGCTCCAAGACACAAGGTATCGCACTGAGTCTGGGCGACAAGCTTTCTATGGCACAAAAGTCGTCCGCGTAGTTTGTAGGCTAGGAACGCTGGTCTTGGTTCAGTGAGGGTCTTGGCCAAGGACATGAATCTCGAGGAATGGATGAGTAAGCACATCGCACGATCCATTTTTGGTCAGTCGGGTCGGACGTGCGCGGGTTGATTTTTGAAAAAGTCACAGCTGTGTCGACGCCCTATCGATCGTTACGATAGTTAGCGTGTGCCACATGCGCTCCAGTCATTCAAGGTTTTATACAGTATGAAGTTTGGAAAATATTACATTGAACTGCTGGAAACGTCCCAATTTTTGCCTGAATGGAAAAAAAGTGCGATTCAATACAATCATCTCAAGGCGCTGCTGAATGATGTATCTGCGGAACTGCGTGCGTATGGGCTCACGCCTGATGTCATTGATGATCTTTTATATGCATCAGAGAGAAATTCGAACAACAGGCCCAACACAGAGCGGAAACGTTCCACGCCTGGGCAAGTGCTTCAGCTCATGTCACCGTCCAGGAATCATGGCACTTCACATCATAGCTCCGCGGCCAAGTGGATTTCCTCTCTACCGCACGATGAGAGATACGAGCAAAGGACAAAGACGAGGAAGCGCCGAGCACGCAGCATTGATGCAGCTGCCCTTTATCTAATGCACTCACAGACGTCGCCAGACACGTTCTTGGCGTCATCGAATTGGAACAGCTCTGTTTTGACACCATCTCCTAAATCGCATGTGCCTTCACGACGGCATTCTTCCAGCGGAGGCCACGTTTTCAATGCCAATGAGCATTTTGATCTCCCGCCGCTTACCCTTCCTGTTGGAGTACTACATCGTCCAGATGAGCCCAACATCCCAAGCACGAGACGAACGCTATCACACGACGAGTTTGCCACGCGCTGGATGGAAAAGAGGATCCCGGATTTTCTTCCAGAAGATACGTCCACGATAGCCCCATCGTCAGAAAATGCGACTGAGGACTACAAAGCGCCACAAAAGCACTGGATCCAAGGCATAGGTGGGCGCCGCGCATGGGGTGAGTATGAGCTTTTTGATGATAATTTCACGCTTCAACCGCGCATAATTGTACACACCGAATCCCCAAACTCTCTCACATACACCGATTCTCCAAGCACGCCTAATCAGAATAGCTCGGAAAGCTCGTCGTCCTCTGTGTCCAACACGCCCCACATGTCGTACTCAGCCATCAGGTCGGCTCGCGGCAGTATGCAGCGCCTTGATTTGGGCTCACCGGCGCAAGAAATTCCCACCATTGCATCCAAACAATATATGGATACTCGGTCCGACTCAACTTCTCCCGGCTACCATGAGCGCCGCATTATCATTCCTCTTAAAGCTGAAGAGCGATTTTTCGATGCTCTAATTAATTCCATTCGCACGCTGCTGCAACTGCACATGTCGCAGCAGCGTACTCTCACAAATCATGTGGAAGCTCTTTGCCAAGCAATTTCAGAGGTTTCGAGCCCCGTCCATTCACCGGCCGATATGTACGTGTGGCGAGAAATCTTTTCATTGTGGCTCGAATTCGACATATTTGAAAGCTCGCGTGAGAAAGATCGGGGCGAACTTAGTGTTGCGGCCAGTGAGGCTCGCCTTCATAAGTACTTGGAGCAACTAGAAAAACGTGGTCTCCTTACTCCCCATCAGACATTCGAGCGGACGGGTCGGACCCTGGCAGGAACTCTAGATTCATGGGCAATTCAAGCGTTCAATCCAACGAATCCATTGTCAGACGTTCGGAGTATTGCCACCTTGGAGCACTTCTTGCGACTCAATGTGGCGCTTGTTTCTATCAAGCGCTTTGAGCGCCTCAACATCGAAACTATCCGCAAGCTTTTGAAAAAACACGGTAAAAAGACAGCTCTTCATGTTAATGAAAACATTAGCAGAATTTCGATGTCTTCGAACGCGCAACAGCTTTTGAGCGCGGCGTCACTGGACTCACCTATCCCTGAACTCAACTGGGATTCTGCCTCAGGCGGTGACGTGTTAAAATCTTTGGCTGCGTTGGCACCTGCGAACGTAAACTCTTCTTTCCAACTGTCTTTGCCGAGAATTGTTTCCTGTCTCTTGACCAAAGCGCTCATGCCTGTTCTTCCAAGCGTAGATGACTACAGCTGCCTCGTCTGCGTGTCCGTTGCATGGCATCCCATTCGCCTACGCTGTGGCCATTTGTTCTGCATTAGGTGCATTGTAAAGCTACAAAAGCAAGGCACAAATGACTGTCCTCTCTGTCGTGCACCAAATGCCGTACGTGATGCAGATGAACACAACTTGGATGTTGAGATGACAAAATATCTCCAAGGGTGGTTCCCCCGAGAGATTGAAGAGAAAACGGCTGAGAACAAGTCGGATCGATTGCTGCAAGAACGAAAGGAAAAAGAGATACGCAAGAAGAATCGCTGGGCCCGATTTAGAACCAGGTATCATTCAGAGAACGAGCGCGAACGTGACTGTGTGATTGCTTAATATGTATGGGATGGTCTTCCCCATTACACTGTTTCAGGGGGTATTTATTGCTACGGTTAATGGTTGTACTGCTTAACTTGGTACAGTATAGGTTTTGAGTCTTCATGGCATGCATGGCATTTTCTTTGGATTTTTACGTACGGCACACTAATGTGATACAATCAACTTTACAAGCCTCTCGAATAGACAATTCTTTCGTAAACTATATGCATATAACAACGAAATTGGTACACAAGTGTTTGGTCGTTCATAGTCATTTATCTGATGAAGCGTTAAAAAAAGTTCCTTTCCATGGATCATCGAAAACATGAGAATCACATTCGGTCAATACGTGAACACAAGACAGAAGTTAATACACCCAAACAGAAGCATGCCTGGACACGCGATCATCTTGACTGAGCTTCGCCCTCGAAGTCCTTTTGTTATTACACCCAGGATCGTCTCGATTCGCGCTCAATTCATCAGTCAATTGAAATTCCGCCAGATCCTGTTCAAGGTGCAAGGTTTGGCCAAATGCCAAGCATTGTAAACGTTCCAACTTTAATAACACATCAAGGCACCAGCTGCACTGATCTTCTCCTAGTTCAAGATCAGGCAGTGGTGCACGAAGACATATTAACTCTAGTTCATCCAAGCACATGTGTTTCGGCCCCATGTCCAAAGACTTTCTGTATATCACCCTCATTCCTGATTCAGCATGTCCAGCATCTGAACGCAATAGTGAGGGGTCTAGCCGAACTCGTGTTGGCCAGCAACTGTGAGTTCCATTTTGCTCGATACACCAAGCAATGAGATGTCCATCATCAAACCTGGTTGTTTTAACAGCAATCAGCAGCCGCTTTATATCAAAAGAAGCAAGCGAAAGCAAGAGCACCTCGACCGCGACTATGCGGCCGCGGTGAGCAGGAGCCAACATATCCCTCAAATTGTCTTAGCTTCGTGTCAAAAACCAGGAGAGAATACGTGGTGGCGAGGGGCTTGGGATGAAGGGGGAGGGGTAGTCAATTGCGCACAAGTACCTTAAGGTATAAGCTGCGAGAAAGGGCAGCCGATTTAAATTTGAAGGGTCTTGGCGCATGGGACAAATGTGTGTCACCGCTCACTAATTACATTGGAATGCAATCCACAGTGCATCGCGTCGATAATACGTCCCTGTTGTCCTGCTGTGCCTTACTAAAATGTGCGCCCCATTTTCTGACGCCATCAGCCTCCACAAAGATGCAGACAGCGATTATTCAACGTGGTCTCACTATATCACGTGAAAGATTAGCCAATTCGCGAGGGCGTTTTGGTAAGCGCTGGAAGACAAGAAAAAAGGATAGACGTTGAGCCCAGCGACATCCTGGTCGTTGGTTTTGCAAAATGGCGCCGACTGCAGCACCCGCCTCTAAAGAGGAGCGTATTGCCATCGTCAACACGGACAAATGTAAACCTGCCAAGTGTCGCCAGGAATGCAAGCGCTCCTGCCCCGTAGTACGAATGGGTCGTCAGTGCATTGAAGTGGCTCCTTCGAGCAAGATTGCCTTTATCAGTGAAACGCTTTGTATTGGTTGCGGTATTTGTGTGAAGAAGTGCCCTTTTGAAGCTATTAATATCATTAAACTGCCCACGAACCTAGAGAATGAGACCACTCACCGATACAGTGCTAATAGCTTCAAGCTCCATCGTCTTCCAACGCCTCGGGCCGGTCAAGTCTTGGGTCTGGTCGGCACCAACGGTATTGGTAAGAGTACAGCTTTGAAGATTCTTGCTGGTAAGCAGAAGCCCAACCTCGGTCGCTACGATGATCCACCGGACTGGCAAGAAATTCTTAGGTACTTCCGTGGCTCCGAGCTTCAGAACTTCTTCACAAAGGTACTTGAGGACAACATTAAAGCCCTGATCAAGCCCCAGTACGTGGACAATCTTCCAAGGGCGCTCAAGTCACGCGCTACTGTCAACCAACTTCTTGAAGGTAAACTGCAGCGTGACAACAAGGATGAGGTGATTGCCGCATGCGACCTGCAAAACATTTTGGACCGCGATGTGCACAACTTGTCTGGTGGCGAACTGCAGCGCTTTGCTATCGCCATGAGCTGTGTGCAAAAAGCAAATATGTACATGTTTGACGAGCCATCCTCTTACTTGGATGTGAAACAGCGTTTGAATGCTGCTCGCACAATTCGCACGCTTCTTGACACCGACTCGTATGTCATTGCTGTCGAGCATGATTTGTCTGTTTTGGACTACTTGAGTGACTTTATTTGTTGCTTGTATGGTGTACCAAGTGTATACGGTGTGGTGACGATGCCAAGTCCCGTGCGTGACGGTATCAACATTTTCCTTGACGGATATATTCCTGCTGAAAATATGCGCTTCCGACAGGAATCCATTTCTTTCAAGATTGCTGAAACGGCCGATGAGATTGAACTAGAAAGGTCTTCGAACTTCACATACCCGAATATGACTAAGAAGCTGGGTTCCTTCGAGCTGTCGATTGATAGTGGCAGCTTTACCAACTCAGAAATCATTGTGTTCTTGGGTGAAAATGGTACAGGTAAGACAACCTTCGTCAAGATGTTGGCAGGTAAACTCGAGCCAGACACTGGTGCCGACAGGCTGCCTCAGCTTAACGTCTCGTTGAAACCACAAACAATCACCCCTAAGTTCCAGGGCACTGTGCGCATGTTGCTTTTGAAAGTGATCAAGGCTGCGTTCATGCATCCACAGTTCCAGACGGATGTGGTGAAACCTATGAACTTAGACAACATCATTGATCAAGATGTCCAGACACTCTCCGGTGGTGAGCTCCAACGTGTCGCACTTGTACTGGCTCTTGGCAAGCCTGCTGACATTTACTTGATTGACGAGCCGAGTGCCTACTTGGACTCAGAGCAGCGTATCCAGGCATCCAGGGTCATTAAGCGTTTCATTCTGCACTCGAAGAAGACAGCCATGATTATTGAACACGATATTATTATGGCCACGTATCTTGCTGATCGTGTAATTGTGTACGAAGGCCAACCATCGGTTAAGGCACACGCCCGGTCGCCCGAGTCGTTATTGACCGGTATGAACTCGTTCCTTTCTATGCTCGATGTCAGCATGCGTCGTGACCCGACCAATTTGCGTCCACGTGTTAACAAGCACAACAGTATTAAAGACAAGGAGCAAAAGGCGAACGGACAATACTTCTTCCTCGAAGATTAATCTGTAGCATGAAGTATCAGTCATTAAATCATCACGGCTTTGCGACCTGTCACAGTCACGTGTAATATTTGGCTCCTCGTGTGGAGCTGCTGCGTGCGTCGCGTCCTAGGACCATGGCGACATACCCCCGAGATGACAGCCGTAATAGAGGGGCTTGTAGCCTGCCCATATCAAGACATGTCAAATTCTGGAAATTACATTTATCAATGCTACCAGCTCCTTATGTTCGTGGCGATGACCAAAGGTAGGTTACCCAACGTGGTTTAATGATAGGATGACATTTGCCTACTTCTGTCTTGGAGCGCTGGATCTACTTCAACAGCTTGATGCAGTCGTCAGTCAAAGTGAAAGGGAAGCTTACACTTCCTGGGTCTACGGACAGCAAATTTGTATGTATTGTTCATGCGTTAATATGCTAGCTTCGGAGCTTGGTGGAGGATTTCGCGGTTCTCCAGCAGCATGCAGAGTACGTGGGAGTGTTCTCATGACAGGGCCATATCACTATGACGTATACAGCTCTGCTTATTCTCGCTATACTGCGCGATGACTTTTCACGTTTGGATCGTCAAGCCTTGCGAACTCACATTTCGCAATTGCAGCAGCCGGATGGGAGGTATGTGTCCCACACTAATGCAAAGCTTTGCTTGCGCTCAAAATTCCCCCGAGAAGGATGTCCGCTTTAGTTATTGTGCATTTGCCATTGCATATATGCTTCATGATTGGAGTATGATGGACAAAAAAGCTGCGATCGAGTACTTGCTCCGGTGTCAGCATTATGAATCAGCTTTTGGGCAAGAACCAGGTCTGGAGTCTCATGCAGGCTCTACTTATTGTGCGGTTGCCGCGCTTTGCCTAGCAGACAGCCTGAACCAGATTCCATGCCAGCCTGCCTTAGAGCGATGGATCCTTTTGCGGCAATGTCAGGGTAGTGGTTTTCAAGGCCGTCCAGAAAAAGAGCCCGACACGTGCTATTCGTTTTGGTGCGGCGCTAGTGCCAAGATACTTGGATGTCACGACAAAATTGACGGTATGTCTGATGTTAACTGGATATTGTCTGCTGCCTCGCCAATGGGTGGGATTGCCAAAGTACCCAGTGAGATGCCCGACATTTTGCATTCATACTTGTCGATCGTTGCTCTCGCTATGCATGCAGAAGACGGTGTATGGTCACAACATACTCCTTTTGCTCGTGCAAGTGGCGCCTTGAATCTAACTTATGCGTCATTGAATTGGGTCTATGCTCATTTATGGCCTGCACCTCCAAAGGAACTTATACCATAGGTATATCATGTATGTCTAGCTCGTTTGGATGCGTGCACAAAGGAATGCTTTGCTGGGGTACCGAGTAGGGTTCGCGTCCATGCTATTTCACGCTTTTTTGAGGGTGCCTGTACAAGATGGGGGCGAGCTAAAAACTCACGCATACCCGGATCATCGGTCATTGTTTGAACCTGCTCTGCTGCATCGGTGCCATCCAGGAATCGCGCTTTTTTCCGCTCAATAAGGCGTTCTTCATACGTATGCCGCATGACATAAGTAGATACAAGCACACGTCGAGTCTGGCCTATGCGCCACGCTCGTTTCACTGCCTGGCTTTCTAGGTCCCATTGCCAGATGGGCTCAGCCAAGATGATGCGACTCGCACAATGCAGGTCTAAGCCACAACCTCCGATGGCTGTCGACATGAGTAGGCATCTAAACTGCGACTTATGCATAAATGCATTAACGTAAGTATTTCGAAGATGTTGCGGCATGCCCGATACGTAAAAAAGAAAGGGCACCTTGCATAGTTCCAATGCATTGGCAAGCTCATTGAGCACTTGATGGAGGGTTGAAAAAACGAGTACCTTTTCATCAGGCACAGCTTCCAAAATTTCTTGCAATATAGCATTCAGTTTGGTGGACGTAGATGTGTGAACGAATACATCCTCAAATGCAGTAGGTAAAGATGACATTCGTGAAGGAAGTTCGTTTAAAAAAGGCTCACTACGCTTGGGCGTACTTATGGTTTTAGGTGATCTGTGCGAGGCAGAAGATACAGTGCAGCCCGTTTTTCGATGTTTATTCTGAATACCACACTTCAAAAGCTCCTCAAATAGGCCTTTTGCGTCAAGTACATGAGCCGCTTTTTTGTGGTACTCGTTACGTAAAAGTAGTAACTCTTCTGACGTGAGCCAAACTGAGCCGCGCCTACTCCACGCTAAGAGTAAGCGTTCTTCTGGATGCTCTGCTTTATACAGCACATCACCCTGCTGGACATGCTCACACCAAGTTTGATCTTGTAGTGCGACAGAAATTTGATGCAGCGCCTCGACTGCTTGTTGCTTGAACTGTTTAGCCACACCGTGCGGTTTGTTGAGTTGCTGCATGATATGGTTATGCGCTCGTTGAACATGTCGCAGAAATCCAAACCCAGCGAAGTGAAAACAAGCCATGGCTAAATTTTCCATGACAGAAGCCAAGGCCTTTTTATTGCCCGTATGAAAAAAGTAATCTTTGCCCTTTTCCTGTGATAGAGCTGCGTTAAGCATTATGAGTGACTGCAGCACATTGTATGTCATGCATTCATGAGACGACATGGATAGAGACACTATGCGCCGTTCCAGCGGCGGTAGAGGACACTCATGTTCCACATCTTCTGCACGATTTCTGACCATAAGGCGTGAAAGCATATTGTAAAGACGCCGTTTCGCTGGCCATTCTCCCATATCATTCATGCCCGAGCCCATAAGTGTGATCCAATCACGTTCTTTAAATGACGGCAAATCTGGTCCATTGGTCGCCGAATGCATAAAGAGGTGAGATCCGCACATGGGCTGTACACGAAGAAAACGCACAAGTAAATGTTTGAGTTTGTCGAGATTTTTGCGTTCTGATGCTGTCCAATTCATCTCTTTGGCGTGAGTCGGAACTTCAGATCCATCTCCCACTACGTGCAAAGCACTAGCACCGACCAAGGCCTGTGTAGGAGTGCCGGTCACAATCCAGCGACGTTCCACATGAAGATAGGTGCATAGCCTTACCAAAAGCGAATCACCAGCAACCATGTCTCCCTCGTCAATGATAAGACGTTTCCAATAGACTTGCATTAATGGCGACTTATCAAGGTCAGACCGTATGCTTTGATCGTCTCCTGCTTCCCTTCCAAACCGAGCATGTGACATGAGGACGACATCGTAATCTTGCGATAGCTGGGAAGCAGCAGGAATTTCTGACCCGATGTCAGAGATACAAAGTACGCGAAGCATCTGGGGCTCACAATGCTTCTCCATTTCATCAAGCCATTGCATTATAAGAGTCGGCGGTACCAGCACAAGTGTAGCACATGTAAGATAAATTCGCAGGGGTGTGCGGTTATGATTGACGCGGGAGACGCGGTGAGGTAGAGGCGGCCACAAAAGACCGAAAGGCGCAGAGTCATTGCCAAGAATAGCTCGAATCTGGCAAGGTAAAGTGTCAAGCAGGTCAGGACGACAAGCATTTGTAGTGCGAAGCCGATGCGTCGCGATCTTGGCAAGAGACACAGAGCCGGCCATTGGACGACTTTTGTGGAATGTTGGCGACTCTGATTTGGGTATATGTGTTATTGGGCGACGTCCGAGACGTTCACCTGGGCTAGGTGCACCAAAAGGAGCTGTAACAATGCGACCCATCATACCCGCAGCTGGGTCTTTGTCCTGGTACTTTTCATCCGGGAACTGCATTGCCATTTCACTAGTTGTACAGGTCATGATGGAATCATGATCAGGGTTTGATATTTGGTCCAAGGTGGCGAGAATCAATGCGAGGCACACAAGCGTTTTTCCAGCACCCATTTCATCACATAAAATGCCTCCACGTACGTCAGGATACACAGATATATCAGGCCAGCGATAGAACCTAAAGCACTCCGGATCAAAGGCATACATGTGATCACCGTATGGTAATACACACGGCGACTTACAGCTTAAAAGGTATGGATTAGTATAAGTTCCCGGCCACAATTCCCGCTGGAGAAGTTTGGCCAACGACCTTTCTTGATAGGCATAAAGCGTACATCGTAGACCAGCAGGTACCAGCAAACTTTTATCATGCATATATGATGAAACAGTAGGGGGACTGGGGAGCTGCCTGTATAACTCAGCCAACGTCCAATACTGTGCATCTTCCCGCCAAAATGGCCAGTCGTATCCATCCGTATCCATGTCGCGGCTCATAGCATGCCATGCAGCTGCATCTGTACATGTTTTTGGCAATAGTATAGTCCATTCATGGGCAGCTTCCGAGACATGTCGCTCTCTGGGAGGCGGTAGAGACTTGTTCTCTGGTACCGCCATAACACGAACATGTAGTGAGCCCTGATACATGCCTGCGACCCAAAGTGCGAAGACGTCTTGTTCCAAAGCCACCTTGGCAGCCCTTTTTCCCACTAAAGACCGTAAGATCGGCACAATATCCCCTTGTTCGTGAGCTTCAAGTTGATGCAGCACATCCATGTCAAGGTATTGCCAACGCGTGCCTGGTGTGTCAAGCTCTACTGTTGATGGTGACGGTGGGCGAACATGCACAGTTACGACACCTAAGGGTATAGTGTCATTGTCATCCCAAGCAGAAATTGAACATGCTTCCAGCATGTTTAGCCTAGAGGCACATGCCTTGTTGATATAGGCAAACGTGGCGTTTGTGGCCGCGAGGTTCGAGCAGAAATGGGGCCACTCACGTAATCATATCACTTTAATACTTGTTGCACCTATTCGTCCATGTCAGAGGACAAGGCGGGTGACGTGCTCGTGAATAAAAACAAGCGCTTCCGCAAGGATAAGCGTACGTATTTATATTCTTACAGCAGCATGGGATACTGATGATATTGATCATTGGAGAATTGACAAATTTACGCAAGAAGATAATCCTCATCACTTTTTGGAGGAGAGCAGTTTTGCCACCCTCTTCCCCAAGTACCGCGAAAAATACCTTCGCGAGATCTGGGGTCATGTAACAACCGCATTGGAAAAACATGGTGTTGCATGTACTCTGGACCTTGTGGAAGGATCGATGTCAGTACGTACAACGCGCAAGACATTTGATCCCTATATAATCCTGCGCGCTCGCGACTTGATTAAGCTGCTCAGTCGAAGTGTGCCCTTCGTACAAGCTGTTAAGGTGCTGCAGGATGATATGGCATGCGACGTAATTAAGATTGGGAATATCGTGAGGAATAAAGAGCGGTTTGTAAAACGCCGTCAGCGCATAATTGGTCCCAATGGCAATACACTCAAAGCCATCGAGTTGCTTACAGGTTGTTATGTGCTCGTACAGGGAAATACTGTTAGTGCAATGGGAACATATAAGGGTCTAAAGGAAGTACGGCGTATTGTCCTGGACTGTATGAAGAACATCCACCCTATTTATCACATTAAAGAGCTCATGATTAAGCGCGAACTGGCCAAAGATCCAAAACTGGCCAACGAATCGTGGGATCGATTTTTGCCTAAATTTAAGAAACAGAACGTCAAGGCAAAGAAGCCCAAGGATCCGATTAAGAAGAAGATTTACACACCCTTTCCGCCGCCACAACAGCCTAGCAAGCTCGATCTTCAGCTTGAAAGTGGTGAGTACTTCCTCAAACCACAAGAGAAGAAGAAGAATGAACTGGCCAAGAAAATGCAGGCCCAAGCTGAGCATGCTGTCAAGCGTGAACAAGAGCGAGAAAAAATGTTTATTGCTCCTGAAGAGCCCCTACCCGGTCAGGAGACAAAAAAGAAAAAGCATAATAAGCACGAAGGCCATGATGTCAATGAAGCCAAGGCAGAAAAGAAAGCTCGTAAAGCTGCAAAGCAGACACGCAAAGCAGATAAAGAAGGGAGCAAATCGAAGAAGCGTAAGCATGCCGATGATGATTAGGTCGAAATCGTGACTACCGATGATTTCGTCGGAGTTTTGCGATGGCAGGTAGAAACATGGATTCAAATCCAGCGAAAACCTTGTTATATCGTATACAATAAGTTAACAGGTTTTATGCACATTTTATCAGTATAGGCACGGTTGGCATGTCCATTTGCGATTCTCTGACAACGTCATCTTGTGATGAGGCTCTCATGGGTGACAGAACAAAGGTATTTAGCACACAAATTATATACTCAGATTTTATTCTGGTTCTTTCATGATAGGAGCCAGAGGCACTCCTTCCTTACTTGAAGACTCTTCATCTGTATCGTCTTGAGCATCTTGTTCCAAATCAAAGAACGAGCGGCACAAAGGACATGAAAAACCTGGATGATGAAGTTGGATCATGGGTAGAATACATTTGTAATGGAACATATGCGAGCATGGTGAAATAAAAAGAGCTTGAGATACCCGTATTTTCAGCAGGCAAATACAGCATTCACTCAGCTTTCCTTTTTCCGTACTTGGCTGAGGCGAGGTAGACTCTGAGGATACATTTTGGATTTTCTGTGCGTGTTCCGACTCTAGTTTTTTAAGCACAGACTGACCATATTCGGTGGATCGCCTTGGTATGTTTAGGTTATAGTTTACCTCAAAGCGAACTTTGATAGCACGGTACTCATCCACAGATCCGCCTCTGTAGTCAACTCCAAACTGGATTAAATCGTGATCATGAATTCTGAACGAATCGCTTCGAACGCCTGGTGGAGAAAGTCGACAGCGGTTTACAAACGTACCACTGCTAGACTTTGTATCACGAAGGTATAGGATACCATTTGTATCACACCAAATTTCAGCATGTAATCGACTCACGACCTTGCTCTGGAATGCAATACATGTTTTGTGTCGTCCTAAAACGACGGGCTGCCCGTGAGAATTATAAGAAGCTGTTCTTTGCGCTGATGTTGAGCCCGTTTCAGTTGTATTTGATTCACCTAGAGAAGTTAGATTGGAATCATCAGGATTTTTGCTGCTTTCACTGAAGCGACCAATTTGAATAGGACGTCCTCCTTCCTCAATCTCAAATTCTGTCGGAAAAAATAGAAGCTTCCGTGTTGAGTCAATGTGGGGGGAGAGACGAACTTTACGCATTTTGTATTCAGTAGGCTCTTGTGACGTAGTATTCTCAACATCACTAGAGCTGAGCATCCGCGATTTGTGCGACGTAGAGGTGCTGCTAGCATCTGACGCCTGGGGTGATGATGACATACATTTTGTCCCAACGAAGCGAGGATATAAGAAGCGATTCTCTGTCGGGGGATACGATGTACTCGGTTCTGTATCTTGAGATTGCCTGCTAGAAGGCCCTGCGCTTGAGCTGAGTCCTGATAGAAAGCTTGGGTTGGGTGGCGTAAAAGTGCTTTGCGTGTGGCTATGCCGACGAATGGCATTTGAAATGCGCCAGCCTAGATTGCCTGATGAGCCTTCTGCATATAGTTGATTTGTATCAGAAGATTGGGTGCTCATATTTATCGTGGTCTAAAAGTATTAGGCACAAGGGGTGACTGAGGCGAACGACACTTGAACCTCCCCTGGCTACCAACAAGCTTCAAATCCTCACACCTATCTGTAATGTAAGCGCACGAGCAAACCAAAGCCCATACGGGGATGCACGTGACACCATCCACTTTTCCTCAAATTGTTCTCAGATGCACGCCTATTGTTTAAATCGGCGCACGGCACCTTCGACATGGTGAAGTCAAAGCCAGAAACCAAGCCGCGTCCAGCACGAGATGACTTTATCATGACACTCGACTCTGAAGATGAAGGGATGGATCTTGAGCCTTCCTTGAACCACGAAGAGAAGGAGCAACAGGTGCCTAAGAGAAAAGTCAAGGCACGCATCGGTGAGCGCGAAAAAATCTTGGACGATGGTCGCAATTCAAAGCATCGCGATCAAAACCGAGATGATGTACTAGAAGTGGCAGAGATGGACTTTGAGTTCGAGCCCAGTCAGATGACAGAAAGTATGCAGGGCTGGAACTTTTACATGGATGGTGCATCTGGGAGACACAGCTCTGAGGCATCAAAGTCAACCGTCGATGATCTGATTGACCGCCATCGTGCGGGTATTGAGATACCAAATGAGCTCAAAGATGCAGACGAGGAAGAAGTGGAAGCACAGGTGGGTGAACAGTCACTCGCACCCTTGAGTGATAGTGAAGACGAGGATGGTTTCGGCAGTGGTATGCGTTCAGCGAAGCGTAAGGCCCTAGATAACGAAGAGGAAATTCAGGATGATGAGGAGAGCGCTATGGAACATCTCGGAGAAGAAGAGGAAGAAGAGGAAGAAGAAAAAGAGGAAGAGGAAGATATGCGTGACGACGCATCGGATGTGTCGGACGCAACTCGGGAGCGCCAAGAAGCCTACTTTTCTAAAGAAACAACTGAAGCACCTATGGCTGCATCCTTCGCTTCGCTTCAGCTTAACCGCGCACTTCTCCGTGGCTTGGCTGCTCTCAATTTCTCTAAACCTACGCCGATTCAAGCGCGCACTATTCCGATCGCATTGGCTGGCAAAGACATCGTGGCAGGGGCTGTGACTGGTAGTGGTAAGACGGCTGCGTTCTTAATCCCGATCCTAGAGCGTTTGTCGTATCGCCAGCGTGGTACGGATGATGCCAAGTCGCGTGTCGTTGTTCTGTGTCCCACGCGTGAATTGGCCATTCAGTGCCACAGTGTCGGCGTTGCCTTGGCCAAGTTTATGAATGTGCGCTTTTGCCTGTGTGTGGGTGGTCTTAGTCTTAAAGCCCAAGAAGCCGAGCTAAAGATGCGTCCAGACATTATCATTGCCACACCCGGTCGCCTGATCGATCATGTGCGCAATAGCGCCTCGTTCGGTATGGAAGATGTGGAAATTCTTGTTATGGACGAAGCTGATCGCATGTTGGAAGATGGTTTCGAGGATGAATTGAATGAAATCGTGCGCATGTGTCCCACACAGCGTCAAACCATGTTGTTCTCAGCTACAATGACGGAAGATGTGGACCAACTTGTTCGTTTGAGTCTTGAAAAACCCGTACGACTATTTGTGGATCCCAAGCGCTCTACTTCTTCCAAGCTAATTCAAGAATTTGTGCGTGTGCGCACCCAGGCTGGTCTCGCGGGCCGCGAGCGCCAGAAGGCAGAGGACGAACACCGCGCTGCTCTGCTTCTAACGCTGTGTATGCGCACGTTCCGTGATCAAGTCATTATTTTCCTGCGCAGCAAAAAGCTGGCACACCAACTCAAAATTGTTTTCGGGCTGCTGGGTCTTTCTGCTGCTGAATTGCACGGCGACCTCTCACAGGAGCAGCGTCTTCAATCCTTGTCACAATTCCGCGATGGAAAAGTGGATTTCTTGCTGGCTACTGATTTGGCTAGTCGTGGTATCGATATTCGCGGCGTTCAAACTGTGATAAACTATGACATGCCAGCTCAAATTGAACCCTACCTCCATCGTGTGGGCCGTACCGCTCGTGCTGGACGTCAAGGTCGCGCCGTTACATTAGTGGGTGAGTCCGATCGTCGTCTTCTCAAAACAGTGTTGAAGCGTACACCGCCCGAGCAGGTGAAGCACCGTCTTATGCCCTCTGACATCGTGCAGCAACTCTCGGATACCATCGAGTCCCTCAAGTCTGAAGTGGAACAGATTCTCATGGAAGAAAAGGAAGAGAAGGCGATTCGTCAGGCAGAAATGGAAGTCCAAAAGAGCGAAAACATGTTGACACACCATAATGAAATTTTTTCCAAACCTGCTCGTACATGGTTCCAGAGTGAAAAGGCCAAGGCAGAGGCACAGAACGCATCGCGGGAGCAGCAAAATACCAAGGTCGACGCGACAAAAGCGCGTGACCGTCTTGCCGGTCTCTCGCGTCGTAAAAGACGTAATCGCCTTATGCGCGAAGAAGATGCCAAGAGCAGCGCGAAACATGAAACAGATGCTGCTGTACGAGCAGCCAAGCGCTCGCAGCGTCCTTCAGCCTTAGGTGAAGCGGTATCTGCTAAGACGCAAAAGCAAAAGAAAGGTAACAAGAGGCTGAAGATGACCAAAGCATTGCGGTCTAGCGGCAAAGGCGGTGCATTTGGCTCGGATCTGAGCTCTCGAAAGTAATTGCTTGTACACTACGGATAGCGATGTAGAAACGCATGACTTAGTTGTCGCCATACACAGCCAGCAAAGCATCAGACACTCCGGACGGCGTCAGAATGCCTACGTCACTCACAATGAAGGTAAGCAGCTCAGGCAGGGTATAATCGATCAATGGATTCATGGCCTCCATGGCAGGCGTCATGCGATTGTCCTCTGGTGCCTCGTACGACTCTTCCCATGTAGGCAACGGGAGATGGCGAGCGGTGATGGGTACGTCATACTGAGACAGTGGAAATAGACGCAAGAACTTAAAACTCTCGGCCACCGCGAACACAGGCTTTTTGGCGGCTTTCGCAATGATGCCAATTTGGTAACTGCCAACGGCGTTGAAGATACCACCCGATTCAACAACGGCTTCAGCGCCCAGCAAGCACATATCAACACGATGCATCAAATATGCTACTGCACTGTCAAGTACGACAGTGCAAGGGATACCCTCTTCGCGAAGACGCTTGTAGGTTTGCAAACCCTGCCCCGTGGGCCGACTTTCGGTCACGTACACAGACATGCGCTTCCCGTGTACCTTGGCAGCACTGAGAAGCACCTGCATCACGACTCGAGAGTATCCGTGAGTTAAAATGACAGAGTCATCTTTAATAAATGGCATGAGTAGGTGCGTGATACGTTCGCGGCAGTTGGGCACCGTGTTATTGGCGAACTCAAGAGCGGCATGAATGAGGTTTTGTTTGTGAGCTTCGAAATCACCACCTGCCCAGTTCTTTGTCGTAACGAATCGCATAAACAGTTCTAGACCTGCAGTAGCCGGAATAGGGTTCGCTAGGCTTGCTTTGACCTCTTCACTCGCCATTTTGATACTTTCCATGAGTTCCGAAGTCGTCTCGGCCTTCGACTGCGCGATCATTTCCGAAAGTGCAAATATAGCAGCGATAGGCATAGGTATGTCCAGATCACTCTGCAGTGCATGGTTGAATGCTGACACAATAGAAAAGTCCGACGACATCCTCGGATTAATGAGATGGTGGACAAGATGAGTGAAGTTCTCGATGTTGCGGCTGTCGGTCAGTGCTGCCCTCCCTCCACTTCTCTCCAACTTCCTGGCGTTACCCCATACCGCTTTGGCCGCCTGTTCGCCTTTGAATGAAGCCATGTCGTCTTCTCCGTATCGAAATGATGTGTCGTCGAGGATTCCTACTTCGGCATCGGCTTCTGCAGTGATGAGTGCGTATCGTGCCACTCGAAATGCCCAGCGTAAGCCGGTCCTCGCACGATACGAAGTGCTTGGGTATCTCAGCTCTGGTACCTACGGACGTGTGTATAAAGCAAAAGAAATCGTCGCGAATGGATCGATGACAGAAGCGCGTGTTTTCGCGATTAAGAAATTCAAGACCGATAAAAACGATGATGCACAAGTGTTGCGTGGCATAAGTCAAAGCATCATTCGTGAGATCGCACTGAATCGTGAGCTACGCCATGAGAATATTGTTTCGTTACACGAAGTACTTCAGGAGAAGACATCCATCTTTCTTGTTTTTGAATATGTGGACCATGACTTTCTGCAGATCATCCATCATCACGTATTCGTGCTTCGAAAGCCCATTGACGGCGTAGTCGTCAAGTCCTTAATATGGCAGCTCATGCATGGAATCGAATACCTACACGCAAATTGGATCATGCATAGAGACTTGAAGCCTGCCAACATCCTCATCTCCAATCGAGGCGTTGTCAAAATTGGAGATATGGGTCTCGCACGTGTGTACTCTAATCCATTGGTGCCTCTCTATTCCAACGATATGGTGGTCGTTACTATTTGGTACAGGGCTCCAGAGCTACTACTCGGTGCTCGCCACTACACTACTGGCATCGACATTTGGGCCATTGGATGTATTTGGGGTGAGCTTTTGGCGCTTCGACCTATGTTCAAGGGAGAAGAAGTGCGACCATCAACGCAAAAAGGTGTGCGCATGCCGCTTCAAACGTGCGTATATTGAACTCACATGCAGAAACCAGCTGAGTAAAATCATGGATATCCTTGGCACGCCCACTGCGAAAGAATGGCCCAAGTTGTCATCGATGCCTGATTATGCAGGCTGGATCGCTGAGCGACGGACCGACACGTACGTGCTCTCTCCTCTCACCTGCAGAATCGCCTCAAGTCTGCATCAGTGGTATGTGGACCGCGCTTTCACATCACACGGCTTTGATCTTTTCGCCAAGGTACTCGCTTATGATCCTGAGCGGCGCTTCACAGCCTCTGAAGCACTGAAACATCCATGGTTCCATGAAGAGCCGCTACCTTTGAAAGTGTACGTGCATTTGGCATCTGACGTAAAAGTATATTTCCATCTAAATCACCATATCCGCCCGGACGCATGGTGCAGCCCGATACCCAATCTTCTGTAGCTGCCGCTTCGCGGTCACGGAAACCGCGTGTGTAAATTGATTTCGATACCTCCACTTTTCGTGGAAGTATGCACGCGTGGGTGGTCGGAATCCAGGACAGAGCACTGGAGCGATTCGTACCAACCAGCATGTGGCTCACGGATCAACAGAGTGCGTATACGAGTTATGCTCACAGTAGAAATCGGTGTAGGCCTTGTGTCTGGAGGTGTATTCTTCCTCGTTCTTGGTCTTATTATGTTCTTTGATGCAACCCTGCTGGCCATGGGTAACGTCTTGTTTGTGTCGGGCATTTCGCTATTGATTGGCCCCCAGAAAACCCTCATGTTCTTTTCTAGGAAGCAGAAGATTCGCGGAACGGTGTGCTTCTTCACTGGTATGGTACTAGTTTTTCTGCGATGGGCCCTTATCGGCATGGTTGTTGAAATGATAGGGTTCCTGAATCTGTTTGGGTAAGTGTTGCGTGTATTGACATCTTCAGAGACTTTTTCCCTGTCATCCTCAGTTTTCTGCGACAAGTACCTATTGTGGGACGTCTATTGTCTCTACCTGGAGTCAGCCAAGTACGTATGCTTCCCGCGCTGACGGGTCCAGGTCATGGATCAACTTGCAGGTGCACGACGCTCAGCCGTGTAACACCTTTTGTATGTATACCGCATAAATGCAGTCCTTGAAAGACTTTCGTTTTGCATGCGCTTCATTCACAGTGCTCGATATGTTACGAGCCCAGTGGCCCTATACCACAGCCGAATAAATGACTGGTGCAAAAGCTCGAGTTGCGGCCTTTCCCGTCATTGTGATGACGCTATGCATTAGCACGGCCCATGTGTGGAAATAATCAGGTTTAGCGCTGGTAGACTGACACTAATCGGTTGCATAGAAAAAGCTTGATTTGTCACAGCCACTTTTGTTCGTCCTAGCTATGTGGTTCCAGGCAGGATGGCTTGGGTTATGCGCCGCTTTCATGTCTGCCTCAGCTGCACAGATGCCTCTTGACACTCACGTTGATGGAAGTTATTCAAGCATTGTTGTATTTGGCGATTCTCTTGTTGATAATGGCAATGGCACTTACAAGCTGACGAACCACGAATGGCCTGCGCCATGCTGTACATGGCAGGGTCGATTTTCCAATGGACCTACGTGGCCTGAGGAGCTGGCGGGCCTCTTGCATGTATCGCACGTTCAGGATTTTGCCTATGGCGGATCGACCTCGAACAACAAAAACGTGCAGGGCAAGTCGGGATACAATGAATCCATCCCTGTGCCGGACCTTGTGACGCAGGTGTCGAAATACCTTCGCACAGCTAAGGATCAGAGGGCTGACCCACATGCCGTATACATCCTCTCGACTGGCTCGAATGACTTGTACTACGGATCTCAAAAGAGCCTTCATTTGCTCAAGATGGCCGACGAGGCAGTAGACACAATCAAGTGTGAAGCTAAAAGGCTTATCCACCTTGGTGCAAACACTGTCGTGCTGACCTCAATTACTGACATGGGACTGACGCCATCTTTCCGGCACTACGGGAATTTGGTCATGCGTGGCGGTTCGAATGCATACATGTTGCGATTCAATCAAAATATTCGTGAGGCTGTCAAGGAGCTTCAGCAACCAAATATCCAGGTGATGCTGGCTAATCTATACAAATACAGTGAAGATATTTACAAGTCGGCACACCGGCATGGTATCAAAAATACCACAGACGCATGTCTGCAGGGCTTCTCGAAGACAGAAAAGCAGCATGGCGTCAAGAAGCACAGGTGCGATAACCCCGATGAATACCTGTACTGGGACCTCTTTCACCCCACGAATCGTGCGCACCAATTGTTGGCACAGGCCACGAAGTCAGACCTATTTTGAACGACGAGGGAAGAAGCACTCCAAGCTATAGCTAGTATTATGCACCGTTGACCTTATCGCGGATCTGGCCAAGAAATTGTAAGTAGCCACTAGTTTGCTCATAACGATCTTCGATCATGCGACTCAGCGCCAATTGACGCATGCCTGGCTCGCCGTCCTCTTTGACCAAATATAGCAAGGGCAGGTACGGACCACGACGCTGTACGACGATGCGATCCACAATAGCGCGCAGCCGCTGCGACATGCTGTTATCCAGGACAGGAAGAGTGATGGGACCTGATGCGAGTGACGCATAGTCTGGAGCCCCAAAGACATCCATGGTAAGAGCAGGTACGGCAGCGCGGCCTAGCCACAAGAAGATGCTCATGCCGTCTTCGATCAGGTACAGACCGTGTCGTTCGAAGCGTTCGCTCGAGAGATTTAGTCGAGGTGGCATAATGAGCATTTGGGATGTTGGATCAATGGTACCTGCATCAGCCGGCATATTGTGTAAAGAGTACAGCACAGGTAGTAGGAAGGGGATGAGGCGCTGCGCAGGTAACGTCGTGAGTAGTGTTTGATTGTACGCCCGCACATCACTGGGGATCTGTGTACTGATACGCAGACTTCGGTTCCTGAGTAGACCGAGCGACAAGAGAGGAAGCAGCGAAAGATTGCTCGCGATGGTCAAGTGAGCCGCATTACCGCCGCGTGTATTGGTCATAGTATTGCGGTACGCCGTGAAGATTTCAATCAAGCGCGATCTGATCAAGCTGCGCGCATCTTCCAAGCGCGAATGCAGACTCTTTTCCACAGCCTTGTTGGCAAAGAACGATGCAATAGCCACCTGATCAGCACTCGCATACACTTCCGAGAGACTCGTTGTAGTAGGTACGGCTGTGGTCATGACACGAATGCGACGTTCACCGTCGGCTGTGCTGTGCAGCACGACGCTCTGAAGCACAGCCACATGCGTGTGTAGTGGCTCGTCAATTTCGCATTCGATCATGTAGCTTTGGTCGCTTGGCACGCTGGGCAGAGCCAAGAGATCGGAGGAGCGCACGAAAAAGTTGCCGTGGAACGAGATGGGACGGATACCCCGGGTGGCACGCATTCGCAGCACCGCCTCGAAGCTGATGGGGCTAGAAAGCACTGAGCGGAGCTCGTGTGAGAACTTGGAAACCACTTCTGGATGATGAGGGTCGAAGATTGGGTAGTAGAATGTTTGACCGCCCGTGTAGCGAGGCAGACAGGAGAGTGTGGCGACATCCACATACGATGGACCAAATAGCCACATGTCGACGGATACCTGGCTGCGCGAGCAGTCAATGGCGAAGCTCTTGTAGAACGAGGATTGTGGGCTCAGCAGAGAGCTCTCGCGGGGACCGCCGTACAGCTTCTTGTCGTCACGCATTTTGAGAGCACCGGGGCCCATGTTGCTCAGCGACGACGAGAACACCTCAATCTTGCCACCCGTGGCAGACGTGAGTTTGTGAGCCGCGCGTAATGCAGCGCCCAGCGCCGATGGCGTCACAGCAGCATTGGCAAACAAGTCGCCCATGCTCCGCAGCATGGATTCAACGCATGCACGACATTCTGTGAGATTGACAAGCAAGTCGTTGGGCTGCGGCAGAAACACATCATCCAGCTCGCTCACCACAAACATGGACACGTCCGTGCCGCCCGGCAGCATGCGGAAAAAGTGCAGTTGCGAGTCGAACCCGATGAAGGCCACCTTGGCACGATTGTCTTTGTTCGGCATGGTATCCAGCGTATTGAGGAGAGTAGTCGCCATCGTTGTGAGCATGCCGCTCGACACAGACGCATACGTTAGGTCCATGAGGAACACATATACAGGTGGTTGTGGTGGGCGAACCATGTACTCGCGCGGCGCGACGAATTCCACAATGCCCGAATTGAGCTCAGGTCGCTGCCATCGATCGGCTGGCTGATTCGTTTCCTGGTTCCAGTCAAAGAGCTGCGGTACCTCGTTGGTGATGTAGCACATGCAGCACTTCCAGCGCTGGCCATTGTCGACAAATGTGACAAATGGATTGATGTACGTACGGCAGCGACGACAGCGTGCAATCACCGAGTCAGAAACGACAGGCACAGGCTCATCGCCATCCTCCGGGCGCACAGATCGCATGGGCGACAGCACGACACCGAAGGGCAGCTTGGATTTCGACAGAAGTGAGTTGGTGGTAGGAATAGCCTTCAGAGTGCATCGCTGGTACGATGGGTCCACATTAGCGCGAGGAGAGGGCGTTACAGTCGCATTCGGTGGAAGCACGATGGGTGGTGGGCCGGCGTCCAAGTCTGACATGATCGGCGGCTGCGCACCCACCACGGCGTTTAAGAGCTGGTTTCCCACACGAGCCGCGCCCATCGGCTGCATACCCATTTGTTGCATTTGCTGTGTGACATCAGAGACACCAGGCACGGGTGGTGCGGCACCTTGGAGGCCAGGCGTGATCAACGACGAGGTGACATCGGCCAATGGGTTCGGGACTTGCGCCGGCAGTCCCACCATTGGCTGGTTCATCGGGCTGACGGGCGTTGCATGCGCAGCGGGAGCATGCATGGTCGTGGATACACTGCGAGTCGGCGTGTGACCCATGGCAGCAGGCGTGAACACACTAGTCGCCTGATCCGCGGGCGTCGCGGCCGGGACCTCGTTGCTAGAATAGCTGATGCTGTGCGCGGCGATATGGGCTGTAGGGTACGCGCGGCGTCGCGAGGCAGGGTGGCCACGAGGACCGGGCATGGGTGGCGATAGGGGCACGGGCTCAGCGGGCGCAGACGCGGTCGTCGACCCAGGGACCGGAGCCGGCGCAGGCGCAGGAGCCGTAGCGCCCGCGGTCGCTCCAACCATGGGGTTTTTCGGGGGTGGCCGGGGGCCATGGCTGGTGGAGCGCATGGCTTGGGGCCTGGCGACATGCGCGCCAGGCATGGGTCGTGCACCCGGCGCGGCGCCGCGCATCGCGCCTGTGGGGGAGCTCGGCATCACAGGGGAGCGCACCATCGTAGGACTCCGAGCATGCTGTGCACCGGAAAGGGTCCGGAAGGGGGGACGTGCCGAGCCGGAGAGTACGCGGGGCGCTCCAGGAGCCTGCATGCTCGGCATACGGCCATGGCCCATACCTGGCCGCACGGGACGGGCGTTGGGCGCACCAGCACCGCCTGGGCCAGGCACAGGACGAGACACGGGCATCGCAGGCATCGACATGCGCTTCATAGCTGAGGGGTGTGCACGAGTTCCCTGCTGGCGCTGGGGTGTCGTTCCCATGGGCGGATTCCAGCTTTTACGGCCTGTCGCTGTTTCCACGAACACATTTCTGCCGGCGGCGGCATCCCTGGATCATGTTAGGGTCCTGTTGAGAAAGTAGCACGTACCATTGAAGAGTCCAGCCAGGCGGCAGCTGCGGCGGTCGGGCCGGCTGCGATGACATGGGGCGGCTAGAGGAGCGACGGTGGATGGTCGGCGGAATGTCGGTCGATCGCCCAGTCACGTTTTGCTGGCAGAGTGACGCACCTCCATATAAGTGGAGGCGCACGTCACCACGACGCACCGCGACGCCGTCGGTCGGCGCTGTGTGGCAGCGGTCATGTCAGGCGAGGCAGCGTCGACGGTCTTTGTCGGGAGTATTTCTCCTGGCGTGAGTGATCGATGGCTTGTTCAGCTGTTTCAGGCGTGTGGTGGCTATCGCTCGTTTAAGCGCGTCAGCAAAGCGTTTGGATTCGCTGATTTTTCCACATTGCGCGATGCGCTGCGCGTCTTGGCCGTGTTGCATGATCTCGAGCTGCCGTGCATGGGCGCTCATAAGAATGAGCCGCGGAAAAAGCTGATTGTCCGTGCTGACGAGAAGACGAGTGCTTTTTTGGGCGAGTTTGAAAAGACCATGGTCCGAACGGAAGCTGATGCCATGCAGGACGCCGCGGCGCGTGCGCGTGTCGACTATGTGATACGAGCCATGTCGAAACCGAATGCGGAAGCCGGTGATGAGCCTGAGCGTTACGAGATTCCGTCACATTTAAAAGACTTGTCGATGAGTGAGATTCCAGCCTACCGTCGAAAGCAGGTTCTATCGGAGATTGAAAAGTTCCGGCTCGGTGCGGTGGCAAGCGACGCAGCGAGCCGACGACGAGAGCTGGAGCTGGAGCGCCAGCGAGCGGCTCTCATGCAGGCACGTTCTAGTCCGTTGGCGGGCAAGGAAAGCACACCGGATACGCCTGGCACGTCGATGGACACGTCCGACGTGGCCGACGATCCAGAGCAGGCTGATGAAGCAGCGGAAATGGAGCGCCAGCGTGCCGAGGAGGCGCGACGTGACATGGATGCGCGGCACGCTGAGCACGCGTACATGGAGCGTGAGAGGGCACGTATAGCGGCGTGGACGGAGCGCGCGCCTGCCGACCATGATCCATCACGGCGCACGATGGAAGCATGGATCTCGCTGGACGAAGACAAGGAGCTTGCCGAAGAACTTTTTTGGACAGACCGGCGACGGTGGACACAGCTCCGCGCTGAAGCGCGACGGCGTGAAGACGAAGCAGACAAGGCTGATCGCGAGGCCGAAGCCGCTGAGCAGTCAGACTCGATGCGTCAAGCGGATGCGTTTCTTGCCTCGTTGGCGCCCATGGCCCGCGGACCGTCAGCCTGGCGTCCATCCGGCGGCGGCGCGCCGATCAAGCTGCAAGTACAGCATGGCGACGTGCCGCCAGGCGTGCAGCGCCGCCTGCAGTTGGAAGAAAAGATACGCGCCGACCCATCGAAGCGCACGGAGCTGGTGGATGCCATCCCACGTGATGAGCTATGGCACACGACGCCTGCGTGGACGCGTATCGATCTCGCCCACGTGGCGCCGATTATCGACCGCGGCATCGAAGAGAGCTTCGGTGAGTCTGTGCCTGATCTTCTCGAGGCTGTGCTGGACAAGCTTCGTGAGCATGCCAGTGCCCAGGACGTGGTCGATGTGCTGGCGCCTGTGATGGACGAGGACGAAGCGCCGGCGCTCGTGGAGCGCGTGTGGAGGTTTCTGGTAGCGACGTAGGCGTCTCTTTTCGATACCACGACATGGACCACGACCCGGCGACGGCGCTAGCGCAGGCCGTGCAGGGCTGCGTGAGCGCGTCTGCGGACGTTCGCATGCATGTGCTTGCGAAAGCGACGCCCCTCGTAGGCGAGCTTCGGAGCCGGAATCGCGAAGCACACGAGGCACTGGCAGATCGTCAATCCCACGTGCAGCAATCGCAGCGCGCGCTGGACGAGGCCG
The DNA here is from genome assembly GCA_029542905.1 of Malassezia arunalokei. Taxonomy (NCBI): domain Eukaryota; kingdom Fungi; phylum Basidiomycota; class Malasseziomycetes; order Malasseziales; family Malasseziaceae; genus Malassezia; species Malassezia arunalokei. The sequence continues at coordinate 109,441 of CP119922.1, forward strand.
TGCGGGCGTATGAGTCGCTGTTGTACGAGCATCGCGAGCTCGCGTCACAGATTGCCTCGCACATGGAGCTGGAACGGCTTGATCATCGAGTCCTCACGCACGAGGACCAGACGCATCTCGCGTCGCTGCCCGCGTCCGAGCAGCATGAGGCGGAGCGGACGCGCTTGCATGACATTCTCAGTGAGCGGCGGCAGCTGGAGCTCGAAGGCAAGAAGCTAGCCGAGGAGGTGGCGCAGCTGCAAAAGCAGAGCCGGCTCGCCCACCGCCACCTGGTGCGCCTCGAGCAGGGCATTGCCTCGCTGCATCAGTCGGTGCAGCGACATGCGTCCTAACTAGACCACACTACGGGGGCCCCGTACACGACACAGGCGGCGCCTGTGAGGTACGGGAGCTTGCACTGCGAGCGCGCGGCGACGAGGGCCTCGGGCAGCGACATGCGCGTGTGCGGATCGTTGGTGGAAAAGAGACCGACGTACTCGAGGACTGCCTCACATACCCCGTCCAGCTCGCGATCGGTCGTGTCCCAGAGCGCTGCGAGAAGCGCCGGACACCGTGCCACGGCGTATTGGTACGGCGTGCCGATAGGATCGTAGACGCCATGCACCTCTAAGGCGCCACTCGAGCAGCCCCACAGCATCGTGGCCGCACAGCGTTCCAGCTCACGCAGCCGCGCTGGGTGCACGTACATTTCCGCCCCGGAATGCCCGAAATACAAAAAGGTATCATGCGACGCGAGATCCTGGGCGACTTGGTGCGGGAGCGGCGCCTGCCCGATGGTGCCGTGCCAGGACGGATGGGCACGAAGCGCGGGGGCGAAGCGGTCCTCGCTGCGTGTCAGATCGCCGCTGGGGTTCAGGAGATAGGCCGTGCGATCCGCGCGCAGCTCCAGCGGCGCCGTGGGACAAGCATCGAGGGCCGTGAGGCGCGTGACAGACTGGTGGCGCAGGATCGGCAGCGACTCCCATGGCAGCTCACAGAGATGGCGGTCGAGGACGAGGTAGGTATGGTGCGGCTGTGGCGCGGCATGCTTCGCATGGTACTCGTCCAGCGCGCTGCGCACATCGACACACAGCTCGTCCAGGTCGACTTCGTCCTGCGCGACAGGCACGCCGCTGAGCTGGAGTGTGTCGAGCGCATAGTGCAGCCAGTCCTCGAGGTCGTCGTCGCGGTACGTCGCCGGCATGGCAGCGAGCGTAGCCACGGCCATGTCCGGCAGCGCGATCGGTGTGCGTGTGCGCGAGTGGCATGCGCGGCGCAAAATCGCTTCGAGGCGGCGGTGCAGGCCGGGGAGCGTGTGCCGCATCGGTAGCGGCGCCAACAGGCCCTGCAGGCCGCTGAACCATGCTTCTTGCACCTGCGTCAGCAGCGCACACAGCTCGGCGTCCAGGGCGCGGCGGTGCGACCACCACGTCTTGCGTGCCTCGAGGGCCGTCACGTCTTTCGCGCCCTGGACGCCGGCGTTCGAGGTGTGCACAATGCGGCGCAGCTCGGTCATGACGGCCTCGACGGACAGGACCGCCTCGTCGTCGTCGGCGTCGCGCCGGCTCTGGCGATGCAGCGGCAGCAGGCACACGCTCGGCTCGTACGCATCGCCGTAGCGCGCTACGATCAGCTCGCGCTGATCGCTAGACAGCGAAACGACCAGCGCGGCGGTATGCGCATCCAGCGGCGGCGGGTCCGGTGCGCCCTCGCTGCACCGAGGCGCCTCGGTGCGGCACAGCCAGCGCGCGGCAGGTCGTGCCGCGCGGCGCGTCGCTGCATCGGCGCACGCGCGGCGCACGGATACGGACACGGCCGCGTGCGTCAGAGCACAGGCGTACGCCGCCGAGTCGTCTCGGAGTGGCCGGCCGATCGACGCGGCGAGCACGACGGCATCACGCACGCAGGCGAGGGCCGTGCGCATCGTCGCGACGTCGACGGACGCATCGGCCATCACGCGGGCGCCGGCCGTGTGCACGTCCGTGAGCAGAGCATGCACGTGGCGATGCGTCGCGCGCTTCGTCATCGCGGGCTGCGGCAGGCAGCGCGCCATGTCCGGGAGCATGCCGAACACGGGATCGCTCTGCAGCGCAGCGCGCGCCTCGGCGAGGCGCAGCTGTGCATAGACGGCCAGAGCGGCGGAGCCGTCGAGGCCCGCGACCATAGCGGGATCGCGCGCATGCATCGCGCGCGCACAAACGAGGCGCTCGTGCAGCGTGTGCATGAGGCGCACGCCCGCCTCGCGCTGCAGGCGGTCCAGGCACGCGGCCGTGCGATCCCAGGCGCCGTCGCCCGCGAGCGTGTCGAGCACGAATGCGGCGTGTGGCTGGTCGGCGGCGCCCGCTGCGAGCTGCGCGGCGTGGGCGGCGTCGCCGCACGACGCCGCCCATTCGGCGTGCCACGCCTGAGCGCCGGCCAGCAGGCCCGGCGACGTGCCGCGCGCCATGTCCACGCACTCCTTCGCAAAGGCGTCCGCATCGCGGACGGCTCCGCGCCGCGCATACAGCCGCGATATGCGCTCGTACGAAGCACACACGGTGTAGGCCGTGCGCCATAGCAGGCTGGCCATGCGCCGCGCCATCAGGCGGCCTGCCGGCGGGCGGGCGGAGGGCGTCGACGACGACGCGGAAAACACGTCGTCCGCGTCGTGATCCTGCGGCGCGGCCGTCTGCGCCAGCAGCATCGCGAGTCGGAGGCGCGTCCGCAGAGCGTGCAACGCGCCCTGCAGCGCCTCCGGCATGTCACCCTGGGCCACGCTGACGGCCACATACACGTCGGCGGCATACGCCTGGGTGTCCCACAGCGCGGCCTTGTCGCCGACGCGCTCCCACGCAGGGGCCTCAGGCAGCGGCGCATCCGCCGCGTCGATCGCCGCATCGTACAGGGACGCCGCGCGCGCCGCATGTCCACGCACGGCCTCGATGTGCGCATGCACGAGTCGAGCGCGCGCCGACGACGTCTCGTGGCCCTGCAGCGCGTCCATCGCAGCGTCCGGTGCATCGAGGGACAGGAGCACCTCGGCCAGGCGCACGTGCTCACGAGCCTGGCGCAGTGTCGCAAGACACGGCAGAATCTGTCCCGCGTGCAAGAAGGCATCGGCGACGAGGTCCATGAGCGACGCGGCGCGCGACGAACTCGGCTCGCCCAGCTCCGGCTGCGTCGGGGGGGTGTGGGGGGGTATCGTAGCGGCCGTGCGCCGCGTCCGCGCACGAGGCGCGTCAGGCGCCGGCTGCGCTCGGCGCACATGCGACAGAGCCTCGTCGAACGCGTGCGCGTGGATGGCATGCAAGGCCGCGAGCATGTGGTACGTGCCGACGAGGTCCGTGGGTGCGCCTGGCAGAAGCCGCTCGATCGGCGCCCAGCTCACGTCGGCCCGCTGCAGGATCCGCAGCTCGGCGTGGCGCAGCAGGATCCGCAGCTGCACGGACGGCTCCGCCTGCGACAACACCGGCAGCGACGCCGCACACAGCGCCTCATACGCGGGCTGAGCGCCGTCGCGCTGCAGCATCGGCAAGAGCTCGTCCAGCAGATAGGCATGCAGCGCCACACGCTGCGCGGCGGGCCACGCCGCCAGCTCGGCCAGAAGCCTGTGTGGATCCAGCAGCGCAAACACAGATACGTGGTGCGCGCCACGCACGACGCGGCGAACGAGCTCGAGTGCGTCCGTAGGCGCTGCATGGCGCAGGCCGGTCACATACGCATCGTACGCGCCGCGGAACTGCGACATGTGCTGATAGGCGCCCGCCAGCACATGGTACTGCCGCACGAGCGTCATGCGAAACGCATCGTCGTGCGCCTGCTCCAGGCATGTGCACGCCATCTGCACGAAGCGCGCGGCTTGCGCATACGCCTTGTCGGCATACAGCCGACTTCCATAGTGAAACAGGTGCGAAGCGAGAGTGGGCTGAGCAGAGGGAGGTGCGTGCTGGACGCTCGCGAACGCCTCGATGCACGCGTCTAGCGACGAGACGTCGCGCTCGCGAAACACGCGCTTGGCAAGCGCACACGCGGCCTGGACGCCCTCACGGCAAGTCGCCTCGCAGTCGACACGCCGCAGCACACGCAGCGCAAAGAGCGTAGTGGGCACAGACGACTCACGCAGCATGGCGCGGATGTGCGGAGTCAAGAGCGGCACCATGTCGGGCGGCGCGCTCGTGGCGGGTATCGGGCCAGGCGTCCGTGTGGCCAGCGCCTCTAAGCACGCAGGCCACGAGGGCGTAGGCGTAGCAGAGGGCGCGCTGACCGACTCGGGCGCGTGCGCAGCTCGAGACCACCACGCCATGACGCGCTCAAACGCCGGCCCATGCGCCCGATCATGGTGCTTCGCAGCCTCATGCATCTGGGCCAGCGCGTCATGCGATGCATCGATACCATGCCTGGTTACCAGGGCAGCAGCGCGATCCCACAGCGCATCCGCTTCCATGTCGGCCACAGGCATAAGCAGTTGCAGCGACGACATGCGCAGAGACAGGGCGTCCACACTCGTAGGCGGCGCCAGTCGCGCCACGGCACGCTCGGCGATGCAGGCCACACGATCGCATGCAGCATCCAGCTGCAGAGCCCGCGCGCGCTGGGACCACTGCTCCAGGGAGGGCCATGCCTCCCAAAGAGGGGACGGCGTGTCCAGCACGGTGGGTGCCAGGTGCAAGGCGCACGCATACGCATCCAAGACGACAGCCGTGCACGCAGCAGACGGCTCTGAGCATGTGTATGTCAACGACGCTAGCAGGCGACGAGCGGGATCGCCGGGCTCATGCACACTGGCGTCATAGGACCACGTCGCCTGCAGACAGACCCGCAACGCCACGAGCTCGGTAAGCGCATGATCAGGCATTTGCGCATCAGCCAGGCGCCGGATCACCGAGAGAGCCACAGGCGCGAGCTCCGTGGCGGCGGTGCCGGACGCCACGAGCGTGCCCATCGCCAGGCGAAACGCGTCCACCCACGGCACGATATCCTGAGGAGATGCGCGCTTGTGCTGCAGCGCACTCAGCACCGCATTCACGACCAGCTTGGCTGTCCGTATGCGTGGTGGATCGAGCGGCATACTGTGCGTGCGCCACCCGACGCCGGCGTCGGTCGGCGCCGTCGAGCGACTCGTGTACAGCGACAGGGCACGCGCCATGGACGACGCGTTCATGTGCGCAATGAGCGACGCAATATCAGTCCGCTGGATCCGGCGTCCAGCCTTGATGCACGAAAGCACATCATCCAGCGCACGCACCTCGGCACGCCGTGGCGCTACACGGCGGTGCCCTTCCGGCATCGCGTCCAGAGACAAAGTGTTGGTGTCCTGGCCCCATCACGTGCCATTCCATGCCACACCCTCATCGTTTGCCACCACCCGCATGAGAGGCTTCGTGCGCCAAGGCAGCGGTGCCATGCACTGCCCACGCTGTCTCTCCTCTACATGAAGAGGCCGTCTGCGCTCGACGAGTGCCAGTTTTGTGTGTTGGCCACCTTTCACTCCGACGATGGCGCCGTGGTGGAACGCAGTGTGCCGGCCCCAACGGGCCTCGCCGAGCAGGAACTCGCCGAGCAGATGATCCCGGACGGCATGCACGATCAGGACGAGGACTGGACTGTGCTCATTCGTCCCGTAGCGCACTTGGCGCTGCCGCACATCCCACGGCGCCCAGACCACGTCCAGTCCAAACTACCACATGCGCACGGCCACGAGGCGGGCGACTGCATTTACATCCTCAGCTTGGCCCGCACCATCAGGCGTGAAGAGGAGCCACGCGGGGCTTACCTCGTTGCCTTGGCCCTTGGTACCATGCACCCGCACCTTTCGATCTTTCAGCCCGTGCTTGTGCTCGCACTGGACGCCTACATTGCGACGCGTGATGCGTCCGTCGTCGACCAACTGTACGAGGCCGTCAACACGCTGCACTGGCAGTCTCTTCCGTGCCTGAGCTACTCAGAAAAGATGCGCATGCGCGGCGACTCGGTCCTGCACGCCCTCGATCACCCGTCCCCCCGGCTCATGCATGCGTCGCTGTCGGTGGACCACGCAGCTTCCGGAACGCGCCAGACACGGCGCCACTCGTCATTGGGACTCCCTCGCCGCTCCCGCGCGCGCTATGCCATATCCCCGCCTCAGCACGCGGGCCCACAGCCTCATTTTTTTGCTACGTGCATGCAGTTCGGCACGACATGCATGCCGGTTCACATCCCGTTGCATGTGTTTCCCGAAGAGATTGGCGAGTACTCCCTCTCGAACCTATTTGCCACATTTGGCCACGCCAAACTGATGTCGCGGACGCAGCACCCTCACCTGCACTCCAATGGCATACACACGCATCCCATGACACTGCTCTTCAACGCCCTCATCACACACAAGCGCGTATTGTTCGTGGCATATCATGCCCCAGCCAAAGTCGTCGTCGACCATGTGCTCGCAGCTTGTGCGTTGGCCAGTGGATGCGGCGCTGTTCTGCGTGGCTTCGTGGCCTCAGCCATGCCCTATGCCACGCTCGTCAACATCGATGCCCTCTCCCATCAGCACGGCTTTATCGTCGGTACGAAGCACCCACGACTGGAGGAGCTGGGGCTCTGGGACGTCTTGTGCCACTGTGAAGCACGAACCATGACCGTGTCGCCCCGCATATCGCCTCCGCGGCCCATTCCTCCTTTCCTCGACACACGCGAGCAAGCACGGCCCTCGCTGCGACACACGCTCCGGTCCATGCCCGAATGGATGCTCGGCGATGAACGCCCTCATGCGCCCGATGTCCTGTTTATGCAGCGCCTGACTCGGGCCCTCCAGCAGCATGCTAGCGAGCCATTCTTGCGCTACTGGTGCCAAAGGTACGTGCTTGACTTTGTGGCCCTGGCCACGCGGCACGAGCAGACGTTCTATGGCATGTCGCTATTCCAGCCCACGATCCACCTATCGCACGATGCGCGCGATGCATACATGCTCCGATGCCACGCCCTGCGTATCGAGGGCTGGCGCGGCACACCCAGTTATCGCTCCTTTCTATGGGATATGTCGCACTTGTACGGCCAAGCATCCCGCACAGCTGCCTCGTTCTGCCTGGCTCATAGCGGCCGTGGCCGTGCTCTCAGCGTTGATAGCCCGGCGCCACCGACGCACAGATAATGCACGCCTCGCTCGCGTGGCGCCCCTCCGCCGCGTCCAGCGTCCAGCGCGCGCCACGAGGACGTCGAGGCCTGCCGTTTTTGGCAAGTATATCACGTGATCTGTAGGAAGAGAAGCCGCGCCGTCGCAGAGCGTCGCCGCAAAAAGGGGTGAACGGGGCGCGCAGCAAGCGACGACGCTGTGGCTGGGTAGTGTGGCACAGTCCCTCCAGCACGATAGGTCCCGCATATACGTGGACAAAGACGTAACGAAAGAGTGAGCACATCGTCTCGCTGAACTGGATGCGCCGATCATCCGCCCTGGCTCTCTCGTCGGCATCCCACGACACCGGCCCCCCTCCTGTTCTGACGGCTTCGCCCGCGCCTGCACGCGAAGGTCTTTCCTTCGTGTCCGATACGCCGAGTCAGTCTTTCGCCTCTTTTCACACACACAGATCACACCAAACGAGCATCACATCCCCACAAATGCTCAGTCCACACACACACAGTGGCACGGCCGACGATGCCGATGCGTCGTTCGCCAAAGACGGCACGCGGCCTTCTTATCTCGACGTATCAGCGCTATCTCCACGCGAGTTTGACGTGTATACGCGCTGGGCTTCGCGTATCAAGCCGGCGCATTCCCGTCGCCAGGGCTTATTGGACGAGCATGCGGCTGTCAAGTTTTTGCGCTGTGAATTAGGCATTTCCGTGGATCATGAAGTACAAATTTTGTCGCTCTTCGAGCGACTACCGCTGGGCATCAAGCACGGGCACTTTTATGCTATGCTACGCCTCGCAGCCTGGGCCCAACGAGGCCATGCCATTACGCGCGATCTGCTATTCGTGCAGACGGAGCCTGCTGAAAGTCGCCGACGGCGCCGTGGACGGCCGTCAGGCACCTTGAGTGCCGCGCCGATTGTCGATGCCGACATCACGCCCATGGGAACGGCCATGCCCGTCTCTCTCGAAGTGCCCAAGGCCCCACCACGCCAGCTCCCCGATGATCATGACCTGGTGCGGCATAACAGCGGGTCAGACTTGGACCACGGAAAAGTGGTGTATAGCCCACCTGAATCGCACCTCGTGCGCCCCATGCCCGTCGTGGCGCGACCGGCTCCGAACAAGGCGCCGCCTCTGGACGACGCGGACGCACAGCGGCCTGAGCGGCCCCTCATGATGACCGATCCACATTCGCTGCTTCGCCCATCCGCACCGATGCCCCTAGCTCAGCAAGTAAGTCCTCTGATCCAGGCTAGCTTGAACGCCCGCAGCCAATTCAAAAAGGCGTCGCGCACATCTCGACCCAAGACCTTCACTGTCTTGTCCAGCTCCAGTGGTCAGTTCCAGCGTGACAAGCCGCATTTGCTCAATGGGGAAGAAATCTCGCCTCATGCTCTCTCACCCGACACCAAGCGCCGCTCTACGTCAGCGACCAAGCTCTCGTCCCTGATTGCGTCGCAGGATTTCAAGCCTGGCGCACCGCCACTGCGTGCTAGCATGCCAGGTCAGACCATTGCGCCCAAGCCGTCGTATTTTGGCCGTGAGCGTGGCGTGCTTCCCGCTTGGCTTCGCGAGCAGTACGAAGAAGGCAATGTGCTGTATCCACCACCTGATCCAGCGGATCCCTCTGTCACGAGTGTGTACGATGCCCTGGACAACAAGGCCCACAATACCATGAATGGGAGTGAACGCGCGGCAGCGAGTATCAACCGCAACACGCCCTTCTTCCCGCCCCACCGGCGTGATCTGGAGCGTGCCGAGCTCACGACTCTGAGTGCCAATGGACCGGCGCAGTACAAGAAACTCAACGAAGAGACTTCTGTCGGCAAGCGCACGTCGAATGACTCGCTCACGCAGGAACGTGGTGCGAAGCTGCTCGGCAGTCGCTCGAAGAGCACACTGAACACCAAGGGACGTCGCTTGGAGCATAGCCCGAGCCAGAACTGGGGCACCCAGCTCGAGTCAGGCACCTATGCCGGATTCAAGTCGACGCCTTCTTCACGCGATCTGCGTCTGCAGCCGCTCGCGCGTGTCTCGGCTAAAAGGTCGTTCCAGATTCGGCCTACACAAGAGTTCCAGCCCATCTTGGCACCTCTGCCTACTGAGACCGCGGTGCACCATGCGCAGGAATCGACAGGCGATACGGACCACAAGCCTTCAGCTCCACTCCGTACACAGGATGATTTGCGTACGGAGTGGCTGCTCCGCTCAAATGATCTTCCCCCGCGTCTCACGCGATCTCACTCGCTGAATATGCGTCAGCCAGAGGTGCACCGCTTCAAACTCCAGGGAGATGCGACACGTTCGCAGCTGACGAACAAACACGAGCGTAAGCCGAGTGGATCCATGACATTTGGGACGCCCATGACGCGTCGTGTATCGCAGAAACATATGACCTCACATGACGAGTCAAGTGCTGAGCGCGCTTCACGCCCTCTACCACAGGCCCCCGACGCGCCGAGTGAATCAAAGCCGGAAGCTGCCGTGCCCTACAAGCCCCGTCATGCAAGTGCTGCGAAGCTAGATGCTGTGATTCGAAAGCACGAGGAAGACGAGGCTCGTCACAAGAAGTTGAATGCATCGCAAGAAGCGATGTCGATTGATCCTGCCATGGATGAGGAGCGCCACGAGACGAAGGAGGAGCCTGACGCACCCCAAGAGCCTCAGGCACGTGCGGAGTCAGAGGAAGAGCCCTCTACGGCAGATGATCCCCCCACAGCCGGAGAACTGAATCAGAACTCGGAAGAAAATCCTCCTTCCCTGCCACCTGCTGAGCCCGTCGAGACCAACGTGACAAATGAGGCAGCATCTCTCTCTGATCGCGAGTCGTGACCGGCCTTTTGTACAGATGTAGACCTACAACCCCTGGCTCGCATTAGTCAGCCGTCCTCCCTCCATCAACGACGCGTCATGGCACGGCGCAAGTCGATGTACATGGACGAGGGCACAGACTCGGATGACTCGATAGCATCCCATGAACATGTCAGCGTGCGCCAAGCGCCGTCGTTTGTTCCCTCGACGACCGCTCATGTGCAGGCGGAGGAAGAACAGACGATTGAGCGCCGAGCGTTCGGAGCTGGGCTGGGTGCTCAACCAGAGAGCATGGACATGGAATCTCCGCCTCGTGCTGGACTGGGAGCGACGCCAGTGCCAAAAACAGCTGGTCCTGCACTGTCACGCACATCCGGCTCAGGCGGGTTTGATCCCGCTGCCTTGATGCGGCAAATGGGATGGACAGGCGGTGGTCTCGGTAAGGATGGGTCAGGTATCGTCGATCCTATCCAGGTCAAGATGCGCCCAAGTCGCGCCGGCGTAGCTTTTGGCGGAAAAGAAGCGCCCAAAGCGCAGGCATCTGAGCCGGAGCAGGTCCAGGAGGCGCCGCCCAAGGTATGGAAACGCCGCGAAAAGAAACCCCGGGTGGTGTACCGCACCTATGACGAGATTCTCGCCCAAGCGGCTGACCAGCCTGTCCCAATTCTCGATGCAACAGGGGCAGAAATCCAGGCCGCCTCGCTATCAGAGGCTCTTGCCCGACATCCCGTGCCGACGAGCGCACATGAATCACTTCCAGAGCTGCGACACAACATGTCGCTCTTGTGTGACGGGACCAAGGAGAAGCTTGGCAAACTGGCACGCCATGCAGCAAACCTTGGTGAGCGAATGCATATCTTGGAACGCTCGCTGGAAACGGCGCGTGCACAATCCTCGCATTACGAGCAGGAACGATCAAGCTTGGCGTCGGTCCTCGAGACCGTCGCGGCTTTACAAACCGCAGCTCATTCGTGTTCGTCCTTATCAGAGCTCGTTCCAGCTATGGAGCGAGTGGCAGCGTTGCCTCGAGACTCTATTCAGCGATATGGACTGGACGAGGCCATGGCCGGTGCGCTTGTCCCAGCGCTTAAGCACATGACCTCGCAATGGGACCCATTACGAGAGCCCCATGCTGGGACTCGCGAGCTGTCTCTGTGGATCCCCCTTCTTCTCACGACAAGCACAGAGGAAGAGCGGCCCATGACCCCGTACGAGAGTGTCATGTGGAACATATGGATGCCGGCCGCACGCCAGGCCCTCGTCAATGCATGGGACGTGTATGATGCAGCGCCAGCCGTGGCCTTTATCGAGGCGTGGCGCGATCTCTTGCCGCCTTTCATGCTGGATAATGTGTTTGATCAGCTTCTTCTTCCCAAACTCGAGCGCGCTGTTCAAGCATGGACGCCGCGCGCCGATGTGCCTATGCACGTATTTGTGCTGCCATGGCTCACGCTCAGTGAGGCGCGGATGGCATCCGTTGTAAGCGAGACACGTCGAAAGTGGCGGAGCGTGCTGAGTGCTTGGCACGTGTCGCAAGGCATCCCAGCCCACCTCGAGGCATGGCGTGGTATCTACTCTACCAAAGAATGGGATGCTTTGCTGCTCGAGCGGATTGTGCCGTCTATGTCGAAAGCCTTGCGAACACAGTTCCGCGTCGACCCAAGCCAGCAAGACATGCAAGTGCTAGAGCAGGTCCTGGCATGGGCCGGTGTGCTGCGTGACAGTGTTCTGAGTCGCTTGCTCCACGTTGAACTTGGCACGCCATGGCTCCAAGTCCTGCATGCATGGATCACGCAGCCTGATGCAGATCTGCGTGAGATTGCCGCATGGTACGAGTTCTGGCGCAGTTGGCTCCCGCCTCATGTGGCAAGGTTGCCAGGTCTGTCGCACATGTTCATGCAAGGTCTGCATCACATCAATGCAGCCCTGGATCGTGGCGCAGATCGTATACACATGCCTGCGCCGGCCGTCACAGCGTCGCATTCGCGCACAGAAAGTCCGGCGGCGCCGACCAAGCCGCGGCATGCTCCACCGACCTTGGAAGAGGTGTCTTTCCGCCACGTCATCGAGGAGCGAGCCGTCGAAGCTGACTTGTTTGTCCGCTCGCTCAATACGCTCGAGCCTGCGACGGGCATGGCTCTGCTGCGCATCTCGCACCACATGGATGGCAAGGTGGGCACGACGTTTTACCTGGATGATGATGTCATTTTTGTCGCGCCACAGAAGCAGCGCTCAGCCGAGGGCCAGCGAGTCGAATACGAGCCCGTTTCCTTGGCCGAGTTGCTCGAGCGCACTGCTGCATAGAATACATATACCCAAGCTATGATGATGCCGTCGTGGGTGGTGGCTGTGGAGCTGAGCGACTGCTAGACACGCGTTGCAAGGGCAGATGGAAGTCGTACACGTCCTTTTCGATCGCTTGCATGGCGTCGCGTGCCTCGTCTAGATCCACGTCAAATACATCGAGCCAGTCAAAATAGTCGTCGCCCTCGTCGTCAGGGCGGCGCGGCGCATCCGAGGGCCGGGCTGCATAGTACATGGCTGGGTCCACGTTGCGTTCAGTGCATGCCTTGAGAAAAGCGCCCGAGGCCAAGACCGGAGCGTCAAAGAATAAGCACGTCGGGTCACGGAACGCGTCATTCAGGATGGTCCAGGCGAGACGCGCGAGAGGCGTCTCGACCTCGAGAGTCCGTGCAGCTCGCACAAGCAGCTCGTGCGGCTGCGGCACGACCAAGTCGAAGCAGAGTGTCGTCAGGAGTGCCTCTTCATGCAGTATAATACAGTCGCGCCACTTGGCAAACTCGTGCGACCCATGATTCGCTCGGAACGACCGGTCAGCCCATCGCATTTGGCCTTCCGGCGACTTGTCGAGCGATGCCATGACAGCATCGACAACGGACGAAAGCTTCCGCAGGCTTTCTTCTGCCTTGCATGCGAGAAAGACACAGGCGGCTGCCACCTCATAATGCGACCAACCGCTACCAGCGCGATTGACCTGCAGCGGCCGCCGCATGAAGAAGCGGTGAAAAAAGGTCGCGGCAGCCACCATGACATGCTGTCCTACTTGCAAGAACTCCCCCATCTTGTATATGAGGTGCACGCCCTTGCCTCGCAGAACACGCTCTTGTTCAGAGGTCATGGTTTGTGCTGTATGCTTGACCATCGCCGACGAAGACTCGGTATCCGCAGGCGCAGGCAGTTCGTACGTCCCCGTGACACTAGGTGTATACTGCATGTCATCCCGCGAAAACAGCCACTGCGTAGCGGCCACGTCCGCCGTCATGGTGATGGTGGAGACCGGCGAGGAAGACGTCTCGGTCGTGTGGGGAATTATGCATATGCAGGCGGTCGAGGTCGTACATTTACACTACATGGGGTCTCGCGGCGGAGGCGCAGCAAACGACGGGTGCAGCACTTGCTCCTCCAGCGATTTGCCGGCTGGCACCATGGGATAGACGTGCTCCGTCTTGATCACGCGTGCCTCTAGCAAGATAGGCCTGTTGTTGTCGTATTCGATGAATTCCTTCATCTTGGCCGGCAGCTCGTCAAGCGAGTCGCAGCGGAGGGCCTTGACACCCATCGACTCGGCCAGCTTCACAAAGTCGGGGTTGTGCATCTCAGTGTGCGAGTAGCGGCGATCGTAGAACAGGTCTTGCCACTGGAGCACCATGCCCTGGAACTCGTTGTTGAGAAGCAGCACTTTGACACCAATGCTGTACTGTGAAGCCGTGGCGAGCTCCATGGCCGTCATACTGAAACTCGCATCGCCGTCCACGTCGACCACCAAGCCGTCTGGCCTGGCTACCTTGGCACCGATGGCAGACGGCAGACCAAAGCCCATCGTGCCCAAGCCACCCGACGATATCCACGATCGTGGGTGTGTCCAGCGGAAGTGCTGCGCAGCCCACATTTGGTGCTGACCCACGCCCGCCGTCACGATCACTCGGTCCTTGTACGATTGTACGGCAGTGTCGAGGGCCTCGATCACCTCCTGCGGCTTCATCAGCTCCCGGTTCTCCGGCTTGGAGGGCTCGTAGGTGAAGGGGTAGCGCTTCTTCCACACCTGAATCTGCTCCAGCCACTCGCTGCGGTCTGGTGACGACTCAATGTAGGGCATCATGCGGCGCAGATTCTCTGTCACATCGCCCTCGACAGCGCATGTGGCCTGCACGACCTTGTTGATGTTCTTGGGCATGATGTCAAAGTGGATAATGCCACCCCGACCCTCAGCAGCGGCAGCATCAGCCATGGGCGCAAACTTGTCCACACGGCCCGTCACACGATCGTCGAAACGGGCACCGAGCGCAATAATAAGATCCGCACTCTGCATCGCCAAGTTCGCATAAGCCGAGCCGTGCATGCCCAGCATGTGTAGACTCAGGGGATGCTCTTCATCAAACGCGCCAAGCGCATGGAGGGTGGTGGTCACAGGAATGTTGTGCGAGATGGCCAGCTCGCGCAGCAGCTTCGGTCCATCCTCGTGCGACAAGACACCGTGGCCTGCGTAAATGATGGGACGACGGGCGATCGAGATCAAGCGCGCCGCATGTTCAATCTCTGACTGGATATCAGCAGGCGTCAGCATGCCACCGAGGCGAGACTTGCGCTGCATGGCCGTCTCACGGCTGGGCATCTCAGACAGCTCGGGGCTCGTCCACGAGTATGGGATTGGGTGCTTCAGAACAGACGCCGTCACGTCCTTGGGAAGATCCACCAGCACAGGACCTCGGCGTCCACTCATGGCGATTTTGAAAGCCTCGTTGATGCGACGAGGCAGCTCAGCCACGTCTTTCACCATGACGTTCCATTTCGTGCAGCTGCGGCTAATACCGACAACATCAGCCTCTTGAAATGCATCAGAGCCAATCGCCGACGTAGCTACTTGCCCGCAAAACACAACGAGCGGCACGCCATCGCTCATGGCATCCTGCATGGGCGTGATGACATTCGTAGCGCCTGGTCCAGACGTGACGAGTACTACGCCTGGCACACCTCTTACGCGAGCAAAGCCTTCAGCCATGTGACCTGCACCATCCTCGCGGCGAGGCAGCACGAAATCAAAGTTTTTGGACTGGTAAATGGCATCGAATACGGGGAGGATAGCACCTCCGGGGTAGCCAAACACTGTGTGCACCTTGTGACGAAGCATCATTTCATGAAAGATTTGACCACCAGACATCCCGATAAAAGTATGGTCGAGCTCCTCAGGCCGATAGCTCAGCAGCTGCGAGGGCGACTTGCGCACGGATTGAAACGAGGGCGCCGGCTCTGGCCGAGCCTTTTGAGCCACAGGAGAGGATGTATACAACATTCGTCCCCACACAGACACAGCACAGCGAGGTGCACTTCGACTGTGCTGGATCGCAGAGCGCATAGCGCTCATGCGGCTCGCATACATCCGCATGCTGACGGCAATGACGATGGTCAATAGAGGGGAAGTTGCCTTCTCCGCTCGTGAAACACGGCGAGGCAATGACTCAGGTGCGGAGAATCACGTGATATGATGGGGAGGCCGAAGCACATCGTGGGCGCTCTGGGCCCAGGTCGGCGCGACAGAGAGTAGAAGGGTTGGCCAACGTGCCACCTATATGCGACTAGGGAACAGACGCGTGCTGAAGAAGCAAGTGAAATGCCTCATCCAGGTCACCGCCCGCTTTCACTAACGCAGCCTCTGCGACTTCAGGCTCTACGAGCAGCTCGGATGTCTAGGGGTGAGCACACGGAACACAGGGTACATACCAAGCTTGTGACGTCGCTGCCTTTGACCTTGACACCTTTGTGTCTGTCTTTCATTTCATCTGATACGCCAGCAGGCTCGTGGAAACAGAGGGATTGGATATTGGCTTCCATGCGTCCACGCTCAAATGTGGCGCCATTGGCGTCAAAGTCGGCCCATTCTTGAATCACCTCTGCTTTGGATGAATCGTTGCGACTCATGAGGTGCTGTCGAAGGCGCTCAGGGAGCAAGGGACGAAGTATACACGAAGCGTGACACGCACCCAAAACGCACAATGGGGTTCCAAGGCAACGAGCCCCACTGCATGCCTCCACAAGAAAAAAGCCACCACGCCGCCAGTGCCACGGTGGAGCTTCGCTCGTCACGACGCATTGCCATGGCACGCCATACGCGTATTGCGCCTCGCAAGGAGAAGGGAAAGGAGGCCGAAGTGAAAGTGGATAAGCACAATCGGTTGAGAGTGCTATTGTGGATCCTGATGGCTACCACGGCTGTGCTGATCGCGCAGCAAGTGTACCGCTACTGGCATAGGGTCCCAACACCGCCACCCACTCCGGACGAGCAGTATCTTCCTGTACAATTCGATGAGCAGGGTGAGATGGATATGGGGACCATGGAGCGCATGCTCGATATCCTGTACAAGCGGCCGAAGGACATGGAAGGCTATGAAAGCATGGAGGCGGAGCCAGGGTCCTATCGATTCCGGAAGCAGACGTGAGATTACTCGGATACTTCGCCCTCGATGTCATCATCGTCTGAGTGTGAATCATTGTAATACGTACCATAGGCAATATCATCTGCACCGAGTGCATTCTCGGCTTGGGTCATGGTGAGCATTTGAATAAGCTCCTTTCCAAGGGGTGTCTCGGCACGCGCACCGACAATAAGATCGACCGGACGCAATCCTGCCCGGTTCAGCGTCGTGGTCGTGGCGCCGGCGTCAAGCAGCTGCTGCACAAGCCAGTTGCGAGCTGCTTCATTTTCCACCTTGCATGCGACATGCAGGGGCGCATCGCCTTCTATGCGGTTCTGGGCGTCCACGTCGATTTCCTGCTCGAGAATGGCATCCAAGACGTGGGTAGATATGTTTTCGCATGCATAGTGCAACACGGTATTCCCCAATCCATCCACACAATTGATGTCGTATGGCATAGGAGGCTGTGCATTCAACACAGAATTGAGCATCTCTAGATGGTCCGTTCTGGCCGCATGGAGCAGGATCTTGTTGGCATTCGCCCCTGCGTCGTCCGTCATGGCCCCGAACCACCCCCGGCTGGGAGACATGCTCGACGACCACGCTTGCTTATGTCATCCTATGCGGCAAGGGCAAAGCCGCGACAAAATTTTCTTCCCATCCCAACGATGCCTGGCGCACACAAGTTCCAGCGCACGGAACGGGGCGCTGAGCCCGTTGAGGACATGGAGATGTACTCGGATGAGGATCTCGAGGGTGGTTTTGAGGATGTCGAGGACGCGGAGGACGACGTTGCCGATGCCGGGTTAGATGACGTCACCGAGCGCGTGCCATCGACGTCCTCCCACTATGCGATTCCGTCGAACGAGGAGATTCACGGACTCAAAGAAACAAGCGACTTGTACATGAACAATGTGTTCAAGCTACAGCTGGATGAAATGCGCAAGCACATGCCACCGTCCGCCACACATAAGCCTGCGATGGACGACTTTTTGCGGCATGTGCAGCAGTGCCTCGTTGCGATCGAGGCTGTAGAGCCCCAGCCTCTCAGTGCGGCCATACGAGCCCTGGAGAGACGCGTAGGATGTCGTGTGCATGTGCCTTTCGCCGAGCCCGTACCGCGCGGCGATCCTGCCTATGCCATTGGATTCGAGGCGCCCCGTACTCTCCATCTCGTGGGCAGCTGGCCCCTCCAGACGGCTGTGCGACGTCCGGGAGATATGGATGTGGATGTTGAGGCTGTGATGCCCTCGGCACTGTTCCAGGAAAAAGACACACTGAATGCGCGCTACTTTACGAAGCGTGCCTTTTATCTCGCTGTTCTGGCCGCTCGCCTGCGGCAGCAAAAGCACGACGTTTCCTACGCTTTCGTGGGCGGTGATCGACGTCGTGCGTGCGTGGTGCTGCGCCCCAAGGCCCTTTCCAAGCTACGAGCCGTCGTACGCATTCATCTTGCGCACGAGCCGGGTCTCTTCCCCGTGGCGCGGCTGGCCCCGGATCGCAACAATCTCCGTGGCGCGGCTGTCGGTGCGTCAGAGCAAGATACGCATTCGCTGCCCCCGACACCGATGTACAATACATGTATTGCAGCTGACTCGCTCCGCCTCGCGCATCTCGTGTACCTGAACGCCACGTCGGACATGTGTGCTGGGTTCCGTGAGGCCTGTCAGCTGCTCAAGATTTGGGCGGCGCAGCGTGGATTCGGTGCCCTTCTGTTGCATGGTGATGCCAAGCATGTCGCACGCCGCACGCTCGCAGGTACAGACGATGCACGCTTTGTGCTGAGCATGCTCCTCGCTCACTTGTTGCACGGTGATCCGAAGGGGTCTCGGACCCGCACGTCCAAGTTGTCAGCTGGCATGTCGAGTGTGCAGCTGTTCCGCGGTGTGCTCGAGTTTTTAGCGCGGCACTCGTTTTCGACACCGGTGTGGATGAAGGCGCAGCCGCGCTTTGGCCTGGCCGCGTCTGATCTTGCGCCCGCCTCGTTTGCTGTATGTGAGCGCGTCCTAGTCGAGCCGAGTGGGCGTGTGAATTTGCTGGCACACTGGCCTCCGTCGTCCGTGGATATGCTGCAGCACGAGGCCATGCAGTCTATGCATATGCTGAGTGACGGTGATGATCATTTTGCGGACCTGTTTCTTGTGCCGCACGATGTCCCGCTGCAGCGCTTTGATGAGGTGGCGACGCTGCGTCTCGTCAAGACGACGACACCGGCCGTTCCGTGCATGGATGTGGGCCACGCCGCCCTGTGGGCCGTGCATCGGACATTGCAGGTATCCGCCCAGGCCCTGGGCCAACGAGCGTGGTGCGTCGCAATATGCACGCCCACGAGTGTGATCCATCCCATCGACGGGCCCTTGGATCAGCCGCCGGTGGTCGAATTGGGCGTGGGTCTGCGGACCGAGCATGCATGGCACCAGGTCGAGCACGGCCCTCCGCCGGAGTCGGAAGACGCACCGACCTTCCGCGCGTTTTGGGGCGACGTGGCAGAGCTGCGTCGATTCCGTGACGGACGCGTGCTAGAGAGTGTCGTGTGGCCTGTGGCCTCGTTGGCGCAGCGCTATGCACTGCCTCGGCGCATCCTGCGTCATGCGCTCACGCACCATGTGTGTGCGAAGCGGATCCGCTTTGTGGGCGACGCGTTGGCGACGGGGTACACGGACATACCGGGGTCCCTCGCTTCGCGCGCCTACGCACAGGACCCGGGCGTGCATGGCTTCCAGCCCGTGCAGTCCGCCTATGATACCTTGGCGCGCGAACTGCGCGCGATGGATGAGCTGCCGCTCTCGGTGATCGGCGTCTCGCCCACAAGTGCGGCGCTGCGGCACATGAGTGTGTTTGCGCCGGGCCCTGTCCGCCTCGCCGAGCTCGGCCATGATGTGCCGGACGTCGCATCGTACCTGCCCGTGCACGACGTCCTGATCACGCTCGAGAGCTCGGGCCAGTGGCCCGACGACCTCGCGGCCATTCAGGCCATGAAAGCGGCGCTGTATGAGCGCATGGCCGACGTGCTCCCACGCCGTATACCCGGCGCCTATGCCCGTGTCGTGTACGATGACGACATGGCCAAGGACCGTGAGGCCATTCACGATCATGTGGCTCTGCAGCTCGTGCTGCCCGTCGGCTTTGCGTTCAGCCTCCGCATCCACCACGACCGTGAGCATGTGCTGCTGCACCGCCTGCTCAGCGATGCGCATGTGCGTCCACGCGCGCAAGCGGCTCTCCTTCGCTACGACACACGATTCGTGCATGCGCCCGCCCACCATGCGGCGCTCTCGGCCCTCCAGGATCGGCATGCGGCGCTCGCACCGACCGTGCGGCTCGTCCGCCGCTGGTTTGGCGCCCAACTCCTCCTCGGCCACGTGGGCCCGGAAACGCTGGATCTCTTGTGTGCCGCTGTGTTTCTGACGAACGCGCATGCGGTGCCTGCGACCAGCATGCATGGCTTTGTGCGTGTGCTCACCCTGCTGGCGCACTGGGACTGGCGCGAAGTGCCGCTCCTGCTCCCGCTGGAAAACGCGACGCGGCTCGCGCACCAGCGCAAGGCAGCTCTGTCGGACGGCGGCGTGAGTGCGCTGCCGAGCGAGCGTGCGCCGACCTTCCCGGCCGCACAGCGAGCGGATGCCGAGCAGCATTTCCGTGCGATGCGTGCGCGCGATCCAGCGTACCGACACTATACGTGGGTCGTTGCGACGGAGCACGACACGGACGCCAAGGCGTGGATGCATGCGGCGCCCTCGGCCATGGTAGCCGATGGCGTGCGGCAACTGGCGCGTCGCGCGGTGCTGGCCCTCGAGCACGATGCGCTGCATGCGATGCCGGCGCTGTTTGCCCCTGCGTATGACGCCTACGATTTCGTCGTGCATATTCGGCCCAGTGTGCACGTACGGTACGCAGAGGCTCTGGCGCCCGAGGCACGACACTGGCTCGAGCCGAAGCGCAAGAAGTACGCGAACGACGAAGTGCTGCGTCCGTCCGTGTACGGCAGCGAGCTGCGCCCCGGCTTCGATCCCGTGGGAGCCTTTGTGCGCATGCTCAAGACGCTCTATGGCGATACCTTTACTCTCTTCTACGACGAGTTTGGCGGCACAGCCATCGGCGGTCTGTGGAATGCGGCGTATACCAAGCCACACGCCTTCAAAGTGTGGCTCGCACACTCGGCGCGGCCGCATGCGAAGGACGCCGTCGTGCTGAACAAGCCAGCCATTCTCGCTGAAATCAAGCGGCTCGGCCAGGGCATCGTCGAGCGCATCGATACCATATAGTTACAAGATGTGCGGCGGCGCAAATTCGTCAAAGTCCGGCTCACCGGCGCCCAGCGGCGAGACGGGATCATAGCGCGCGCGCGGCCGATCAAAGAGGGGGTGTTGTGGCCCCATCCACATGCCGTCTCCGCGTGCAGGAAAGAGGCGGGGCGGCTGAAAGGGCCCACCAAACGGGACCGCCGGGCTCGCCGCGAGCGGATCGCGGTCCATGTCACCCAGCGGTGGTACAGGACGGAGCTTCGGCGCATCGCCCCTCGCATACAGGGGCGCATGGACGCCCTTGACGTCGGTCGCTTCGCGCACCTCACTCACGCGCAAAACCTTGTCCCACAGGTCGCGTTCCCACATGTGGACGAGAGCATCCACACGGTCTGGTATATACTGATGGTCTCTGTCCACAAAGTCACTAGTAGGGCACTCAGACACGGCGCAAGGAGACTGAGCATCAGCAGCATGTGTGCGCGACGCCAGGACCACTGTGTGCGCCGCCAGACGCACGACCACGAAATGGATGGCATCGTACGTCAGCTCATGCATATCTGGGCTCGAACGCCAACGGACCGGCATCGTAGGCTGCGCTACGCCATACTCCACGGCCATCGCATGCACCAGCATTGCTAGCGCATCAAGAGGCGTCCGCACCTCGCCCGCCTGCACGAGCGCCGCGGCCTGCTCCCTCACTCGAGCGGTACGTGCCATGAGGCGAAGGCCTCCACCTTCGCAACGCTGCTTCGAGGTGTGTAGGGTTTCTCCACGTGATTCTTTGGACCGCCTCTACCATGTCGTCATCGGGGCTGCTGCAGCGGCGGCGCGGCACGCAAGATGCCGAAGATGATGCGGGCTCGCCAACGAGGTCGGGAAGCTCCGTATCCATGGTGCAAAAGACGTCCGGATCAGGGTCCGTGTCGAATATTGATCTCCGGACAGGGCATCGTCTTGCATATGATCCGCGCGACTTGACGGACGAGCACGAAGAGCAGAGGTATCCCCGCTTCACGCTCATGGAAGAGGTGCTCCTGCTCGGACTCAAGGACACACAAGGATACCTCTCGTTTTGGAACGACAAGCTGTCGTTTTCTCTGCGGGGGTGCATACTCATGGAGCTCGCTCTCCGCGGCCGCATACGCATCGCATGTGGCGCCGAACAAAAACGCAAGGACGTCTCTGAGCGCCATGTCGAGCTCGCGAATGCCAAGCTCACAGCTGATCCTCTTCTCGATGAGACGATCAGACACATTCAAAACTCGCCGCCCACGAGCGTAGCGGAATGGATGGACCTGCTCAGTGGTGAAACGTGGAATATGATGCGCCTCCATCTCCAGCTCAAGCAGGTCCGTGAGCGCTTGTGCAAGTGCCTCGTAGAAAAGGGCGTATTGCGCACAGAGAAGCGCAACTTTCTGCTGTTCGACATGCCGACGCATCCGATTGCTGACATGTCAGTCAAAGACGCCATCCGACGCAGAGTGTTGGCCTTCACGACGGCACAATCCATTCACCCCGACACACTATACAAAGAAGAAAAAAGCGGCCGAAGCATATGCATGCCGGCCACCCGCGCATTATGCGTTGTCACTGCAGCCCACTGTGGCAACGTGCTCGAAAATGTCCTCCAGCACCTTTCGTTGGGCCTCCAGGAATCGGCTACAGAGCATGTTGAGCACCTCATGGATGAGTTTGCGCAATGGCCCATGGCGCCATCGGCCTATAGCGGCGGTATACCACCACAAGGATCTATGGAGGCCATGGCCGCTGGGCCCATGCGCCCTCCTCAGCTTGTCTCGTCGAGCAAAAAGCAACGAAACAGGGTCGGCGTAAGTATCAACGATCTTGTCCGTGTCATGCGCCAAGAGTACGAAGCCGGTGGAACCCCATCGGCCTACGAGGTAATCGCAGCGGTTCTCGCCGTATTTGTACAGATGGACGCCATCTTGTAGACATACATGTTACTGTAATTGATACATCGATGAAATGCGGCCACAATCCTGGCCCTGAACGCACACGTACGTGTCTCCCACAGCACATCGTTGCTGCTCCTTATACGGACAAGGGCATTCGTCGGGCGTCTCTACGCACGCCAGCGTATCGCTGCACAAATAGGAGCCGCATTGAGCATGTTGCACACGATCCTGAAACCATGAGGCATCTCCCACGTTATGCGCCTCAGGTTCTTGGTCCTGTTGAAAGAAACTGCCAAACCCATCCTGATGGAATAGGTGCTGAAAGAATTGGGCATAGGCGGCCTGTGTGCTCAGCATGGCTATCCCCCAAATCGCTATCCAGCGCATCGTGGTGAAATGGACCCTTTTCGCACATCTCCACACACAGTCTCATGTCCCTCATCGACGGCGAGCACTGTGCTCTTCCAACATGTGGCACGCTCTCCTTCCTGCCCATCGCGTGCCCACAATGTAGTGCACGATTCTGTGAAAGGCATGCACAGCCAGAGCAGCATGCGTGCGCACAGCCATCACGCATTCGCACTCCGTCTGATACCATGCGCAAGCGATGCGAAATGCCTGGCTGCCCACGCTGGTCTTTGCAGGTCGAGGGAGCTGCTCTCACACACCGCGCACCACGTTGTGAAAGGTGCCAAGGCCTTTTTTGCATGCATCATCGCTCTGCTATCGCCCACAAATGCTCAGCAGCTCCGCCTCCCACAGCTTACCAGCAACGACAGGCATTGGCTGCCGCCCGCAGAGCCAAATCCCAAGCTGTATTATCCCAACACTTCCCATTACACCATCGTAACTAAACTATACATGATTGCCCTCGTCTTTCCTTTTCAAAGTTTCTTCGAGCTTCGTCTGCTCGTGAATGTATTCCTGTAGATCCTTCAACTCAAGCTCAATTTCCTCCGTCACGCGCCGTGAATTGGCCAACGTGTCAAGAAGCTGCTGCACCTCGTCTTGCAGTATGACTTTAGCCTGACGCATAGTCAACTGCTTCGGCTTAGCTGTCGAAATAAGCCGATGCGGGTTGTTGGGGTCCCGCATCGCGCCAGGAGCACCCCGGAGATATACCCACACGTGAGAGATGAGCAGCACAATAATCAACGTGGTGAGGACCACCACGGATGTACTCGGCATTGAATTCTGGAGCTGCGAACCAATCGAGTCCGCTCTGTCGCGCGTGTTGGTATTTTCGTTCACGATCTTTTCCACCTTGTGCGCTTTGGACGCTGATGCCCTGCGCTTACCGTACACCTTGGGGTGATCACTAATGTACTGCCGCACTGAATCCGCCAATGCATGAAAATAGTCTTTTTGCCCGTCCACCGACGCCTTATCAATGACACTCTTGATCATGCTCCGACCCGTCCAGTCGACTGTGCACGTAACGTATAGCCGAGTGCGCCCGTGTTCGGCCCAAGTAAAACAGAGCCGCGTGCGCACGGCAAAGTTATTCCCACTCGGCACCTCAGGTGTCCGAGTCGTCGTCACTGCCGTGCAAAAGTCGTCGAAGTCAATGTGGAGCTGCTCTTCCGTGATCAGACACTTGGTCTGCTTGGGCCCGATCGGTCCATTGAGTGGCTTGACGTAGGTGACGCTGCGAGTTGCGGTGGCCTCAGGTGATGCATCTTCACCACTGCGCCATTCTCCTATTTGCACATCTTGCAGCATCTGGTTGTCCTCCAAAAAATTTTTCATAAAGTCATCCACAAACATGAGGTCGAATATCTGTTGTGGCGTGGCAGTGAACACGTCATCCAACACGACATGATCGAGGTGTGCGTGCTTCTTTTCGCAGTCACACGTTGTCTCAGCATGTTCTTCATTTTCATTAGGCGTAGAATCATTCATGCTGCTGTCCGATTCTTCGGAGTCCGAGTCGTCCGCACCACCCGACACGCCCGCACTGATGGTGTCCGAATTCCTAATTTTCTTGCGCGCCTTGGACAAGTGTCGCCGGAGTTTTTCCCGTTTAGTCATAATTTTGGAGCCCCCATTTTGGGGTTTGTCCGACGTGGAGACGGACGTGTCGGTGGCGTTGTCGGGGTCGCTGCCGGCAGCATCGCCGTTGGCAGCATTCTTGGCTTGCTCGCTGTCAGGCGCCTCATTCTCGCTCGCATCCTCTTCATCTGATTCCTCCGATAGAGCCTTGGCGACCTGCTGCGCAGCCTCGCTTGGGGTAGACATGCGCCAAATGCAAACCAGCATACTGTAGGTGAGGTCACGCGAGACCAAGGAGCTAAATAGATAGCGGGCGTGTAATGTACGCACACTAATAGCATTAGGGATCAGATAGGCCGTATTTCGCTTTTCGATAGAGACAATCTCAGCAAACGGCACAACGATCGAGGTGACCCACCCAAAAATATTCGAATGGAAAGCCAAGTGCGCCTCGGACACATACATGCGTCCCTGGATGAGCAAGTCGCGGTTCACGGCACACGTGTATGTCTCAATCAAGTAGTCATCCTCGGGCAAAGTAGGAAACAGTGCGTGAAAGTCAGCATTGCGCTTCGAACTCGCGACAGCAAAGCCCGTGACTTGGCCGCTCATGTCATGGTTCCATAGTGCAGATGCGTCAGGGTCAAACGACGACACAGGCGACGTGAATTGCGGCAATTTTTGAGATCGTCCCTCATGCGGAAGGAATCCAGCAGCGGCATTGAGACCGGGCATTTCAAGATTCGGGAGCGGTTGATGAAACCCACTTGAATGCGAGAGCTGAGGTGAGGCTATGCCCGGGTGAACGGTTGGTTCAGCCATGTTGCCTTCCTGGTCCGTCTCGACGACGCTCCCTTTGGACAAGTCACGATAGGCACCCGTAGCTGGGTTACTCTTGCAGTGCAGCATGTCTGTCGAGGGCGATGAAGCTATGGCACGGAGTGCTTCACTCGAGGGGCCCTGCCTGGGCGAGAAAAACACAGGCTCAGTTCCGTCATATTTGGGCACTTGCGCCGCAGCCTGTTGAGCGTCATTCTTTGAATCAACGTTAAAAGTGGGATGCCCATGCAAGTCTGGTGTCACAGCACCCACAGAAACGTTCGGGGTCTCCGCAACGCGTGAGTTGCGTGGACTCACATTCTCGAATCCGGCCACCGACACAGGCCGCGGTAATGGGGTGCTCATGGTCGACGACATACTTTCATCACCACTGTGCTTGTTCAGGCTGTGTGAGCGAACTAGATGCAGGCTTGACTCGAGAGTAGATTTGGAGGGCAAATACGGTGCGATCATTTCCTTGTACCCAAATGCCTCATTCGCCAAGGCATGCCGGTTCATCTTGGACTTCGGAGCATGGTGAGGCCTCTTGGTAGAGTCGCTACGCTTTGATTTAAATGAGGGTGTCATCCTGGCACCCTATGTTCGGCGGACCACTGGCAGCACAGGCTCCAGAAAAAAAAGGCGATGGCAGCGCGCGGAATCGCTGCCGTCTTGGGTCTCGACGCCTGCACGGCCGATGAGCCTTCTCCACCTGCAGCTTTTTTTTCATTTCCCTGCACCTTGTGGGCATGCCGACCGAAGCGTCTCCTGCGCCCATGGCGGCGGGAGCCTGGTCCCAGCTTCGCCCTGCTTTGTCGCCATGGATTCTTGGTGTGCTCTCCTCCATGAAGTTCGAGCAGATGACACCCGTGCAGGCCTCGGCCATCCCTCTGTTTCTCTCTCACAAGGACGTGGTGGCGGAAGCTGTGACGGGCTCGGGGAAGACACTGGCTTTTGTGATCCCCATCCTAGAAATCTTGCAGCGACGTGAAGAAAAGTTGAAGAAGCACGAGCTGGGCGCTGTCATTGTGTGCCCCACGCGCGAATTGGCGCAGCAGACAGCGGGTGTGGTGCAGCAGTTCTTGGATGCCAAGCCAGCCTCGTCTCCCCTGCACGGCATGCAGCTGTGTGTCGGTGGCACCGGTATTTCGCCGGCTGACGACTTTCATGCCTTTCGTGAGCGCGGCCCAGATATTTTAATCGGTACCCCGGGGCGGATGGAAGAACTACTTAAGCGCCCGGGTGTCAAGACATCGGAGCTCGAGGTGCTTGTCATGGACGAGGCGGATCGTTTGCTGGACTTGGGATTCACGCCTGTCATCCGCGCTCTCATCAGCCATCTCCCCAAGCAGCGCCGCACCGGCCTCTTTAGCGCGACCATGACAGAAGCGCTTTCTGAGCTGGTCCGCGTAGGTCTGCGGAATCCGGTGCGTGTCGTCGTCAAGGTCGAGTACAAGCAGCGCGGCAAGTCGCAGGATATTCGGATGCCGGCTACACTCGCCAACTTTTATCATGTGTCTCGGCCCGAGCACAAACTCGCACAACTCCTACGCATTTTGCAGCGCGAGGCACATGGCCAGCAAGAAACGAGCAAATCGATCGTGTACTTTGCGACCTGTGCTCAAGTCAACTATTTGTTTTCGCTACTTGCGCGTTATGCTCGCCAAAAGCCGGAGGCATTACAGGGTCTGCGCTTCTTTTCGCTGCATGGCAAGCAAACACCCAAGCGGCGCACGGCTACGTTCTCGGCCTTTGCGCATGCCACTCGCAAGCAAGGAGAGAGTGACGAAGCAGGCGTGGCAGATGCTCGCATGAATGTGCTGCTGTGTACGGATGTGGCTGCTCGCGGCTTGGATCTCCCGGACGTGGACGTCGTGGTGCAGTACGATCCGCCTAGTGACCCCAAGGTGTTCCACCACCGCTGTGGGCGAACTGCGCGCGCTGGCCGCTCAGGACGTGCGATTGTGATGCTGCATGCCGGACGCGAGGAAGGATACGTCGAGTTCTTGCAAATCAAGCAAGTGTTACTGGGCTCGTACCCGTACATCGAGTGGAATGGCCAGGCGGGCACCGAACCTGAGCACGATGCGCACGCACACGAGCTGTTTGTGGCGCTTCGGGCGACTGTGCGCGAGGACCGAGCATTGTATGAGCTCGGGCTACGAGCTTTTGTGAGCTGGGCCAAGGCGTATTCTAAGCACGAAGTCGCCTTTATTTTTCGGCTGACCGACTTGCCGCTCGACGGTATGGCATGCCAATTCGTGCTTTTGCATCTACCACGCATGCCTGAGCTGCGGACATGGCAGAGACAAGGTTCGCTCTTCACCGACGACGTACCGGATCTGCCATCGTTTGCGTATGCTGACAAGCAGCGCGAAAAGCAGCGGCAGGCGTCCTTGGCTCGACGGGCGGCAGAGCCTGCCGCCCCGCCGCCACGAGCTACGCCGCGCGCCAAATCCGAAGCGTGGAGCGAGCAAAAGCGCCGCAAGGCGACGCGCCAGGTGCGCCGCGAAAAGAAGCAGCGAAAGCGGCAGTGGCTTGCGAATCAGGAGGCATCGCAGCCAGAGCCTGACGAAGGGGGAGAGGACGACGACGACGACTTTGACGCCGAAGAGCGTGCGGCTAAAAAGCTCAAAAAGGGCACGCTTTCACAAGAGGCTTTTGATCGTGCGTTTTTCGATAGCTTATGAGAAAGGATACCCACTATATTCATTAAAACATAATTTCAGCATCTTGACGGAACATGGTCGAAATGCTCTCGCCGTGGTGTGCACGACGAATCGTCTCGCCCATCACGGCCGACATGTCAATGACTTCGATCTTGCCATTGCTCTGCGCCGCCTTCTCCGTGTTGCTAATCGTATTGGTGACCACGAGCTTCTCGATCTGGGTCCGTGCAATCAAGTCAACGGCACGACCAGAGAGCAGGCCATGCGTCGAAATGGCAAAGATGCGCTTGGCGCCCGCCGCCTCCAGCGTCTTGGACGCCAGAGCCAGCGTGCGACCCGTATCAATCATGTCGTCCACGAGGATGGCAGTCTTGCCAGTCACATTACCGACAAGCAGCTCCATCTTGGAGTCCACATCGTCCGTCGCCGAGTCATCACCTGCGGAGGGTTTGCGGGCGCCCCCGCTGCGCAAACGGCCACCGCCCTCGTCGGTGATGAACCACTCGCCGCTCTCGCTCAGCGAGTGCACACCATTGGCAACTTCACTCGATGATGTATGGTGGTGCGCCGCAAAGCACAAATCCGCCGGGTCACTCGTCGATGAGTGTGCACGGCGATTCCTTTGGTGACGACTGCAGTTGATCAAGGCAAAGTCGATACCGAGCGAATCGGCGAGCGACGTCGCACGCTTAGCACCACCGGCATCTGGCGACACGATAATAGCGTCGCGCCAGTCTTCCACCTTGTGTCGGATCCAGCGAGCGATGCTGGGCTCGCACGTCAAGTTGTCCACAGGAATGTCAAAGAAGCCCTGGATCTGACTGGCGTGCAGATCCACAGTAATCACATGCTCAGCACCAGCAACAGTGATCATGTTCGCGATCATCTTGGCCGTGATGGGGACACGGCCTTTGTCCTTCTTCGTTTGGCGTGAGTATGGGAACGATGGGATCACAGCCGTGATCCGACGAGCCGATGCCGTCTTGCAGGCCGACAGGATGATAAGCAATTCCACAAGCGAGTCGTTCGGATCAATGTAGGGCGAGTGACCCGACTGGATGACGTACACGTCCTGATCACGCACGGACGAGCCAATGCGCACATCAATCGACTGGTCGGCAAACTTGCGGCATACACACTCTGTCAGTGGCACACCAAGCCGACGCGACACAAGCTCACCCAGCTCAGGGTGGCTGTTTCCCGTAATCAGCTTGATCGAATTCAACATAGCACACGCGCTACACAAGCTCTGCCCCAACTACGCCGGTACAACAGCAGGCCGAGCAGGGCGGTGGAAAACGACGGCGCTCGTACCGACACTTTTGTCGCCCACTCTCACGTGATCCATGCGTGGTCCATGCCGCTGGGTCGACCCCCCGAGCCGTCGCCGTGCTGGGTTGCCACCGTATGCCGGCGCGCGGCGTGTCGCTGGAGCAAGACTCGCGCTTCTCTGACAAAGATGCATCATTGATCAAGACGACCAAGTTTCCCGCTGTCTTCAGTGAGCGGGTGGACATGTCCAAAGTGAACGTGTCCGTGATGCGGCCGTGGATCGCGACGCGAGTCGAGCAAATGATGGGCTTTGAGGACGATATCCTGGCTGAGCTCATTATGAGCCTGCTAGAGTCTGAACGTCATCCAGATCCACGCAGGATGCAAATCACACTCACAGGCTTCTTGGAAAAGCGCGCAGCACCATTCATGAACGAACTTTGGCGCCTCCTACTCAGTGCACAAGCGTCTGTGGGCGGTGTGCCGCGTGCGTTTGTCGAGCAAAAGAAGCGCGAAATGCAAGCTATGCGCGAGGAAAACACACGGGCCATGTCAGAGATGCAACGGCGGCACGGTCGGGACCACAGTGCCGAAGATCGACCGAAGTCATCACGCCGATGGGACCGCGGACGTTCACCGATCGAGCGCGATGCGCCTCGAGGCGAGAGCTGGCGTCGCGATCGGCGCGATCAAGGATGGGCCACACGTGCCAACTTTCATCGTGAGCGTGCTGCTGATGCATCACCAGAATACAGCCCGCCGCCGCCCACGTATGACCGACGGCGCTCCCACAGTCCTTGCTAGACACGGTGCCTGTACTATGCGGCTCTACTTATCTTCATACGTCCAGATTCGGGCATTAAAGTCGCCACTTCCCGTCGCTAGCAGGCGTTTGGCGGGACTGAGATGAATCGCAATCACGGAATTCTTGTGGCCCTGGAGCACGAGCTGCGTCTGGCACCGCTCTGCATCCCAAAACTGCACGCAACGGTCCTTGGATCCAGACGCGATCCAGCGGCTGTCTGGTGAACACGAGACGGAAAGCACATAGTCCTGTACGAGTTAGCATACCCATTCATACGTACCTTATGCCCAGTGAACGTCGCCTTGCACAGCGAGACGTTGGCGACCTCGTCGTCGAGCGAGTCGATTGATTGGAGGACCGGCGCTAGGTCCCACAGCTTGAGAGTCTTGTCAAGACTACCGCTCACAAGCGACTGACCATCGCGCATGAAGCATACACTGTAAATGCTGTCGCGATGACCTTTCAGACGACACCGTAGCTTGCCTGTTTTGGTATCCCAGAGTCGCACGAACGTGTCCAGCGCACCCGCCGCCACAAAACTGCCGTCGGGACTCAACGTCACGGTCGTTACACCCGGACCATAGTTTTGGCCGGGACTTGTGTGCAGCACATGCAGCTCTTTGCCCGACGCGACTTCCCAGATACGCACCGTCTTGTCACCCGAGCCACTCGCAAGAATCTGTCCGTCCTGTGAAAACTCAAGAGAGTAGATCTCCTGCTTGTGGCCGGTCAACAGCATCGTGATCTTCTGCTCGGCAATGTCCCAAATGCGAATTTGCCGATCCTCGGCACCTGTGGCGAGCAACTTGCCGTCCGGACTGAAACACACACTGCGAATGTACAAGTCACCCGGGCCCGACACGGCTGGATCCTGTAGCTCACATACTTTTTCGCCCGAGTCCGTGGTGAAAATTTGCGCACTGCGATTGCAACCTGTCGCCAAATACTTGCCGTCCGGCGAGAACCGGACACAGCAGACCACACTATTATGCGTAAACGTGTGCACAAGGCCCACGTCCAAAAGGGGCTTGGTGCTAGGGTTGTACATGACACTCCAGTCTTCTTTCTTCGCAGGCGGTGCGCTTGGCTCCGCTTCGCCACCATCCTTGGCCGACTGGGCCGATGTCGCCCCTTCCGGGGGTGCGTTGCCCGATTCGGCACGTGGCACCTTGCGGGAGGCGCTCGAAGTCGATTCAGGTGGCGTGCTCTGGGGCTGCTCTTGCATGGACTCGGGGGAACTCGCCTCCTCTTCATTGCGCTCACGAGATGAGGTGGGACTCGGTGCTAGACGCTTTGGCTCGCGGTCATCGGGACGCAGACGAAGTGCATCTGAAGGTACGGGCGGGGCACCATTGGCAGTCTTGGTACGCTTGGCCGGATGCCAGGCAGCATCACCGGAGACGGAGGACATTGCAGGCAACATGCGCTCACGTTCCTCACGATCATACGCTTGGCCGGCCGGTGGCATCACATAGGAAGATCGTGTGTCCACGGCAGCCCTTACAGGTGACGTGGGATGTGGCGGTGCTTCGCGCGCGCCCACCGATGACGCAGCGCGACCTTCAAGGAGCGCATGCAAACGTTTAATCTCATCCTCATACTGCTCGACCATCTCAAAGTGGCGCCTTTCAAGCTCGTACACATGTTCCTGCATGAGAGCCACCTCGTTGATTTGCTGTGAGATGCGGTGTTCCAGTTCCACACGCTGGGACTTGAAATGCATGGCATCATTTCCAATGACATCAAACTCATGCCGCACGAGATTCAAAAGATCCACGAGGCGCGTAGACCACAGCGCCTGGGACGGCGGAGGTGGCATGCTGGCGGCGGAGCTGAGGGGGTGCACCGACGTCGGCGGCGGTGAGGCTGCCATCGGCTGTGCGTGTGCCATGGACTGAGACGAACTCGCACGTACAGACGTCGGGGCACTGCCAGCAGCTACTGTGCCCAACGAGCCCACGGACACCATCGATTTTCTCGTAGGAAAAAAAAGGCGCCGACGTCGAGCGCGTGTATTCCCTCGGCGTCATGCATGCAGCGTGCGTCGACCCACGTGGGATCACGTGGAAAATGGTCGTCCCTTCCCCGCATTCTCACCACTAAGTGCTTTGATTGGCCCGCAAGGACAGACACGCCTGTCGGATAGCATAATGATTGCATCACTCATCCCCGGGCTCTATGTACAATGCCGGGGACGCCCTATGAATTCACTCGCCAAAGGTTGCCATGTCAGTTTACTTCATTTGGTTCATCCGAGCATCAGCCGCATCCATACGCCCTTGCGTATGCTGTACGTCGTTGTGCAGGTCTTCCAGTAGCTCATGATGTACGTCCAGTTCATTCTGCATGTGGATACCCAAATCGTGCTGCCGACGTAGGATAGCAGAAAGAGCATTCGCTTGCTCGTCTTGAGCATTCATGAGAGTATTTGTCTGATACCGAAGCAGTTCAGCATCCGTCATAGGTCTCGTCGTGTTCGTCTCGCGCGCCGGCTCAGCCGCGTCGCGCCATGGTCGGAGCGGTATCTTGGGTTGTGGAGGGCGTTGTGTCACGGGTGGATTCCACGAGGGCTGAGGCCACGTTGGCTCTTGCGCATCGACAAATGTCATAAAGGCATCACTATCACGCCAGTGCGGACTAGGTGATGCCACAATCGCACGCAAATACTTTTCAAGGCCGGCACGGCGTATCTCCAAATCGAGTTTGTCCTCTTGCTGTTGGACCTCTGTGTTGGCGAGCAAGCCCCCGAATCCTGTGATCATACGCCAAGTCTGCTTCAGACGATGCTTGGGCGGAAGCGGCGCGGGAGGTATAGGTGGTGTAATTTGCTCGTGCAGGTTGCAAAAGTCAGTATAGCGCCGGTATACGGTCCATGTACGGTCAGGCATGGTTATCTGGACGGCATACACAACATGATGAGAAGGATGCTCTTTGTACTCGAACGAAGGTACGGCTATTTGCTGAATAGGCACGCCCGCCATACACGGTCACGCAAGGCGAGAGGCGAGGACGGTAGCGGCGCAAGAGCCAGGCGCCAGGCCCTCACTTCATATCACGTGACATGACACGGCAGGCGGTCCAAACATGCGCGCCCTCTGCGTGTTGGTCTCGTAGTGTGATGCTAGCACGACGAGGTGCGGCTGCACAGGGCGCATCTCGCGCCCTGAGCATGCAACACAAGGATGCAGCTGAGCCACCATTCATGCATGCACAGATCCTGCGAAATGCGTACATTGTGGCCCAGTCACAGCTCCTGCAGCTGGCCAAACAGATGGAATACGACGTGGACATTTCCGAGTGGGAGGACGAGATGCAAGAGAAGATGCAAGAGTTTTGGGAGCAAACGCGCCAGCATGTAGAAGAGTTCTGTGCGCGCATGCGATCACAAGAGGAAGACAAGCCTCGCATCGCTGCGGAAGTGGTCAAGTCACCAAGGAAAAAGCGTGACGATGTGCATTTCCCTGTATCTCCCTCCCCCCGTCCCAAAAAGGTGGCAGAAGCATTGTGCTCAGACGATGAAGAAGAGGAAGGATACAATCACCGTGATGTCAAAGCGCATGATGCTCTTCAGCCGCCCAGCTCGGGTGCAGTCGAAGACACGGAGCCTAGTGACAAGGCCGCTTCTTCCAGTGCTTCACCACCCCTTCCGGCTTTGACGCCAGGCACAGGGCTTCGGCAAAAGCGCACGCTGGGATCCACGTTGCGAAGCACGAAAAAGCCTGAGCCCAAGGAGCCTGTCCAGGTCAAGGCTCCTTCGCGTTTCCGCTCGAGTTTCCTGAACAAGAGTCTGCGGCACGCGATGGAAGAGAAGCAATCAAGCCTGTCGCCTGATGCAGCACTGGACGAGCCTAGTCCATTCCATGATGCCGTGCCTGAGCCGCCTAAGGAAGACACGGAGCCTCGGCCTGCGCGTCCCAGTCTTGCACAAGCAGGTGGCCTAGATGCTTTGCGCACGCGCCTAGAACATGTGCGACGTGCTAGTACTACCCCCAGTGCCAACGTGCTGAGCGCCGCTGTAGCGGATCATCGAAGTACATTAGCACGCGCACCTCTTGATACCCATGCCTCAGAGGTGCCGTCCGATATGGGACCTCGTTCTGAAGCACCGGAACCCGCGCCGGAAGAGCCCATGCCCTCTTCCTCTCGTCCCATCGAAATATCCCCTGCCAAGCCTATGGACGAGCCACCGAATGCCTCGGCCACGACGCCCAGACCCGTGTCTCGGCCTGTATCGCCGACACGCAGTCCCAGTCGCGAGGGGGTAGGCAAAGTCCACGTCCCGCCGCCTTTTCTCCAGCGATCGGCTGCCTCGGCCACGTCAAACATTCCCACACCTACGGCCCGCTCTCCTGGACGCCTGCGTGAGGAACTACTATCGCCATTCAGAGCGCGTGCCGCGGATACGACGCCGTCTGCGTCACCCACCCGTGTGCGTCCATCGCCTTCACGACAGGGCGTATCCAAGATTCCCAGCCCGGTCCGGAAACCTGTCCCGGCATTGTCGTCCAGCAGTCCCGCCTCCATCAAGCGCCCAGCGTCTGTGGCGGACATGCGCTCGTCCCAACAGAATGGCTTTGGCTCACGACTCAAGGGCCTCCTTGGCCTGAGCACCAGCCGCCCGGCGAGTGTGTTACAGCTGTCGACGCCGCACCCTGCACCCAACAAGGAGCCTGAGGTATCAGAAACCATGCCTGGCTCGTTCACAACAGAAGCGCCGCGGCCAGCCAAGGCTGCTACCCCGATCAAGACCAAGCCGTGGCAGAGCAGCAGCGTTTCTCGGCCAGGCATGCGCCCCGTGTCGGTGACAGCCATGGCACGCCCAGGCTCCAGCGCGAGTGTCCGTCCAGGAACGCGAGTATCCAGTGCCACACGGCCGATGTACACCTACGATGCCCAGGGTAAGCGCCGAAAGCTGTCGCAGCATCCACTGTCTGAGTCGACGAACCACGAGGAGCGCGTTCAGTCGGAAGACGCGCTGAAGAGCAAGCTGACAACGCAGGCCGCGCGGCCTATCACCAAGCAGGTGCGTGCGTCCAACACCACGGTGCGCCCGCCCGGCACGCGTGTATGGAGCAACACAGCATCGCGTCCGCCCCCGCCTCGATCCAGCGCACACAGCTCCCACAATGTCTTTCAGCAGGTGCCGACAGGCGAGGACGATCGCGGTGACATGGCGGATGTCGACTTGCCCGATGTGGCCAGCGAGTATTCTGACTCGGACGACGAGACGGCCATACGCAAACGCAAATTGGAGCCGTCATGGACTCGTGGACGTGAGTTGGAAGAAATTTTACTGCAGCAGTCGACGATCGATCCCGACGAGATCTTCGGCTGCCAGCACGTTGAACCTGTGCCACTCGACACGATGCTGCCGGCACGCAAAGGCGATCGGCGGCGTATGCGGCACCGCACGAGCTCGGCCAACTGGAATGGACCAGATGGCCTGGCGCAGTGGGAAATTGATCGGTACAATGAGCGTATGGGCATACAGTCTGCCTCGACCACAGGTCTATAGAAAGACACAGCTACCGAATCCGTACCGGACTCTCATGCATGCGCCACTCGGTGGCAGCGCCGCCGAGCGTCCATGTGCGCTGCGACCCAATCAGGGCCAAAGCCGTCTCGTGGAACCATGCGTCTTGCTTGAGATAATGCACCGCGACCGTGCCACCTAGCGTGCCATTCACATACCGCTCGTTACGCAGCTGATGCGAATACGCACGCAGCGGCGGGCCCCATACCGGAAACGTGCCTGCCTCATGGCGCTGCGCCCCGATGCTAGGCTCCTGCTCCACCACAGCCAGTCCTGCTACAGGATCGTACGTCGGCTGCAGGTCATGCGTGGCGTTGCCAGGCCATACCGTGCGGCGCGGCACATCGAGCGGTGCATCGGGCTCATGTGCCTGTCGATGCCACTGGTCCCGCCAGCGCCCGCCACCCTCGACGAGGGCCTCGACCGACTCTTCGGCGGTCAGCCCTGGAGATGGTGGCGTGTATGCCTGTCCCCACCGCGTCGTGGTCGAGTAGGCGTCTGCCCTTCGCGGCCCACCTCGTCGAGAGAGCTCATCAGGCGACAAGCCCTGTGCATACTCGCGCCTGATCGCTTCGACGTGCTGAGGGAACAGGAAACCGTGCGCGTACGGCGTCTTGGCGCGCGGATGATCGTAGATCCAGCAGTGCTCTGTCGTCCACACGATATCACTGGCGCGGGGATGCAGCGCGAGCCACCTGGGCACTTGCTCATCCTCCTTGAGCGCGGGCCACTCATTGATCTCTGGCGAGGCGGCAATGAACTGCACGAGGTCGTGCGATAGCGCATACAGCTCGCCACCCATGAACCAGTCGGCAATTTTGTAGCCCCAATGCGAGAGCTGGCGCGGAATAGCACGGAGCCGGCGCTCCAGCTCTTCGAGAACGATAAACGCGTCGTCATCAGCTTTCAGAACATAGTTCACGAATTTTTGACGCACTTCGTAGGTCTTGTGGCCGATACGCACAGCCGAGGGCGACGTGGATGGCACAAGCACAGGGACTGTGGCGTTTTCGGCGGCCCAGCGTAGAAAGCCAAGGGTTTTGTCACTCCACTGCGACTCTTTCATATCCAGCACGATGAGGTCATTGTACATTTCCATTTCCATCGCAATAGCATGTTGATACTCTTTGCGAGGGCGTCCCAGGACAAACTTGACTTGGGCCTGGCTTAGCGGGCGCCCTGTCTCTGCATGAAGAGGTAGCGTGTGGCGCACGTACGTGTTCCGAATGACATGGCGGCGCTCAGCCAAATGGTCAACGCTCATTACGCCAATGAGAAAATCCACAGGATCTAGATGATTGACTGCGCTGTTCAAGAATGCTGGCTGAGTTGCACACATCTGGCGCCACGGCATCAGTGCCTTATCAGGGTCTTGGATGTGGCGCACGCACGACACGACCAGGGCAATACAAAGCACCAAGATGAATGAACATAACGCCGCCGCGCACGAACATGTGAGAGGTTCACACAACGAGTGTGCGGAAATAAATATATACAGTTTCTGCATCCAAGCCAAGGGGCCAGAGCGGTCAGAAGCATGCCATAATGACGACGTGAGATAGTGCCGCGTTATGGATGTACTTTGGCGCTTACGTGCTTTGAAGGAGGGCGGAAGTTGATAGCCGTCCAGCGACGGTAGTTGGTCATCAGGGTCTGACGCGTGCAAGGCTTCACCAGCAGCACTGTACGCGTCGTCTATCAGCGAGAACTGGTCTCGCCTGGACTGCATACTAGTCATGGGACATGCGGCGTCGTCACAGCATGCAGACCAAGCGTGGTGTTTGGCTGACCGTGCACTGATCCCTGTGCTCGTCCCAGAAAGACCAATCAGCTGTGACCTTGGCACGTGTTGAGACATGAGACTGGCACCGGCGAGTGGAATCCCCAGAATCTGGTGAGCCGAACGTGCACTCCTCACGATCATGGAGAACTTTGTGAACATGGGCAGGCAATTTCTGCAGAACCAGAGCGGCATGAATACAGGCGCCGAGAATTCTCAGCATGAACTTGGCTTTCACCCCGAACAAGTTGCGAACTACGCCCAGAATCACGATCAGCAGGCTGGCCACAGTGGCTTGAACATGGGCATCTTTTCTCAGGTGGCCAACGCTATGCACAGCCGGCACCAACAGGGCCAAATCAGTCATGATGTGGACCACAATCAGCTCTTGAGCGCTTTTAAGAAAGTGCAAGGGGGTCAACCTGCGTCATCGCAAGAGGCCGGTCAGGCCTCAGCTGTGGACGCTGTCAAGCAGTTCTTTGGCAACAATGAGCACAAGAACCAAGGCGGCCTGAGCGCGCTGATGGGCAAGGCCATGTCGATCGCTGGAAAGAATGCTCCAGATGGCCAGAAAGAAGACGCGATGCACCACGCCAGCGAGACTGTGATGAAGATGGCCATGAAGCACAAGATGCATAGTATGTTCAGCGGCTACAACGAGGGCGTGTCGGAACTCATGGACTTGTACACATAAGTAGGCGCTACAATTGGGCGTTTTGTTGATAGCTCAACTACACTTCTATTTATCCAGGGCGTAGCGAATGCGGGACATTGCTTCTTGGGTCCTGACCGGGCGGGGCATACGGCGGCACGGGTGGCAAGGGCTGTGATGCATGTGCGGCCATGGAGGGTGCCATGGCCGAGCGCGTAGGAGGTGGTATCGACATAGTGGTGGCTGGTGAAGAAGGCGTCGCTATTCGACGCGGCGGCGGCGGTGCCAGAGAGGAAGACGACGGTGGCGGAGGCGCTGCTTGACTGGGCGGAGGCGGAACAATACGTGCACTTGTGTCATCGAGCGTCTCATCTGGCACATTGTCCAGCGTCACACTCGAGGCCACTGTGGACATGGTCAGCACCAAGCCTGGCCAAGGCGAAAAAGTCGTAGTCACCGCGCCGGCCTGGGATACAGCTCCTACGCTCGCGTCAGCCATCTGATCTGATGGAAGGCAAGCCACACTCGCAATGGCAGGATTGTCTTGGAAAGCGGACACTTGCGAAGGGCCTCCAGTGATGCGAGTGGCACGAAGACCGCCTGTGCCAGATTCGAATGGCTCGCGCTCGTACCTCAATTCATCACGAAGATCGGCATCATCCTTCCGCTTTTCCGAGCGAGTATCTGTATCAACCAACTGTTTCATGTACCACTTGTCCCAATTTTCACTTGTGCCTGCCAGTCCACCTTTGAGGCCTTGGTGCGCTGATTTAGCAGTAGTTTGCGCCCAACGTTGTGCAGACGCTTGCCGCTCTGGATCTGTGAGTGCATTCGCAATACGATTTTGTGAGAGACCCACTATATCAACAATCGCTTCTTTTTGGGCTGATGATAAGAGTGGCCCGACAGTGGCAGACAGAGCCGTATCGACCAAAGTGGGCAGGAGCGGTGTGTCGGCCATAACCTCACGGGCCCATTTGTTTTTGCCTTTTACATCCTTCTTCGGGTCCTTTTTCACGACCTGTCCTTGAGACATGTCGCGCTTAGGTGTGGGTGGTGGTCTGACCTGAGCCTGGTCTAACAACGACTGCATCTGCCGACACAAGAGTGGATCCAGAGTCTTGGTTCCCGCCAATTGGTTTACAATCTGCCGCGCTTGTACGAGCAGAAACTCTGCATGCGACACGGCAATTTGCACAGCAGGATCCACAGGCTGCATTGAAGCACCTGATCCTGCGCGCGCCGTCGCGCCGCCTGGCGGTCCTGGCGTTCGCATCATGAGGTGGCCACAGGGGTCGGTGTCATCCGAAAACACAGCAGGTATCGGGTGGAACCCCGGGCGCCTCGCGAGCCAATAATATTTTAGGTCAGCCTAGAGCCAACAGATCTCTGCGCTTTGCCGACTGGAGGGCAGCGACGTCAGCCAGGCAATTTTATCAAAACTCGGATTCACGAATTCAAACGTCTCTTACCTTTTAAATTTTGAGACAAGGTCTCTCTCATTCAGGCCTAAAGAGAAGCTCAACCAGCGCTTCTTCGCTATGGCTGATGTGGAAAACACAGCTTCGGAAAAGCGAGGAACTGCCGAGTGGCTTTCTTGCTCTGCCTCGTATGCGTGGCACAAGCTCAAGCAGATTGACTTGAACCCGGAAACGGCGTTCAAGCGCAAGCGCCCGCCGCCTGCCTCGCGTCGAATCATGATCAATATGGAACTTCCGAAAGAGGCTTACGATACACGAGGTCGTATTCGCCGCCAATGGCTCTTCGCAACGAACCAGGTTATCACTGCCAAGTACACAGTCTACAACTTCGTGTTCAAGAATCTTTTGGAACAGTTCCGTCGTGTGGCCAACATTTTCTTCCTTGTTCTTGTGATTCTGCAGTTTTTCCCGGAGTTTACTACTATTAGCCCTGGTTTGGCCATGCTTCCCCTATTGATTGTCTTGTTCATTACCATGGTTAAAGACGGCTATGAAGACGTTAAACGCCACCAATCCGACCGAGCGGTGAATCGGCAGCGAACACGTGTTCTTACGGGAGCTTCGTACAAGAATCACAATAAGACAGAAGGCAAATCACGAAGCCTGCGTCTCATATGGCAGATGATGGTGCGATATGTAATGCCACCATGGCTCATTGAGAAGTTTAGCAAGCGCAAGAATGCTGTGTCTGTCCAGGAACTGGAAAGCGGTGAAGCTGTGCCCAGCGGCCGGCCTGGATCGCCATCGCAACAAAACAATGGTCGTATGTCGTCTATGAGCTTCGACAGCTTACGTCCGCGGAGTCGACTGTCGCATGAATACCATCGATTCAGCTCTTCATCTGAGCACAGAATGAACAAGAATGCACCCCACTGGGAGTCTAAGCATTGGGACGATGTAGTGGTCGGCGATATTGTGTGTCTTCGCAACAATGACCCTGTGCCGGCCGATCTTATCATTTGTGCCACCAGTGAAGAGGATGGTAGTTGCTTCGTCGAGACCAAGAATTTGGATGGTGAAATCAACTTGAAGAGTCGCTTCGCTGTTCAGCAACTGTCTGATCTGCGCTCTCCTGAAGACTGCATGGACCGCCAGTTTGATGTGGAAGTCGAGCCTCAAAGCACCGACATGTACAAATTCAACGGATGTGTGAATCTTTATGATGAAACCGATGAGGAAGGCAAACCCCTGGCTTGTCCTGTCACGCTGAACCAAGCTCTTCTCCGAGGATCCGCTGTTCGGAATACCGAATGGGTCATTGGCGTTGTGGCAATGACCGGTGCCGATACCAAGATTGTGCTTAACTCGGGTGATACGCCTAGTAAGCGCAGTCTTATGGAATTCCAAATGAACAAAATGGTATACGTGAACCTTGCTATCATCGGCGTTATGGCCGTGGTTTGTGCTATCGCCGACTCGCGTATTGAGCAGTACTATTTCGATCGACAGGCCCCTTGGGAGTATTTGGCAATATTCAACGACGATAATCCCAGTTTGAACGGTCTTGTTTCATTTGCTAACTCACTGATTACCTTCCAGAACATTGTGCCGATTGCCCTTTACATCTCTTTCGAAGTTGTGCGGACCGTTCAGGCCCTTTTCATTTTCGAGGACTATGACATGTACTACGAAAAAATGAGTCGGCGCACTATGGCGAAATCATGGAACCTCTCCGATGAGCTCGGCCAGATCCAGTACATTGTTAGCGACAAAACTGGTACGCTCACACAGAACCTTATGATTTTCCGTGGCTGTACCATCAATGGTGTCGTGTATCATGGCGGTGGTCAAAGTCCGACACTAGATGGCAAGCTGCGTGTTCTGCCTATTATGGAAGATGTCCCGCGCTTTTATGACGATGATCTGACTAAGGCCATCCAAGATACTTCCTCTCAGCAACATAAACACGTGCATGAGTTTATGCGCTGCCTTTCCCTTTGTCACACCGTGCACCTGTCGCGCACGGAAAACAGAAATGAAATTTCATATCGCGCCGAGTCACCAGATGAGCAGGCGCTCGTCGAGATGGCCGGTGCGAATGGCTACGTGTACTGTGGCAGACATATCAATACGATTCGCCTTCAAGTGCCAGGCGCGAGCGACTATGAAACGTATGAAGTGCTGCAGCTAATCGAGTTCTCGTCTGCACGCAAACGTATGAGCGTGATTGTTAAGCGCCAAACAGATGGCCACATATTGGTGTACACCAAAGGTGCCGACTCGATGATTTACTCGCGCCTTGCATCTGGCCAAGACGATATGTGTGCTACGACTGACAAATCACTCGAAGAGTTTGCTAATCACGGTTTGCGTACGCTGTGTGTAGCCAAGCGTGAACTTGATCCCACTTGGTACCAACAGTGGTCGCGTGAATATCAACATGCGAGCGTTTTGACTGAAGGGCGTGAAGAGCGCATGGAAGAGCTAGCTAGTGAGGTCGAGCAGCAGCTCACGTTACTTGGTGCTACGGCGATTGAGGACCGACTTCAGGACGGCGTACCAGAGACGATTGCTGATCTAAAGCGTGCTGGTATAAAGATTTGGGTGGCCACGGGAGATAAACTCGAGACAGCCATTGCTATCGGATACAGTACCATGCTTCTTGCACCAGACATGAATCTCATTATTGTCCGTGGTGGAGAATATGGCTCAATGCATTCGGCCTTTACGCAGCTCGAAAAAGCAATGGATCGTTTCTTCGGTGGTATTGATGTCAGTGACATGAAGCATCCTCCGCCGCCTGTTTCGATGGATGCAGCGGGCGGTGACGTTCGCAGTATTATGAGTGCTGGCTCGATTGTGGGCGAAGAGAATGGATTTCGTCCCGGTGGATACGCGCTTGTGATTGATGGACATGCCCTTGAATACGCTCTCAAGGAGCCCCACAGTCGTGAACTTCTAATCCACATCTCGAGACATTGTCGCGCTGTGGTCTGTTGCCGTGTAAGCCCGTTGCAAAAAGCACTGATTGTTGGCCTCATCAAAGATGGTCTCAAGGGCATTACATTGGCGATCGGTGATGGTGCCAATGATGTATCCATGATTCAAGCGGCCCATGTCGGCGTAGGTGTGGCTGGTGAAGAAGGTATGCAGGCCGTCAATTCTGCCGACTATTCTATTGGTCAATTTCAGTTTCTCAAGCGACTCATTCTCGTGCATGGGCACTGGTCATACTACCGCAACAGCACCATGGTCAATGTATTTTTCTATAAGCAAATGGTGCACACTGGCACTCTATTCTGGTTCCAGATTTATTGTGGATGGTCAACCTCTCAAGCTATGGACTATGTGTATCTACTTTTGTACAATGCTATCTGGACCGTCGCCTCTGTGGTTGGTATCGGCATGTTCGACCGTAATGTATCGGATCATGTGCTGATGCAAGTGCCAGAGCTGTACGCGGCCTCTCGTGAGCGGCGTTACTTTGGTATTTGGCGGTTTTTGGGCTATATGATGGATGGGGTGGTCCAGTCCGTGGTTCTTTTTTTCCTGCTCATGTACTTTTACGACACGACCACGCCTCGCAATGATGGCTACGACATTGATTTGTATGAGCCGACGACGAACATGGTGCTTGCTACTGTGTTAGCTGCCAACTTATACGCTGGTCTCGAGTCCATGGCATGGACGTGGTGGATTTTCGGTGTTGTGTGGATCCCTACTATGCTCTTGTTCGTCTTCGAGCCCATTTATGCTGCTTTCCCGCCCACGCTGATCTGGACGTATTCATGGGGTAATAACTACTACTTGTATCGCTCGGCACAGTTTTGGGTTGGCGGCCTTTTATGTGCCTTCCTTTCCTTGATCCCGCGATTCATGTATGAATGCGTTCGATTGCATTTGTTCCCGAACGATAT
Source organism: Malassezia arunalokei (assembly GCA_029542905.1). Lineage (NCBI taxonomy): Eukaryota > Fungi > Basidiomycota > Malasseziomycetes > Malasseziales > Malasseziaceae > Malassezia > Malassezia arunalokei. Next base: position 152,771 of record CP119922.1, read on the forward strand.
TGATATTTTGCATTTCATCGACGCAAAGTATCCGAATCACGATTACGTGAACGATCCTCGCATGCCCGGTCTACGGGCTGCTCAGTCCTACGAGCCGGAAGTGGACGGTGACATCTCTCGCGCGCCTTTGAATGACACGTACCCTTTAATGCCCACACAAAGTCGCACGAGCAGTATTTACCACGACATGAGTACAGGAGAAAATCGGCCGTACCGTGGCTTCTCCTTCTCAGCTTCTGACACACCTGTGCCTAGGCCCAAAAAGGCGATTCGCCGCCTCAAGAAGCTATTTCAGCCACATAAGCGTCACAGCTACTCTTATGTTCCGACAAGCCAACGCGCGTCCGAGTTAAATCCTATGTCGGAACCAAAAGAACGCACTGGCGCGCAAACGGCCGTGTCGTACGAATCTAAGCGCGATTCTTTTACGCATGAATCTTGTATGCCTGACCAGACGGATGAGATCGATTATAATCGCTTCAACACGGCCTCGGAGCAGCTGCCTCCTTTTCCATATACCGATCATGATGAAGCGACCATGTCACCTCGGCATGAGTCGCGATTCATGGACCCCCCATCTTTCATGACCTCGCCAAACACAACGTACAGCGCTATTTCGGATCACTTCTATACTGCTCTGGAAAATCCGAACGTGCGTCAGCCGCATTTCTAATGATCTGGACAATGCTCTTACGCAATCGCAACGCGACACCATCAGCAGCTGTCGTTTCCTTGTACAACAGCCACATAGTGAGTTGATATATTCGACACGTGACATTCAAGTGTTGCGCACGGATGGCGGATGAGATGCTTGCCTTGCTACCGAGCTATGGAGGCCTTGTTTGGATGGGTGCGCTCATATTTAAATAGCGATCATAAGGAGCGGGAATCACCTACATCAAGGATAAGCAATCGAGATGTGCATGCTCGTTTGCCTCAGCACGGACTTCAGCACCCAAGCTCTCCCGAGCGGTTTCCTCCGGACGTAACGGTGCCACGGCGATGGGACGATGCTTCCACGGATCCTGAAATTGACATTGAGGCACAGCAACATCGCTATACGCAAATTAAAAATGTGCTTTTGTCGAAAGGACTGCCTCTCCATCTTATCGCATACATATTTCGACTTGCTCAGGATGGTCTAGAGCTGAGCATTGAGCGGCGAGTGTACGCTATTTATTCCAACAATGCTAATACAAGATATCTACGGACACCACCGCTCGAATCAAATTATGCCGGCCATTTTGTCCTGCAGGTCATCGTCGATATATACAGCCATGATCAGGGCTGGAGTACAGATCCCCATCGTGAATGGATTGGAACGTATAATGGGAGTCACACATGGTGGGATCTAACGCTCGACAGACCAGATGCTGCATCATATGCGAAGGATCAATTTTCCAACATGGATGATAGTCAAGATTCTGAACGCGAAAGTGTCTTCACTCCGGTCACATACAACGAGATTCATCGAAGAGAATTATGCCGCAATCTTCACGCTTCGGACAAGTTCCAGCTCCATACGATTGTCCTCTCGAGCGACGATCCCTTAGTACGAGATGCTCAGCCTGGTGATGTGTTTAGCTTGTGGGCACGGACCCAGTATCCTGCCTGGATGAATTTGGTTTCATATGCTCGCATTCGAGCTCGTTTGTGTTGGGACACGTAATATCTTTTTTCCTCGCACGGATCATCATGGGAAGTATGGCGCCCACTGGTAACGGCCTAGGGATGTGTGACGTAATTTCAAAGATGCGTTGGATCACACCGCTGTGACATGTGATGCTTAATACTGTCTGTATTAGGTCGCAGTACATACCTTGTTTGTCCTTGGCTTCATTCTCCCAGATCTCTTCCAGTACTCCGTGAACCCGCTGCCGCATAGCATCATCTGTCTCTCGTTGAGGCTGTAACATCAGCATTGTTAACGTACTGTCCATAGCGAGTCATGTTCCGTAAACTCTCCATGTATAGCAATACGAAAAGGACGCAATTGCATATGCCGCTCAAGATCGGTTCGAGTGACGCGTTGGTCGCATGTATTTTTGCCCATCACTTCGCGGAGATGCTCACGAATGTGCACCTTGGTTTCATGCGGCAAAATGCCCTGCCACGATATGCATAAAGTCGACAGACTTCGTCGAAGAGGACTGGAACAAATAAGTTCAGGCAGCGGTGGATGCAAATAAGTCGGCAGTTGTAAGAAAGAGGTCCAGGTGTCGTGCACGTCTTGTGCTTGTTTCATACCTAGAGGTGTGAGCAAGGGATCAGGACCCCATTCGTATGTATCGTCTCCGTTTTTCTTCGCCCACACATCTTCCCAAGCTTGTTTCCCGTACTGGTGGTCAGTAAAAGCTCACCGTACTTTTATTTCCGCCAGGTCTGGGTAAGTTTTGTCTAAACGGTACGCACTATGATATCCTTGTCCATGCCGAGCCAAATACACCAATTTGTACGAATATGTTTTGTCTTGCCTAGGCAGACCTGTCTGTCAGCGATGATGCACGAACGCTGTAATTTTTCGCGAACATCGTCCCACGTCATTCCCTCGCTTAGACCCATATTCTTGGCAACAGCAGGAAGTTCATGTATGGACGCATCCTGATGTACAAAAACAGGCAGCGCCTAATCATAAGCTCACATTCAGCGTACATAAAACTCCCAACGATGACACATATAGGCAACGGTTATTTGGTTAGATAATATATATAACCCTATGGGTTCGTAAAATTTAAAAGCCGTGCTCCTTCGCGGTAAGGTTGAAGATCGTGTTCAGCTGAATGTTGCTGGTGCCCTCGTAAATAGCACCGATCTTACTGTCACGCCAGTACTTCTCGATACCCTGCTCGCGAGTGAAGCCAATGCCACCGAACCATTCAATGGCACGGCCCGCAGCACGCTCGGCTGCCTGGCTCGAATACAACTTGGCCATAGCGGCCTGCTTCGTGAAGGGACGGCCCTCTTCCTTCAGACGAGCAGCGTTGTATACCATCAGACGGGCAGCCTCGATCTCAGTCGCAACCTGGGCCATTTGGAATTGCAAGCCTTGGAACTTGGCGATCGGCTTAGCAAACTGCTCACGGTCGTGCGTGTAGGCCAGAGCACGGTCAAAAGCACCTTGGGCTAGGCCCACCATCTGTGCACCGATGCCGACACGGCCCTCGTTGAGGATCTCAATAGCAATCTTGTAGCCACGACCCTCCTCGCCGATGAGGTTCTCCGCAGGCACCTTGACGTTGTCAAAGTTCACCGTGCAAGTGCTAGAGGCACGGATACCCAGCTTGCTTTCCTTCTTGCCAATCTCCACACCCATCTCCTTCTCAACAGCAAAAGCAGAGATACCCTTGTAACCTTTAGATGGGTCACCCTGAGCAAAGACAATAAAGAACTCAGCCTCACCGCTGTTCGTAATCCACATTTTGGAACCGTTGATAATGTAATGACTACCGTCGTCTGACTTCTTCACCGATGTCTTCATGGCGAAAGCATCCGAGCCAGAGTTGGGCTCTGAAAGACAGAATGATCCAAGCTTATCCGTCGATAGGCTTGGCATGTACTTCTTTTGCAGGTGCTCATTGGCGTACTTGCGCAGCACGGTGTTCACAAGCGTGTTGTGCACGTCACACATGACTGACACAGAGGGATCCACTTTAGCCAGCTCCTCAATAACAATAATAGCAGAGAGGAAACTGCTTCCTGCACCACCCAACTCAGGCGACGTCTCAATGGCCATCAAACCTTGCTCAAAAAGGCCCTTGATGATCGAGGGGTCCATCTTTTCGTTTTCATCCATCTTCTGCACCAAAGGCTTGACCTGTGATTCAGCATAGCGACGCACGACATCACGGAGCATCTGTTCTTCTTCAGTCAGCTTATAGAGAGAGTTGGGGCCAAATGGGTTCTCGAATTCTTCCGAGCGTTGAACGCTTGTCGAGAACGAGCGCATGGCAGGAGCGCGCACTACCTGCGGCACTCGAGCAGAAGCAATGGAACGTGCTGGCAGAGCGCCGCGAGAAGCAGGGCGCAGTGCGTTGGTCGAGCGTGCAAGCGTGCGCATAGACATTGTTGCGGACAGGGCAAAGAGGCTTTACCGGCAAACTAGTCTTATTATTCAGGGCCCCACATCGGCCGACGCTCAGAGCGAGCCAATTAAATATTCCAAGTGTTCCATGTACTGAGGCTGCCGGGTTGGTGTGTTCGTGTGGAGAGGGTGATTTGGGTATGGGCGATCTGAGCTACAACTTGGGCCTCCTACACGCGGCGCCTTTGAATAAAGTCCCGCACTGCTTCATGTCCATCAGCTGTGACGAATAACATGCGTTTTTGCTCATTCTCCCACTGAAGAACTCCCAGACTTTTGGCATAGTCGCGAACTTGCACGAAGTCAAACGAAGAGGTGAAATCAGTATATAGATTTCCTGAGGTTAGTATGGGTGCGTGACGTACCAGCCACAGCTGTAACACGATTTTGCTCGCGCTCCCACAGTCGAATCTGATCAGAGACGGTGATTGGAAGCAGCGGCTCATTCTTGTACATTTGAGGATGGGCATGGTGTGTCAAGTATGCAATGATTTGGTCTGCCGTAATGCCTTTCTTCAAGGCCGACTTGACGCTGTGTCGCGTTAATTGCCCGATCACCAGGTTGGGGAGTCGAATTTTGAGCGTGACAAACAAGTTCAGAATTGCAATGCGAAGGAGATTAGCCGTGTAGGCATACACTCGGTAATTGGTCTCGAGAATCAAATAGCCCTGTTCCTCTTGATCGTTGAGTCGTGACAACATCGGTGAGGCCGTAGAAGTAAGTGTTGAGGCTAAGCGTGTTGGGAAAAAGTATTTGGCTGTTTTTGAGGGCCTGTACACTAGACCATAGTCACCGAGCTCCTCGAGCGTTTGAATTTGTGTTTGAGAGAATCCGCGGGTCTCGTAGGCGCGTCCCACCTCAAGTCCACCCACGGTAAAGAAAAAAGCGAGCACTTCTACTAAATCCATGTTGCGCTCCTCTGCCATGCTCAAGTAATGCAACAACAATGCCCATAACTGTGAATTGACGTCTTGAAGAAGGAACTGAAAGCCGAGCGATGTAATATTTAGGTTGTCATTATCAGTAGCATCACGCTGCATAAGACCCGTCCGCTGTAACAAAAACAGAACAGTTTTACGTGGTGCAGTAGTCTGCTCACTTCCGACCATAAAATACAGAATCGTTTCCCATTGGGCCCGCGCATAAGCGTCAAGAAACTCGGTTGATACAGTGTTTTCCGGTGGTAGCTCACAGAGCTTACCAAAGGAAGACACATCGCCACTGCCTGTCATAGCACCGATAATGCCACGTCGAAACACTTCATTCATGTACACATATTTTTCGTCGCGTACCATCAAGATTGATAGTCGCTGCATGCGTTCTAATGCCACCGAGTATGCCTCATCGTTATGTGAACGAAAAAGTTGCTGACACTCTTCTAGCGTAAGTGGCTTGTCCAGAAACACCAAGTCCATTATAATTTGACGGGCGGTCATAGGCAGAAGCCTTGGGTGATGCGTTAGTGGAACAAGGCACACAGTTCACATACCGGAACACTGCAAGGCAGCTGGCGGGTTTCTCATAGAGTCGAATAAGGACTGTACGTGGCTGCGCATTAAGAAACGTCTCAATAGGAAGCTTATTGGCGCTCATGACGCACACTGTACGCAGGCGCTAACAGAAGACTGTCAAGCTGCCACGATGCCACGATGCGTATTTTTTGTAAATGTGGACGTGTAAATCGGATGTGATAAAGTCCACAAAAATTAATGACTACAATACTGGAATACGAACGAAACATCATCATGCATGACTTCTGCCCGAAGAAGATCATCATGCAGTCTTCCAAACTCGTGTTTGGATACATGGTTCCATGTGCTGGTATCTCCGTAGAGCATAGCTTTTGATGCAACGACTTGCTTGCCGTCCCTGCAACGCTTGCATTTGTAGGTATCGTGCGTGTCAGAGTCCGAGTTATGTTTAAATTGGAAGAGGGCCCGCAAGTCTTCGCCAGAGAAGTGACGCTCAGCGTCAACATCTTCGTCAACTACACACGAAGAAAGGGATTGCTTGTGAGATTGCCGCTGCAAAATCTTTTCTTCGATGGAACCGGTAGCAATAAAACGATATACAAAACAAGCTTTCTTCTGACCGTCGCGCCAAACACGCGCCAAGGCCTGCTGATCAGAAGCAGGATTCCAGTCGGGATCAAAGAGCACGAGACGGTTTGCTCCAATAAGATTTAAACCACAACCACCAGCTTTAGAACTCAACAGAAAGATAAATTCAGGTGCCGTTGGGTCGTTGAATCGGTCAACAAGTTTCTGACGCTTGTTAATATTCATGGTGCCGTCAAGACGGAAAAAGCCCCAGCGACGCAAACGACACAGTCGCTCAAATAAGTCCAATGTTTGGGTATAATTGCTAATTAGGACGATCTTGTCATCCGTATTCGAACGAATCGAAGCGAGGAACCTTGTCAAGACCGACAGTTTCCCAGACAGTTCCACTGCCACATGCCTGCGATCACCTGGTTTGTATCCTTCAGGAAAAAGTTCTTCACTACCCTCCAGATCATCCGGCAGACTGAGTAAATCAGGATGATTACACAATTTCTTCAAAATCCCAATAGCCTTCAACGGTTGCGAGCCATTTCCGCGCAACAATCTAGCAATGGCAGGCGATCGAAGAAAAAGATTGTACAGAGCAAGCTGAAAGGGGGACAAGTGACAGAATACCACATGCTCATACTTGATAGGCAAGTACTTGGATAAAATATCATTCGACCGGCGGATAATAAACTGGCTCACCAAAGCAGATAATTCTTGAAGCTTTTCACGGCCCACCATCTGCTCTTTTTCAGAAGCACCAGCGTCTCGACCTCGAAGAATGTCTAGTTCAAATCGCTTGCGGAATTCATTTCGGTTTCCCAGAACGTCAGGAATAGCAAAGTTGATGAGCGCAAAATACTCGGACAGATCGTTCTGAATTGGTGTGCCAGACAAAATAACACGACGCTTCACTTTAAGTAGGTCTAATGATTGGAAAGTCAAAGAATCAGTGTTTTTGAGTCTATGCCCTTCGTCGCACAAAAGCAATCCGATTTCGGTATTCCCTAGTAGCTCTTGTAAATTGCGAAGAGTTTCGTAAGACACAATCATGACGGGATGAACAATGGCTCGTCCTTTACAATCAGCCCATCTTTGAACAGACTCAAACATCTGCTCGCGACTTAGGCGCCCATCCAAAGCCAAAGCGCCTGGTGCGGCAGCGCCAAGCCATTTAGTGAGTTCATTGGCCCAATTTCGAACCAAGCTTGATGGACAAACAACAATAGCCTTTTGAATCGTGGACTTGCCTGCATTAGGAGACTGCTTTAACAAGGTCCAGAGAAGCGTGATGCACTGCAATGTCTTGCCTAGACCCATTTCATCAGCCATAATACATCCATTGGCATTTTCTGATATCATGCCGGTCGTGCATCGATACAGAAACTTGACACCCTCAACTTGATGTGGACGTAGAGTTTTGCCTAGTCTTGGATCGATCACGACCGGGACTTTTTCGTCCAATTGTAAATGTGGTTTGTTCAATCCAAGGATCGATGCCAGACTTTTATGTGGGCCACGCTCTTCTTTCGCCTTCTGCTGCTCTTCTTCAAAAGCAGCACGTAATCTTTCTCGCTCCTGTTCGATATTCTTATCGTCCACGGTCGGGTCATAGAGCACGATCGCATGCTCACCCATAGGATCGTGTAAAGGGCGCGGCGGTACTTCGACGGGTCGTCGGACGCCCAACGCAGCATTCGTCGAATGCGCTTTGAATAGTTCACCTTTCTCGTTCCGGAGACTTGGAATCGAAAACTTGCGTTTGATCGCGTTTGGCTTTGCATCGTACACTTGCCACTTTCGACGATCCACATTGAAAGAGACGCCAGATGCATCGATACCCTTATATACACCCTCGAGACTCTTCTTCTGTCGCGGCTCTTCTAGCTCACCACAGAATGCGTCATTTTCATCCGTGGCATGGTCACCAAACACGGCGTAATTTAAACGTGGTCGTTTCCGTAGTGACTGGTTGCCACTACGACTCCTTACCAAAGGTGACTTGAAGGGCTTTTGTTCCTGCAAAATTCCATAGCCGCCTCCAGTTGCTAGTTGCCTCGGTGGTTCATGCGAGCGTTCAGAGGTATTTTCTTTCAGTTCATTAAGAGCCGCCACAATCGCACTTCGACGCATGGTGAAAGCCAACACGACTAATGGGCGCGTCGTGTTAAATGGCGCACTCACGTGTCGCTGATCACGTGCGTGCTTACCCCAATAAATCAGTGTGGCGCAATTAAGTAGCTTTCACGTCCATCATGAAATTACTCCTGCTCAGCCTTGCTCAGTTGCTTTGGGTTTCGCTGGTTTCTTGCGTGGGATGGAAGCTGGATGACTCCATCGTGGGTGAGGAATACTTCAACAAGTTCAACTTTTATGCTGGTCCTGATGGTGCAGAAAACATGACCCATGGAATGGTCCAGTATGTGGATATGCCCAATGCCAAGCGTCTGAATCTTTCGTACGCCAACGGCGATAATTTTGTGATGCGTGTGGATACTTCGATGAAGCAGCCGAATGGACGACCAAGTGTTCGTCTGCACTCGAAAAAGACGTACGAAGACTCAGTGATTGTGTTGCAAGTGGCGCATGTTCCGACGGGCTGTGCAGTTTGGCCCGCATTTTGGACGGTTACAGAAAACAGACCCCTCTGGCCCAAGGGTGGTGAAATTGATATGCTCGAAAATGCTAATGACCAGTACCCTTACAACCTTGCAGCAGTTCACGTCAATACGTCCTGTGCTGTGACGAATCCGAAACAAACGGGCACCACGGTGTTTGATCAGTGCAATGCTTACGCCAATGATGGCTCTGGATGCCGTATTGCCATGAATGGCTCCGACTCAGGTGCAACGTGGGGGCATAAACTGAATGAAAAAGGCGGTGGTACCGTGGCGATGCAGCGTGACTTCAGCGATGGAGGCAAGGGTATCCGGATGTGGTTCTGGGAAAACTGTTTGGAGCCCTCTGAGCTGAAAAAGCCGGGAGAATCAGTGGATCCTGACAGCTGGGGCACGCCTGCCGCTGACTTTGGTCTTACGCAGTGCGCAGACCAATTTGACAAACACAATATTATTTTCGATATTACATTGTGCGGAGACTGGGCCGAAGAAACTTACACTGAAACCTCTTGCCCTTCGAACTACAAGTCTTGTGGCTACCAAGTCGGTAATCTCGGAAACACGTTCGAGGACGCATTTTGGGATGTCAAGGGCTTGTACATTTACACGCCCGATGCTAGTGGCTCGTCATCGAGCAAATCTAAGCGCAGCTCGAAAGACGACAAAACATGTGCCATCAAAGACATGCCTTCTAGTGCCATAAGTCACAGCCCTAGCGCCTTGTTGCTTTTGGTCACACTTTTCATCATTACATTCCTATAGTTGCTTGAACAGACAATTTTTTGCAATTCGTTGTGGAGCGTATTTGCTGGCCACCCTCTTCCACCATTGAGCCATGACAACTTCATTTGACCGCCGTCGTGCAAATGGCCCAGAAAACACATACCCACTGTTGCATGACATACATGTTTCCAAAATGTCGACGGGCAATAAGCCTGTTTGGAATGTGGACCCGCACCATGCCCTCCAGAACCCGAAGTCAACGTGCAGTGATAACCTCGTCTTGCACACAATGAAGATCAATAACGAGAACTTGGACATTACACGGTTGGCGCAAAAGAATGTATGCATAAGACCTGATGGTCGTGAGACGATGGAATCGCGCTCCCTTTGTACGTATAATACAACTTACATGGAAAGATCTGCAAACTGGGCTGATTCCTAGTGCTAGTGGCAGTGCTCTTATCGAAGCTGGAAATACTAAAATCATATGTGCAGTGTACGTTGATTTATTCTTACGAAAGACATGGACCACGTCAAGTGCGTGGGCGGCAATATGCTGGTAAGGCAGAATTGAACGTACAGTTCGAGATGGCACCTTTTTGTGAAAAAAACCGGCGCGCGAGCAAGGACTCTGAAGTAGCGAGTGCAGCGGCATTTGTGCATCAAGCTCTTTTCCCTTCAATCCGTATTGATTTGCTTCCCAAGTCTTCGATCGATGCACATATCATGATTCTTGATGCTGACACCTCAATATTAGGTTGTTGTGCTTTAGCCACAATGGCTGCTAGTGCGGCCGTAGCACAGGCCGGTGTGCAAATGTACGGGTTGGTCGTCGGTACAGCAGCTGTACGTATATTTTACTTACGAGAAAGTCTGCTACGTCTTCTCTACCTACAGACAATCACCCGATGCAGCAGCAGTGGCTTGTTGAACCCACAAAGAGCGAAAGTGCTAATGCGAGCACAGAGCTGTTGCTCTGTGGCATGCCTTCTCTTAATGTCACAACGTGCTATGCTCTGCAGGGTCCGGTGCACAGCATGGACAATGTAAAAGAAGTTTCACATACGCTCATGCAAGTGCTAACGAAGCATCACGCTGCCATGGCCCAGTCCCTTTTTAATGAGCATACGTAAGCACAAATAGACTTCGTTACGGTTTTCCTCCGCAACTATTTGTGTGCCATTCGCGGATGAACGGTTGCGCGACAGCGTGGCGGTCCAAAGAAGTCGAACGGCTCGCTGAAGAGCGGGCTATTCGTTGCAAAGATGATTTACCAGAAAATATGCTCAAGTACTGGCGATTCAGAGAGTCTTTGTTTACGCGCTTTAATGAAGGTATTCTTCTAGACGAAGAATCTTGGTTTTCTGTGACGCCGGAGGCACTGGCCTACCGCACTGCAGTAGAATGCAAGTGTGAAGTGGCTATGGATGGCTTTTGCGGTGCAGGTGGAAATATCATCCAGTTTGCTATGACATGCGATCATGTGTTGGGCATCGACATAGACCCTGTCAAGCTGGAAATGGCCAGGAGAAATGGTACGAACAAATCCGCTTACATGTAAGCCCAAATCTATGGTGTGGAACACAAAATTACACTCTTATGGGGTGATTTTTGTGAGTTTGCCCGCGACGTCGAGAAAGTGAAGCAAGCTCGTCTCTGTGGAGAGGAGCCAGAAGACACTGGCAAATGGGGTGGATGGGATCGCCAAAAAATTGATGTGTACGTATACTAAATGAATAACGTGGCAGGATCTTTATGGTACGTGCTGACAGCATCTTACGTTCGAGTCTCCGCCTTGGGGTGGTGTGGAATACCGTGATCCTTCCAAACTTAAGGGAGTTATACCCACTAATAAAAAATATGTAAATGCTTATCCATTCGCCGCATTGCAGCCCGTGGGAGGTAAAAAGCTACTGGAGCTAACGTTTCTTATCTGTGATAAGCTTGTCATGTTTGTCCCGCGTAATATGGATCTAACAGACGTAGCTGATGCGGTAAATGAGGTGGAGTATGGAACTATGGTGCATGTCGAAGAGATGTGGATGGGACAACGACTCAAGGCCTTGTCTCTCTTCTTTGAAAAGAAAGGTACGAATAACAAGCCAGAGGTGCCTCAGTCCTCTTAGACTCAAGGCTCGAGCGCTCAAGAACGCAGCTCGCTGGGGAAGCCGCCTGGCCACTGCATGTTTAGTCATACGGGACCCTGCCCTAGGAAAGTTGGTGCTGCACTCTCAGCCTTGAGCCTCGTGTCGCTTGGGTATCATCAAGAAGACTATCGCACTTAATAGTCTTTTCGAGTTTAGAGTTTATCCTTCCACATGGTATGTACATGCTTGGCTGCACCAATGTGAGCTGTTATACTGTGTACTTCTTGCATGAAGCGTCTATGGTGTGGTCGTACGACTAGAATGGTGGTTGACAAAATCAGGACTTTTGCTTCTGTATCCCTATTGTATTCGGCTGCCCTAATAAGATCAAACAGGAGGGTGATGGCACACCTTATGTGTGTCCCCGTTGTAACAACGCACAGGTCGTTGAAGCCAAGAGTCGGATGTGGCTGGAGCTGTGCTGGATTCCCGTGGTACGTACATATCAATTATGATCAATGCTGACACAGAGTAGATTCCATGCTCATCTCAGCACATTTGGCTGTGTGGCATTTGCCAATGGCAAATTCCACGGAATGGCGGATACCAACCCATGCCTGCAGGATATTCTATGCCGCCTAAAACGTAATGCATGTTGCTAAAGAATGAAGCTACCATCATGTAACAGACAATGCCCTCGTGCATTCTGTGAGCTTATCGCATTATGCCGAAGCGTTCTTTATGAGCACGTAAGACATTCTTACTCCCGTTTGCCATTCGTAATCCATTTACGTTTCGACATACAAATAACTTGTCCATATCAATATAGTCTAACTTTTCGGAATGTGCTGTAGTTTGCTTCGCGGTTAAGAGGAATCGCATTCGCGTTCGTAGCGTACAATTAAGTCGAGACACGATGTAAGTCTCTCTGACGCGAGCCTAGCGGCATTCGCATCGGTGCATGTGGATGCGAGCTTGTCATATTACCTAATAGGCGACTGTGGATACGCAAATGACTTGTGGCTCAACACCGAAGTTGCGACTCAACTCTGCCTCGCAAAAGGTCGTTGTGAAGCGAAACAGGTGCAACGACATTTTGCTTTACTTATCATAAATACGCTGGTCTGATTCCAAAAAGTCCACCTTTATTGAATATCTATGGTACGTATCTGCTTCGCTCACGTATAGTCGACGCCCGCTAAGCGTAGATTGATTCGAGACTTCAAGCGATTGTCTTCTGATCCTCCTGGTGGCATATCTGGAGCACCCTGCGCAGATAATCTGCTTGTATGGAATGCTGTGATTTTTGGCCCATCAGATACGCCGTTCGAAGATGGCACTTTCAAGCTTTTGCTCACCTTTGACGAGTCATACCCCAATAAGCCACCTACAGTGAAATTTTTAAGCAAAATGTTCCATCCGAATGTGTATGCGAATGGAGAGTTATGTCTTGATATTCTTCAAAATCGATGGAGTCCTACTTATGACGTCGCGGCTATCCTCACTAGTATTCAGAGTTTGCTCCACGATCCTAATCCAAACAGGTATGTTTCATGTCATTTAACAAGAAAGTCCCGCAAATGCCGAAGCAGCATCGCTATATCGCGAAAATATGAAAGAATATGTTCGGCGTGTAAAGCTCACGGTCGAACAAAGCTGGATTGACGAGACAGAAGAAGCGCAAGCCTATACAGATGCGGACGCATAGTGACTGTGATATAAAAACTCCTACGTGCGACATGCAGCTTTATTGCTTGTTTCTCGAGAGTATCAGGTATATTCCTCGCACAAGTAGCTAGGACCTCTAGGCGGGCTCGGGGCCCTCTTAAGACGAGGCCCCAAATCCTCAGGGCTCGGTGGTCCTGTCTGTACAATGTGCTTATTAAGCATGACAGGGTGCGGTCAGTAGGCAGGAAATGGCAAATCCGTGTCGGTGTCCGACGCAACAATACGACCTTCGTCCCCTGAATAGTCGGTGCAAGGGGATGACAAAAGCAGAGTCTATGGACCAGGAGTCTCTCCATGGATTGTTTGAATGGATCACATGGGTGTTCAAGTCTATTCCCGGGCGGGATATATTTCTGCGCTATATCGCCAGCAGCTACCAAAATGATCCGATCCGCTCATTACTGGAGCTGATTCTGTTCATATTTGCTGTTCGTACGATTCTGCAAAATCGAACGCGTGCACGTGGAACGTCTCATTTCATTCAATTCTCAGAGGATGTAAGTACGTGTGGTGAACTAACACGCTAGGAAATTGATTATCTTGTCAAGGAATTTGAACCCGAGCCCCTTTGTGCGCCACTTGATGCTAAAGAACAAGATGAACTTGACTCGGTCCCTATGGTCATAGGCCATGCGTCTGCACACCCCATGGTCCAAGCCCCGTGGATGACTGGCACAACCCCTAGGCGTGTTATGAACCTTGCGTCCTTCAATTTCACAGGCATGTTAAACGAGCCTGAACTCCAAAAGCAAGCCAAAGAGATGCTCCACGAGTATGGCGTGGGAAGCTGCTCGCCTCCTGGTTTTTACGGAATAAGCGATCAGCATATCCGGCTTGAGGCTTCTGTGGCTTCATTTTTCCGAAAGGATGCGTCTATCGTGTACAGTCAGGGATTTTCCATCATTAGCAGTGTTGTTCCTGCGTTTTGCAAACGTGGTGATGTGATTGTGGCTGATGCAGGTGTATCCTTCGCTATTCAAAAGGCTCTGGAACTCTCGCGAAGCCACATCTATTGGTACGACCACAACGACATGGACTCGCTCGAGCATGTGCTGTCGTACATTAACCGTGTCCATCAGCAATCTCGAAAGCCTTTGACCCGCCGCTTTATTGTCACCGAGGCACTTTTTGAGACAGATGGTACCGTCACTGATCTTCCCACGATTGTGGAACTAAAAAAGAAGTACAAATTCCGCATGATTCTTGATGAATCGTACAGTGCCGGAGTCATCGGTGCGACCGGTCGTGGTCTCACTGAGCTCCAGAGAGTTGATCCAGATGATGTCGATATTATTGTGGGTAACTTGGCGGTGGCGTTTGCCACGGCTGGTGGCTTTTGTGCATCGACGCAAGAGATTGTAAAGCATCAGCGAATCAACGGCCTGTCGTATGTATTCTCAGCAGCCATGCCGGTTATGTTGGCAAACGGCTCAACAGTTGCTATGAAATTATTGGATGCGAATCCTGGCATTTACGATAAGTTGCACGAGAACGTGTCGATTTTGCGCAAGGCTCTGGATCCGATTACTTCGATCATGATCCCCAGCGCACCAGAAAGCCCACTTGTACATGTCCAAATTAAATCGAAGCGGGATGATATGGATGCCTCTGCACAAAAAGAGCTGCTCACCAAAATTGAGCGCCTCGCATTGAACCAAGGCGTGTGGATAGCTAAAACCCCGCATTTGCCAAGTATCCGCCCACAGCTGGATCAGGGTCCGTGGGCGCGCCCAAGTTTGCGTATCGCTGTGACGAGCGCACTTAGCGTGGGTGAAATGGCGCAGGCGGCTGACATTGTCCGAGCGAGTATTGTCTCTGTAGTGGGTCCATAGTGCAAAATCTCCTTGACCATCTATGACGTATAGACACCCGCAGTAAGACAAAGGTTCCGTGGCGAAAAGTGCACGTCATACACGGGTGTGTTTTTCGTGTAATAGGTCACGACACAGTCCGCGCTTGCCTCGGTATCCAATGCACCTGACTCTTGCTGAGCCGTGCGGACATCCCAGCATCGGACTGTGGCATCTTCAGATCCACTCACTAGCACGGCTCCATCGGCACTGAAGTCCATCTCGTGGATCGGAGCGTTGTGGCCCCACATTTTCTTAATACGGCGACCGCTGGCCAGATCCCACAAGCTAATGGAGAAGGCATCAGACATGGTGTTGCGTGGATGTCCGAGGCGGCTCATAGTACTGCCGGCGCTGGCAGAAGCAAGATACCGGCCATCAGAGCTGATCCTGACGCACGAGATAGGTGATTGGTGACCGACAAACAGACGCACGCACGCACCGCGCTGCACATCCCAGAGACGACACGTACGATCAGAAGAGCCTGTCGCAAGGTAGAGCGAGTTGGGATGAAATCGCACGCAGTCGACATCCGACAAGTGCCCCGCATAAATCCGCAACGGATGAATCCTTTCCGCACTCCAGAGCCGAGCGGTTCGATCGGCGCTGGACGTAGCAAAATAGGTACCTAGCGGGCCCCAAGTCACATCCCATACAGGATACTGGTGCCCACGGTATGCCACAAGTGCTGCGTATGTGTCCAGGCTCCAGAGTCGCGCAGTGCCATCAGCACTACAACTGAGCAGGTGTCGTGGACTCGAACCACTGCCACCAACGGGATCAAATGAAACATTGTACACAGGTGCACTGTGTCCAATGAGCTTGCGAGTTGATTCGCCATGGGGGACACGGTGCTTGTTGAGTGTCTTGCGGTCACGCACGTCAGACAGATTAAAGTCACTTTCCAAGGGTCGTAGCGCTTCGCCCTTAAGACTCCACACTTGTACATAGCTTTCTTCGAAGCCAGCCGCCATTAGCGTCAGATCCGGTGAAAAAGAGCTGCTAGTGAGACCGTCTTCGGCATCGTAGAACGTGTACATGCAGACACTTGGTAAACCAACTGTGCGTGGTACACCTTCCCATTCGGAGGGGGGCTTGGCGTCTCCTGCTGTAGCTGGTTCTGGAGCGAGTTTTGGGTCGATCCGCAAGCACTTTCGTGCGTCGCGCACGCGCTCGACTTCACGAAGCAAGTCCACTGTGCGAAACATGCTCGGCTGTGGCGGCAGATCAGCTAGTGTGGGACCCAGCAGATCAGATGCCTGATCCTGGCCCTGTGCATGTGTCTCATCTGGCACCACAGACGACGAGCGACTGCGTGACGAAGGCGCAACAGGAGTGGTATCTTTACTCTCTTTGTCCGGGTTCGCCTCGCCCGCAGCAGAGTTTTCTTCCTGTGCGGGGGCAGGCGCCTGCTTTTCACGCAATACGTGGTCCACTTCATTTTTCAAGTCGTCTGCGAGGGGGATACTTGGATGCAACTTGAGCTGCGGGCCAGCCGCTTGGGCGTTGAAGTCGGCGATAACATCCGATTCCGATATGGCTGCTGCTTCCACGGCAGAATGGTACTTGGATGCAGACTTTGACAAGAAAGATGGACCTGCGCCTGTAAGTCCTGTGCCCTCCTCAAGCTCTAAAGGATCGAGCTGGAACATTACAGAGCGAAGCACCTGGATGCGGCAGTGCTCATTTATGATTTTCAGCATGGCTTCACGGCCACGGCGCGATGGCTCGAGAATATTGTCCACGATCGAAGGATCATCGATGCTAGAGAAGCCCACTGGACTCGTTCCATCCGTCAACCACCCAATCAAGAGACCGAATACGTTTGGTGACATTTTTAATACATAGCGTTCTGTACGGAATCGCTGCGCCAATTCATCCGATCCAATTTGCGACGGAAGACACAGGGAACGAATGTGTGCGAGCAGCGATGCATGTGTCGGCTGGAAAAAAGACGAATGTATAGCAAAAAGCTCAGCAGCAACTGCGCCAAGACCCATATCCACCAAGTTCATGTAGCTGTGAACAAAAAGGGGCAAAAGCAGCGGCAAAAGTTCTGGTTGATAGATGTCCAAGCTTCCCGTACACCATGTTTTAATCATAGAAAAGCCGCGGGCTGTATCTGTTGGGTCAAGTAGCAGCGCCTGAGCACCTGCGCGTTCTAATGCAGAGCTGGGGCCAGTCTCTGGCGCATCCTTGTCTCGCGGATCACGCGGCACATTCTTGCTAGAAAGCTCTTCCATACTCACATTCTGGGCCCCGAGGTGTGCGTCGCGCTCTTCGGCTGATTTGGCCGGCGATGCACCCTTCTCGGATGCTTCTAGTTCGGCTTTCAAGGCACCAAGGGCTTTAGCATAACCATGAGAACGCAGGTACTCCATCACAGTGGCAGACTCCAAGCGATTGGGTTTGCCATCTTTGACACTAGTACCTGACCCCGCCATTTGCTTCTGGCGCGCACCAACAGCGTCGTAGTCGTCAAGGTCCACCGCTTCCGAAGCGCCAGAGATGCACGAGGAAGACGTCACGTGATTCTAATTCAGGATGAGGCGCGTGGCTTTGGCCCTAGGCACCGTCAGATCATGGAGAAGCACGGACCACCTGCGGAAATGATACACGGTCCACCTCATCACAGCCAGATTTGAGCATGCGTTGCATGGAACAATGTTTTAATTCAATTCTTTACTTCATGGCTATGCCTGGATTTCGACACTGCTACACTCCGCAATGCATGTCCTGATGAATGATCATCTTGCGCAATTTTTCGACAGCAAAAAGATGTACTCTAGTCCGATTCACAGTGGGTTTATTGATGGAAATTAGAGCATCTTTTCCAAAATCCAACGTAAGATACAAGAGAGAAGCAATTTTTAACATTATAGTATAGGTCAAGGCACTTTCGAGTTGTGGTGATGCGGCCCTTCTGCGCGGGAGATTGAGTAGAATCAGATCGATGCACGCAAAACGCTTATTTAAATTGTTTTAGCATTGTCCAAATTGGTATCGCGATAAGTGGTCTTATGGCATAAGAGCGGTGATAATTCGTTCTCTATGTGCTTGATTTGTCGCTATTTACTCATTCAAGGCTTTCTACATAGCTTTTATCGTGTCACTGAGAAGGCACTCTCATATGACAATATCCATAGCCACATTTCAATAGGACTGCTTGTTTGGTGCTATCTTTGTTAAATCTCTGTGCACATCTGGAAATACCTCGAAAATGGCTTAGCTGGGAAGACTCTTCGTTTCATGGCAGAAATTTTGTCGATTCTCTAGACATGCGGGAAGCCTTAGCGTCTAAGAGCGTAGTATGACCCTCTATATAAGAATGCTAGGCCTTTTTTAACTTTCTATTCCGTGTCTCATGATCACTGCCAGAATATAAAGGCGGCAGCTCTGCCAACTAGAATATGGTGCGGGGAAATATTAGTCATGAGGGCTCTCTGGCGCCTTTGTCTCCCTGCTGCAAGTCTTGATTGGTCACTTTGATTGAGGTGATTGTCATGCCCAGATATGACAAGGGCTCCAAGATGGAAGAGCTTTTTCTAGCTGGCTTTGCATACAATGTCCCATTGTCATGGGAGCTGAGATCTTTGCTGTAAAACACATATGTATGTGTATATATAGCCCTTGCTACGCGTTACAAACGAATGGTGTGTATGTCGCGCTCCCCTGAAAATGGATTATGTAGTGCATTCAGCGACGATGAAGAAGAAATAGAGGCACAGCGTGCTATGGAGGAGTGGGTCGATGAAGTGAATTTGTTGCTATGTGGTTTGCCAAAACATGCAACTAAACAGAAACAGACCACAGTATCTAAGCGTAACCGAGGATCCTTGCTCCTGGGCTCGCTATCTTCACCTGTACCAAACAAATCTGCGGCATCAGCAACGCGCAGGCACTCAGGTACTTCTCCCTCAAGACCAAAACTTCTCCATCATCCAGGAAGCATACCGCCTGATGTGGCAGCTGAATGGTTTAAGCCAGGAAGGTCACCGCCACCACCAAAAGCTGACTCGCCTGTACTGAAGCCTTCTAGTCCGCTATTGTCTGAGCAGCCAATATCATCGCCGCTTGTACCATGGAGACGGTACGTCGTACCATTGCCTGAACGCCCTGAGCCACCTACGATTCCCTTACCCGAGCGGCCGCCTGCTACAGATGTGCCTGTGGATACAGAAGACTCGTGCGATGCCTACTCATTACCTAGTCCGGGTCCGTCCCGGCTGTCTCCTTTACCTTCTTACTTGTTCCGCACATGCACAGTATATGCACCGCCGATAACGCAAGCACCACCCACCATCACTGGGCCTACGCCCTCCATGAGTGCATTGTAGTCGTGAGAGTGGAGTGCATTTGATTAAGTCATAAGCACGTTTTTTTTTTCTCAAGCTCCTTTCGAAATCCACCGACATGACAGATCGCACGCAAGCGTCCAGCGAGGCGTGGACAAGACCAGATCATGTTGAATGGCACATCGTAAGGGGTATAGTGCCTTCAGACACTCTGTCTGTAACGATGTGCCATAAAGTGGTCGTGGGTGAGTTCTCAGACGTGCTCAAGTCCCGCGCCGCGCGACCCCTATTCGAGGCCATCGCCAAGGTCGTGCAAGCCACAACTCAAGGCAAAAACTCGTCGGAGCAAGTGGTCATTCCTTTCAGTGCTGTACATATTCCTGTCTCGGAATCTCCCCTGGATATGCTGTGTGTCGCCATCGCAGCCTTGCATGGTTTTGTTCAACTCAATTGGACGGGCCCTGACATGCCCTTGCATCCTATGGAGCTCTTGCGTTATCATGCGCCACAATACTTGGAGCAGCGCCATGTGCATGATGAGGACAATCCTGATGCAGTATATGCACGTGTGTTGCATGTGTCGAGCTTGGAGTATCTTACGTTGCAAGGTGAACCTGCATATCATTTGTGTCAGAGTCCTTTTTTCCTCGTCGTGGCGCTATTGATTTTGGATGCCTTACAAACTTCTTCGCTGGCCACAGTGCCTTGGTGGCGCATGCGTGCCAGATCTGTGCAGATTCGCATCCTAGACGAGCCTGTGGCATGTGAAGAGGCATTGCAGGAGGCAGTGATGGCCATGGCGCATGCATTGAGTCAGTGTAGTCAACAAGCTTCCACTGATGCTGAGCAGCATGCCTGGGCTCATTTGCATGCTCGGGCCCTGCTGGAACTTGCCCTGGCAAGGCAACGAGCAGGACAAGATCGCTTAGCATCAGAAGGCCTCGTGGAGGCTGCCAAGGTGCATGGATTGGAGTATGAATTGAGCGGTGCGCTTGGTAAGCGAACCAAGTGGCAAAAGCAAGACAAGACCCAGCTGGTTTTGCTGGCCGAGTCGCGTGAAGCTGGCGCGGAACGTGCCGAGGAGGATGAAGCATCGACCTCCCACAAGCATGGCCATGAGACGAGTTCTGATGCGTCTGGATGGCAAGCGTCTATCGATCCCAGCAAGCAAGTGGACCATCAGCCAGCCACGTATTCACTGAATGACGACACGCTCTTGGAGCAGACTCAATTCACTCAGACCGCTCCCGATACCGGGCGGCGTCTCTCGCACCTCGACCCAGGAAATCAGCCGCCCCTCGCTGTGATAGATCAGTGTATTCTGCTGGCACTCTGTCTAAACATCCACAACACACAGCCGTCGCATGGTCTGACGTCGGAGCAAATGTCAGCGTTTGTCGAGCGGGTCATTCAGCATCCTCTTAACTGGAGTGTCCACACGATGAGTCTGCTTCTTCGGTCGCGTCTTGAGGCATCGCGTACACGCACTGTCGAGCGCAGTACTCTCCAGCTACAAGCACTTATTGATCAGATGCCTACGAATGACTCGAGTGTGCGAGAGCGGCTGCGTTTCTTCCATGCGCTTGAGTTGCCGGCCAAGTGGGCGATGCAGTCCGAGCTAGCGCATCGATACGTGTCGATCGGTGTGCTGCGCAGTGCGCTGGAGACGTTCGAGCGCGTCGAAATGTGGGAAAATGTCGTGCAGTGTCTGGGACTGCTTGGACGGCAGCAAGAAGGTATTGAGGTGGTGCGTGACCTACTTGAAGGACGAAAGACAGAAGCGGAAGCTCAGTTGCAGGCCAAGCGGATCGCTACATCGGTGAGTCGTGTGCCTCATACCCGGTTTGCTCGCGCACGCGAAGCCAAGTTGTGGTGTCTGTTGGGAGATTTGGAGCCTATGCATGCCGAGATGCACTACCTTCGGGCTTGGGATGTATCAGAGCGGTCCTCGGCGCGTGCGGCTCGTTCGCTGGGTGGCTATCACTTTGCATTGCATGCCTATGAGCAGGCGAGCGTATGGCTGCGTCGTGCCGTGCGTATCAATGCCTTGTATACGCGCTCCTGGTTCATGTTGGGCTGTTGCTACATGCGCTTGGAGCACTGGCTGGAGGCTGCCGCCGCATTTCGCAAGTGCACAGCGCTGGAAGAAGAGGACGGTGAGAGCTGGAACAATCTGGCGAGCTGCTACATGCGCTTGCACCAGAGTCATGTCCGCCGGCTCGATACGGTGCTGGAGCATGATGTGGACGAGGAGGATGGCGCAGACAGTGTGACGTCGGGGACTGACTCGGGTGTCGATGTCATGTCGCAAGAGACGCACACGGAGACGACGGCGCCTGCGTTGGAGTTGCGTCTGCTCGCACATCGCGCTCTGGGCGTGTCGCTCAAGTTTCAGTTTGAGTCGTGGCGCGTGTGGGCGAACTATATGATCGTATCGGTGGACGTGGGTATGTTGCGTGAAGCAGCACGCGCTTTGGCGAGGGTGGTAGAAATTCGGACCCGCGAAAAGAGCTTCAGTGTCTCCGATAAGGCAGTGAATGTGCACGACATGGTCGATATGGGCGTGCTCAACAAGCTGGTGGACGCTGTGATCCGTCCCGCCAATGTCGAAGAAGAAGCAACACATGAAGGGGCCGGACTACGCCCCACGGTGGAGCGTCTGTTCGAGCAGACGCTGCTGCCCCGCTTCTCGACGGAGGCCCCGATTTGGCAGAGTTACGCGCGGCTCACGTTCGCGAGTGGTCACTACCGAAAGATGCTTGATGCGCGTGTACAGGCATTCCAGTGTGGCCTAGGCAGTGCCGACAGGCTCGATGTCGTGACGGCCAAGGACGTGTGGCTGCTGGCCAAGGATGAGCTGCTCGAGCTGTGCGACGTGCTAGCCAATCTCGCGACGCGCCCAGCCGAGCCGGGCTCGGACGAAGAAGCCATGCCAGACTGGCGTTTCCGCGCGCGCACGCTCGTGCGTGCCTTCATGTCGCGCACGCGCGACAGCTTTGAGGACGAGCCTGCGTGGGAGGATTTGGTAGCATGCCTGGAGGACTTGAAGCGGTAGATTAGTCAGCATGTGCAGGCGACGTCCTGGGTGTGGCTGTCGTGCTGCTTGTTTTGTGGCGATGGACGCGGCGTCGGGCGTGCGGGTATGGTCGCCGGTGCGTGCGGTGCGTGAAGCGCCGGCGTATGGCGATGCATCACCGATCTCGTCTATCTCTGACTCGGACACGCCAGAGTCTGACGAGATGGCGCCGCCGTCGCCGATGGATGAGCCGTTGTCAGCGTCCAGTGGGGTACGAGGCACATCGCTCGCGGAGCTGCCGCACGAGATACTGCTGCATGTGTTCCGGTATGCACTGACTTCGCAGCAAGATTTACAGTCGTGCCTTCTTGTGTGCCGTCGCTGGTGTGCGAGTGCGGTGCAAGTGCTGTGGCATCGGCCTTCGTTCCACAAGCTGTCGGCTCTCTTCCAGATGATCCATGTGATGATCCAGCCAGACGCTTATTTTCCGTATGCGAGCTACATTCGGCGCCTCAACTTTAGTACCCTTGCTGGCGAGCTCGATGACCAGTTGTTTGGGCGCATGGCGCTCTGCCTCCGCCTCGAGCGGCTTACTCTGTCAGGTTGCACGCAGGTCACCGAGGAAACGCTGTCGCGAGTGCTACAAAATACGCCCCAGCTTGTGGCCGTTGACTTTAGTGGCGTGACGTGTGTCACGGACCGTACGCTGCAGGTGCTCGCCACGACATGCCCACGCCTCCAAGGGGCGAATTTGACCGGTTGCCTTCACATTACCAGCCAGGGCGTGCGTGACTTGGCACGGCACTGTCCCATGCTGCGGCGCATCAAGCTGGGTGCGTGTGAGCGCGTAGGCGGTGATGCGCTGCTGGAGCTGCTGCATCGGTGCCCTACCCTGCTCGAAGCCGACTTGATGCAGTGCACGTCGGTGCACGACCAAAGCGTCCAGGACGTGTGGCTGCATCCTACGCAGCTGCGCGAGCTTAAATTGGCTCACTGCAATGCGCTGACGGATTTGGCGTTTCCTACACCCTCTATGCGTAGGGCCTTCCCTGCATCGCCACCCTTTCGCGTGTGTGAGCATTTGCGTATGCTCGACTTGACTTGCTGCACGATGCTCACAGACGAGGCCGTTCGTGCGATTGTGTCTCATGCGCCGCGCTTGCGGAACGTGTCGCTGGCCAAGTGCTCACGTCTGACTGACCAGAGTGTGTATGCGATCAGCGAGCTGGGGCGGAACATCCAGCACTTGCACTTGGCTCACGTGTCCCATGTGACGGACCGCGCCATCATACACCTGGCGCATCATTGTACACGTATCCGGTACTTGGACCTAGCGTGCTGTGTGCAGCTCACAGACGAAAGCGTCGTAGTGCTTGCGTCGCAGCTGCCCAAGCTGCGGCGCATCGGACTCGTGCGTGTGGCACAGCTCACCGATCGCGCGATATATGCGCTGGTCGAGCGATATACCAACTTGGAGCGGGTGCACCTTTCCTACTGCGAGAATATCCACGTACCCGCCATCTTTTGGCTCACCCTGCGCCTGCCGCGCCTCACGCATCTCAGCTTGACGGGCGTGCCCGCGTTCCGTTGCGCCGAGCTTCAGGCCATGTGCCGTCCCCCACCCAAAGAGTTTAATCAGCACCAACGCCAGTCCTTTTGTGTATACAGTGGCCGCGGTGTCCACGAGTTGCGTCGATTTCTGCAGCATGCGTATGCCGACGAAACGCTCGTCCGGCAGTTTGGTCCGCTGCATCCCGACCGGCACCGCGTCTTTCAAGCGGGCCTCGCTCGGCAGCAGCAGCAGCAACAAAGGCTGCTCCAGCAAGATGCTGTGGGATCGATCCTGCCCTCGTCCGTGTAGTACATAGACTGACTACGATTCCACTACATGCATCCGCCCTCAGGGAACAGCTCAGGCATGGTATGAGGCTCGCCGATGCGATCCGCGAGCTCTTGTTGCTTCTGACTGGACTGTGCACGGACCGACGCCTTCCACGCACGTACCGTCTCCGGCACAAGATGCGGCGCATACGTGCGCGCAAACAGCGCCGCCTCAGGCAGCCGCTGCGCCTGCATCAGCACATCGACCACGCCGCGCGTATCCTGCATCTGGACGAGCGCAGCCACCGCCAGGTTGAGCTCGCCCTTGGCCCGAGCGGCTTCGGCCACGTGGCTCAGGAGTGCCTTGTCTTGTTGAGCCGTGGCGACCAAAAAGAGCGAGTGGACATCGTTGGCATGCTTGAAGCACTCTTGGGCGAGGGCGACATCCCAGTGGGCGAGGGCCTGGTCCCCGATCGTGCGCCACCGCATTTCGGCGCCAGATGCGGGGCCGTTGCGCGCAATATCAAGAGCCACATCGAATTGGCCGAGCTGGACGGCCAGGTCAAAGCGGTGGTCGGGGTCGGTGGCCACGCTCAAGGCCAAGTCCGGCATGGACTGCGCCTCCAAGAACTTGGCGATCTTGCCGCGCTGCGCACTGGGCACCTGCGGCAAGAGCGACTCTGCATGCGCCATGTCACCCTGTAGGATCGCCGTCTGGTATTCCACGACCGCAAGCGAGAGGGCAAAGCTGTACAGATTCATATCTTTGTCGGCAGCCAACACGCGCGAAAGCTGGGGCAGATAGCCTAGGACGTACAGCTCCGTGTCGCAGGGTCGGATCGTGTAGGTCTGCTCGCCAATGAAGTATTGCAGGCGATTCGCGCCGTTCGTGTACACAAAGCACTCGCCCGTCCAGCGGCCGTTCCGCACCGTCTCGCTGATCTCTGCCAGCACCTCAAAGGCATCCTCAAAGCCGTCGCCGTCCGAGGGCATGCCGCTCGCCACGAATTCGTCGTACGCGGCGCGGTGGAATCGCAGCACATAGAACGAGTCGGCCGTCGTAATCGCCACGAGCTCGTTCGTCTGCGACCAAAAGATCTGCTTCGCCTCGACATTGATGCGGCGGACCAACGCGCCCGTCGTCCAGTCATAAAAGCACACAAAGCCAACGCCGATCACAGCGAGCAGCGCGCCGCCGGCAATGTCCTCGACCACATAGTTGACCGGCACCAAGCCACTCTGCTCCTTGAAGTTTTTAAACACACGCACCCGTGTTGACGAGTTTTCGCGGATCGCGTATGTATTCGAGTCAGCAGCCCAGGCAAAGCCGAGCGCCGCGCCAAAGGCCTTGTTGCGCCAAGCAAGCGCGGTGAAGATGGTGTATTCGCCGTCGCCACAGACCGTCACAAAGCGGCCATTCGGCGAGTGCTCCAGCAGCTGAGGGAAAACTTCGGTCGTGCCGAGCTCGCGGGTCGTTAGCCGCACACGCTCGCCATCGATCAGCTCTGACTCGGACGCGGTCGCAATGTTGGCGCCGAGAATCTCGGCATTACGCGCAAACACAATCTTGCCGCTCTGGTCCATGCTCACGCACGGGTCCTCCTTGCCGAGCTTGACGACCACGGCACCTTCGTCATAGCCGAGAGCAATATCGTGGCTCGACTTACGGCACGCCATGCACCACACGCGCTCGAGGCCGTAGTCCAGCGTCGACTCGAGGCGGTACGTATTCGCGTGCCACAGCTTGACAGAGCCGTCCTCTGAGCCAGAAATAATAAGCGGCAAGGATGGATGGAACACGGCAAACGAGACGTTGGAGGTATGACCCGAGAGCGTCTGGACACACGACTTGCTGAGATAGTCCCAGATGCGCACGGTTTTGTCGTCACTTGTCGTGACCAAGTATGGCTTATCGGCGCCGTGGTAGTAGTCGACGGCATTCACGCCTTTTTCATGCGCGGTGAGAGTGAAGTTGGCAGTCGCCGATCCGAGCGTCCAGACTTTGACGGTGCGGTCGAGCGAGGCAGACGCGAACGAATTCGAGTCCTTTGGGTTGAAGCACAGGTCCATGACAAAATGAGTGTGGCCCTCAAAGGTCTGGACTAAGCGCCAGTTGCGCTCCCAGTCCCACAATTTGATGGTCATGTCATCACTGCCCGTCAGCACATAGGGCCCCGTGGCGTGTACGGCAATACTGCGAATGTAGTCGGGGTGGCCTTCGAAGGCAGTGACCTTTTCGTGTGTGTTGTAGTTGTAGCAGCGCAGAAAAAAGTCATCAGAGCCCGCGATGAACCAGTTCTTGCGCGCGATGAACCGGACACACCGCACAGGCACCTCGGCCACCTCGAAGGTCTTGACGACAGCACCCGTCTCATAGTTCCAGATAAACACGGTGCCATCGTACAGTCCTGCCAGCAGCCAAGGCTCTGTCGGATGAAAGTCCACCGACTTGACGCGCTCGGTGCGCGAGAAAAACTTGCGTTGAATGTCCAGCAGCATCACAAACGCGCTGCTGGGGGAGCGGCAGCGAGATGCGAGGACGACCCACGAACCCACCCGCTACATCCACGTGGTGTATCACGTGAGTGTCACGTCCCTGTTGAGACAAGGGCCACCTGCGCTGCAAAGAACACAAGTTGCCAGGGCCTCGTAGGTCGGCATCGATACTCTACGTTGCAGATCGAGTCCCCCGCCCACCGCTGTCGGCTGCGGCGCTTTCCTACCCACCCAAGAGCTTCGTGTGCCATGGAAGCAGAGCCGAGTCGTGCAGACCACGACCGGCCGGACATGATGCATCTGCTACCCGCCTCTTCTACCGCCTCCTCCTCCTCTTCTGACTCACGCGCAGCCATGGCTCATACCGACACGGCCAGCGAACCGACATCGCCACCGTCCCCCCGCACGCCATCGCCCATCCTAGGCAGCAGGCATGCCGCGCATACCTACAGTGAAGCCGATGGTCACTTGACATTTCCCCAGGTGGGAGTCGGCCTCGGCACGATGGAGCAGGAAATGAACATGCTTATGGACCTCGAGAACCTCGATCACGATGACGACGCATGCGACGTTGGCCGCGCAAATGTCGCCGACGTCATGGCTGAGCTAGAGCGCTTGGGATACACGCCTCCGGCGACGGATCACGACGCGCTGCCGCTAGCGTCAGACGATGCCAAGACGCGCGACACTCGTCTCGCTGACCTCGTGTGGCAGTTGGGTCGGCGCGTACAGAAGCACGAGCAGGCGCGTGAGCACTTGCTGCACCGCTTGCGCGTGACGCGCTTGGCGTCCCTGTCCCTTTTTTCGTCCCTACGTATCTCGTACTCGCATATGCTGCAGGCCGAGCGAGACATCAAGGCGCGACTCGAAGTCGAGCTGTCCGGCTCGAAGATCCAGTCCAAGATGCTCAGTGATATGGTGTCGCGCGCCTCCATTGCGCAAGAGGCCGACGACGACGTCGTGCGCCGCACGCCAGATACGGAGCGGAGCAAGCTCCTGGCGGATAAACGATACCTGCGACAGCGTGTCAAGGATGCGGAAGCGCAAGTCGCGCGCCTCGAAAAGGAGCTGCGCGACCTGCGGCCCATGCTGCTCCGTGCCACGATCGAAGACGAGGCGCCCGACAGCACGCCACGCTCCAAGCTCCCACAACGCCCCCGCCGGCGCGAGGCGGTCATGGGTGACGCCACAGCCGAGCATTTGATCCTCGCCACGCGTATGCTGCGGACTTTGCGCCAAGCCGCGCCACATGGCCCTGATGCGTCGCCGTCCAAGTCACTCACCTCGACGCCGCGGCGGCCCCGCGAGACGTATCCACCCACGACCCCCCAGCCCCGACTCGATGTGCTGACCAGCCCGGAGGCGCCAGCATCCACACGCAGTATGCCATCGTCCACGTACTCGAGCGGCATTGACGACTTGTTGCATGCTGCACAGTCGCTCAGCTCGCACTACCATCAGCCAGATATGAGCCCGACGCGCCCGACGCCGTGGCACCGCCGTGTGAGTCACGATGAGCTGCCTCTATCGGCGCCGGTGCTTGGCAGTCCGAAACGACGGCGTGTGCTGAGCATGGATGTGGACGAGACTCCGTCGGTCTCGGCGCTGGATGTGCTCGCCAACCAGGCCGTGGGCGAGCAGCATCCACCCAGCCCCACGACACCGCGTCGGTACTACGACCAAGCGTCGTACCCGTACATGCCCAGCGGCTCTACGAGCTTGCCGTCGTCCACGCGCACGACCCCCACGAAGCCCAAGTCATTGGGCGGCCAGAGTCCTGAGAAGCGCCTGCCGTACGTCCGCTGGTCCACCGACGAGGACATCAAGCTGCGCCGCGCCATCAAAGAGCATGGCCAGCGCTGGGAATATGTGGCACGAGCGGTGGGAACGCGCTCGTACCACCAGTGTCGGCAGCGGTACCTGCTCATGCGCCGTAAGGAGGCAGCTGCTAATGGGCTCACGTCTCCGAGCAAGAGCCAGGCAAGTAGCGCCCGGCCTAGCGGCCTGGCTCCGCCGCCGGCGACTCGGGACGACAAGAGCCCAAGTTCGTCGTCCGACACCGAGGCACTGCCGCCGCCGCCGCCGCCAGCCGCCTCGTCTTCGGCAGCACTCGAGACGGCGCATCTATTCCACGCACAGCACCACCATCCCCCTCCCCATGTTGCATTGCCTCCGGCCCTCTCCATGCCACAACAGGCTCTTCATAGCTAAATGGATCCCTGATGACCTGGCAAGCTCCATTCCTGTGTGGTTTCGCTGACAAACTGAAACACCGGGAGTGCCCACACAAGTCCGAGGACGAGGGCCATGACATGCCGCGCTTCGGCACGCAGCGGCACATGCTCTTGCTCGAGCCACGCGTGCAGCAGCTCATTATGGTATGTAGTGATGGAGGCGTGAGCGGCGAGCGGGAAGACGATCGCTGCGCCGTAGCACATCATGCCGCGTGGCCGCGCATGTGGCCATGCTCTCGGCATCATGCACAGGAGTGAGCACAGCGTGGACAAACAACACCACAGCGCGCCGTAGGGCGGCACGTCTCCACTGAGGTAAAAGACCCAGAGCAGACAAAGTTGGCAGCACCCGTATCCGAGCCCGAGCGATCGCGCCCGCATGGGATGCGCCTCGATCCACTGGCTCGCCTGCATTAGGCTGAGCGCCACTGACGCAATCAGACCGACGACGCAGACGCCGCCCACGCACCACGTGTACAGATCCAAGACGAGACGAGGCATGGCAAGCGGCCTACCTCCACCTGTCACTCGCCGCCCCTTGGCTGGTTCCTGCTGGCATGAGCGTCAGTGGCGGCGCCTCGCGCCTCGCTACCGACTTTCCCCGTATCGCGTCATGGTCCCGCGATGATTTGTCGGCTATGGCAGATGACACGGATGCGGCTCTGACGGACGCAGCTGTGCATGCGCTGCCCGACGTACAGGCATGGGACAAGGCGCATGCCGCCCTTCTTGAAGAGGTGGAGCGTGCCGCAGCGCGCAATGAAGCGCGTCGGCCTGAGCTAGAGTCGTTGCGTAGCGAGACGCGTCGGGCGTACGAGCATGCGCGCACGCTGCAGGCGCAATGGCCCGTGGTAGAACGCGCGCTGCACGAGGCCCGTAAGCGATTCATGCCGTTTGCATTGCAGTCGCAGCTCCAAATGGCAGCGAACCAGCTGCATGACGAAAGCGAGGCCTTGGCGAATGCATACGTCGAGGGTCTCACTCCTATGGATGTATGTACTCTGTGCTGACGAGACAGGATACCGTCTTTGTGCGCCAGTACCTGGACCTCCGCACACGCCACCACGTTCGCAGCATGCTGCAGGAGCAGTGCGCCCAGCGGCGAGTCCAATGGCAGGCGTGAATCCACGTGGGACCTGTGTGTGGAGGCGCACGTGCGGACCGAGCGCCCCCTACGCAGGCCCCGTCCGGAGGTCGCTGGGCGTGTGGCCCGCTGAGCGGGCGCGCCGAACTTTGCTTTTCCACAGCTCGTCCGTCATGTCGACCCAGCCTCTTCTGCAGCGCTCGGCAGGTAAGCGCATCGCCCTTCCTGTGCGTGTTGAGCCCAAGGTATTCTTCGCCAATGAGCGTACATGTACGTTGCGCGCCGCTAACGCCAGTCCTCTCGTGGCTCAGTTTCACAGTGACGCTCTCGGCCCTGGCTGCGGGTCTGCTCAACTTTGGTGACCGCGTCGGCCGTGTGAGTGCTGCCCTGTTCAGCCTGGTGGCCGTGGCCATCATGCTGTACGCCCTTGTCACATACCACTGGCGTGCACAGGCGATCCGCAACCGTGGCAGCGGCCCCTATGACGACCGTCTTGGCCCGACGATTCTGTCCGTCCTCCTGCTCACGGCGATCATCGTCAACTTTGTGCTGCGCTTCAACGAGTAATTCCTATACAGATACAAATGCTATGGGTGGCCTAGTCGGTAGCTGCGTTGTGCGCTATGGGATTCGCGTGGATCGTGACGCCCTGCATGCAGATCTCCTGCAGCGGACGGTGCTTCGCGTCCACGGGCACCTTTTCCATGGCGTCGAGTGTGCCTCCCAGCTCAGCCCCGTCAATGACTTTGCCAAAGATGGTATATTTGCCATCGAGATGTGGC
Organism: Malassezia arunalokei; assembly: GCA_029542905.1. Lineage (NCBI taxonomy): Eukaryota > Fungi > Basidiomycota > Malasseziomycetes > Malasseziales > Malasseziaceae > Malassezia > Malassezia arunalokei. Next base: position 183,635 of record CP119922.1, read on the forward strand.
TGCCTGCTGTAGGTAATGAAGAACTGCCGTTAGCATGTCAGCGTACCTGCGACTGATTCGTGTTGGGGGCGCGATTCGCCATAGCTACGACGCCGCGCGCGTGGAACTTGTGCGTCGCGCGAATTTCGTCTGGGAAGACGTCGCCCCAGATGGATTGCCCGCCCTTGCCTGTGCCTGTCGGATCGCCCGTCTGTGGTAAGTAAGAGAGCGTACTTGGATCATGAAGCCTGTCTCAGCCGGTGCGGACGTACCTGGGATGTTGCGGTGCCACTTCACATGGTCGTACGTGCCCGCCGCACAATGAGCGAGAAAGTTTTCAGCGGTGCGCGGCACAGCTTCGCAAAACACCTCAATCTGGGATCAGTCACTCTGACGTACCTTGATATCGCCGAGCGTCGTGTGCAATGTGACGCTCATGCAGGTCGGAAATCTCGGCGCCCTCTCACCACAGCCAGACGAGTTGTTGGGTGGGCGGGGGACAGTCCAAGCCCTCCACGACGATTTTTTTGCCTTTCTCGTGGCCATCGATGCCCACGGACGCACGCGACGTGTTGCGTGCGGCTGCGATTCTCACCGGCGATCGAGACTATGAGCTGCTCATTGAAAAGCCTCTGCACGGTCCAGAGAATGTGGACGCGGTGATCCAGCGCCGACTCGCGGTGTTTCTCGAGCTCACTATCCCGCTGCAGCCGTCCGAGACGCTGCGGTCCATGAACGACTCGGTGCGGTGGCAGACGGGTGTATGGGGCCTCGCGTGCCTCGTGCATATCCACCAAGTCGCCATGTCGTACAGTGAGCCCAGCGATGGCGCACCGCTGCTTGGTGCCCGCGACCTGAGCATGCTCAAAAAGTTGGTGGCGGTGACGTTTGCCTGGCTCGTCGTGCCGGCGACCTCCGCGTTTGACCGGACGTATCCGTCCAACGTCGACTTGAGCGACCTCGTGACGGCATTCCATGTACTTTTGCACAAAAGTGACGCGGTCCCTGCCGCCGATACGGCTCTGCCTGTCTCGCCGTTGGCGCATACGGATGTGGCGGTGCTGGTGATGCGCGTGTACCTCGTGGACGTGCTGCGGATCCTGATCCGCATGGCGTACGGCTCAGCCTCTGCGCTGGCGCTCTCTATGGTCCAGGACATGCTGGACACGCTTCCGACGACAACGATGCTGTCGGCTCTGCGCAGTGTGCCGACGCGGAGCGTCTTTGCCGCGTCGCCGTCGTCCGACGACACGTCCGCGTCCATAACACCGAACGTGCCTGCGTTTGTCGGCGAGAAGTGTGCGCGCCTCTTGTCGCAGCAGCTCTTGCGCCCGGCGGGCGTGCGCTCGCTCATGATCGGCATGTTGGGTGCGAATGAAGACGACTTGCTCGAGTGCGAGGTCGACTTTGACTCGAACGCTATATCCCAGCGCCTGGACGGCATAGCGCGTCTCCTTTCCACGCCGCCGAAAGACATGGATCGCCCCGCGTACTATATGAAAATCATGCCGCACATTCTCGATGTGCTGGACCCGGTGACGCCGCCAGGCACGACGCCCGTGCATGGCACACACCGACGGGCTGCTGCCTTTACGTGCATGAGAATGCACGAAGCCGATGCCAAGTCGATGCAAGCTGCGCTCGACACGTACCTGTGGCGCGTCCTGGAGCCGGCCTCCGATGCGCCATCGCCTGCGCAGATTGACATGGTGCTTCGGCGCATGTTTGCGGCTGTGACACTCGCGCCGCCATCGCCCTCCTGGATTCATGCGGCGTGTGCCGGGATGATGCACCGCTTCCTGGCGCTCGACACGCATCTGCATATGCCGTCGCTCACGCCGCGGTCCGTCGATGCCTTGCGAGACACCCAGGCGGCGAATCTGCAAGAGACGCTCATTACGTGGTTCCGGGTGTGCTCCGAAGACGAGATTGTGTCGACACTGCACAATTCGCTGCGTCGCTCGCTGGACGATACGTGGCATTGGTACGACGTGACTGAGGGTGGCGTGGGTCTCGTGGAGCGCCCGATCTTCGTGCCTGACGTGACGACGCTGCTGGATGCCGTGGACATTTCGACGCACGAGGGCGATGTGCCACCGCCGCCCAAGGGCCTGACGCGCTCGTTTGGGTGGGCGATTGATCCGGCGCGCATGTGTGTCCTTATCAAGCAGGCCGAGCGCCCGCCGCTGGCGAGTGCGCTGCTGCTCCAGGCGATGGACGAGCACCGACGGACGCGGAGCCGCATGTCCTCTGGCCTGGTGCACGATGAGACGGTCTCGCTGGACCGCCGGGCGATCTACTACCTGCAGCTCGTGTTCCAGCTGTTTGATGCGTTTGGTGATGTGATGATGGAAGAAGGGGACATTGATCGCGTGCTGCACTTTATCGACTTTGCGTGCCACGATGACGAATCGGTGCTGGATGCGGATTTGTGCAATACGGCTCTGGAGCTGCTTCTCTCGCTGCTGGAGCGGCATGCGACTCTCACGCCCGTGTCGACGCCCATGCTGCGTGTCATGGCTGACCGCCTTGAGCGGTTCCGCGACATGCCGAACCCGACGACACAGGCCCTCAGTCAGGAGCTGCTGATGACGCTTTCGGCGCGATCGAAGTTTGAGGGCCTGCCGCCCTCGGCCACGGCCAAGCCCGAATACCTCCAAGTGTACCACGAGGCGCTGCAGTACCTGCAAGATCCGATCTTGCCCGTTCGTGCGCATGGCCTGCATCTGCTCACGCGTCTCGTCTCCCGGGTCGCTCGGAACCACTCGGCCAAGTGCTACGGCGACGAATTGGACCATGCCCTGATCCCGGAAATTTTTGACCTCTTCCTCCACGCCATCCAGGACGACGAGAGCTTCTTGTACCTGAACGCCGTGCAGGGACTCGCCCAAATGGCGATGAGCTGGCGAGATGCCGTGCTGCGGCCCCTGATGGCCATGTACGTCGGTGGTGACAAGACCCAGGACGGCATGTCGCATGCGCTCTCGTACGGCCAGGAACTGACGCAGCGCGAGACGGATCAGCGCCTGCGGATTGGCGAAGCGATTCTGCAGGTGCTGCAGCACCTCGGCGAAGCGGTCGTGTCGGAGCTCGATCGTATTGTGCCGCCGCTCCTCACCGCCGTCCGCAATCCGCTCTTCTCTGCGACACTGCGCAGCTCCTTCATCTCGATTCTCGGGACGTGCGTCGAGATTGCGCCCACGGCTCTGGCGGCCGACCGCTCCTCGGTGCATATGGTGCACATGTGCACGGAGCTGATTCAGGCCACGACGGAGAGCCGTGCGATCCGCCACCGCAGCAGGGTGCGTGCGAGTGTCCAGGGTGTGGGTGCCGGTGGCGAGGTCACGGAGCGCGCGCTGGACGAGGAGGACGAGGAAGAGGCGATGTGGCAGCGTGAAGCTACGAGCGGCACGGACCGGGACGTGCACCGCCCCCAGCTGCGCCGAGCGGCGCTTTTGCTGCTGCTCATGCTGCTGCGTGCGACGCAGGAGCAGCTCGACGACTATCGCGAGTCGTGTGAGCGCGATCTCGACCATATCGATGCGCCGCTCTCGGCGTTGCGCCTGCCGGGCGGGGGCGTGTTGCCTGACGTTCATGGCCGCGCGAAGCCCACGCTGCCTCCGCTGCTGGTGCCTGTGGACGTGCTCGGCAGTGTCATGCCGGTCGTCACGTACATGGCGCAAGAAGAGGCGGACAATGTGGTGCGTGTGCAGGCGCAAGACTGCATCGATCATATCCGGCTCGTTGAGCTCGCGTACATAGGTCTGTAGAGTGGAGCTTTTTTTCCCCGGGTCCATGCCGCGCCGGCCGATCGATGAGCGCCACTGCCAGCTCTTTGGCTGGGTCTCGATCGTGACGCAGCTTGCGATGGGCGTCGTCGTGATCGCTGCTTTGCTGTATAAGCGGCATCGCGAGCGCCCGCGTCGTGCGTGGCAGATCTGGATGCTGGATGTGTCGAAGCAGCTGACGGGTCAGCTGTGCGTGCACGTCCTCAATGTCGCGCTGAGTGCGGTCGGCGTGCAGGACGGCGGCAACCCATGCTCGCTGTACTTTTTGAATATTCTACTTGATACCACGCTGGGCATCGGGATCCTGTATGCCCTCCTGCATGCGCTGTTCTTTACGTGCCAGCACGTACTTGGGTGGTCCGGCTTTGTGTCGGGCGAGTACTCGGCTCCGATGCGGCATGGGCGCGTCGCGAGCATGCTCGAGTGCTGGGTGCGACAGACGGCTGTCTACGTGCTGGCTCTCGTGCTCATGAAGCTCATCGTGCTGGGCTTGCTCTACGTGATGCCGTTCCTCACCCTCTTTGGCAGCTGGCTGCTCGGCCTCTTCCAGACGCACCGCGCTATGCAGGTCATCTTTGTGATGGCGCTGTTTCCTATGGCCATGAACATGCTCCAGTTCTGGATCGTCGACTCGATGCTGCTGTACCAGCGGCCGCCGCCGGGCTACGAGCCCGCACCGCCTGTGGAGACAGCGCGGCCCTAGCGCATTCGATCCCCTCCTCCATTGGTTGTTGGCACACGTGCGATGGTCCACGTGGACGGTCCGTGCGCACCGCAGGCCTGGTGCGCGGTGCCATGGGCCGCGGCGCGGTGGGCTGGCACGGAACCATGACGTCGTCGACGCCGCCGCCGCCGCCTGCTATGCCTGACTGCTGGGGCCACCGTGGTGTACGTTGCGCTGAGACTGACGAGGCAGGCCTCCGCGGAGTTTCCTGAGAACACGCTGCGTTCGTTCGCGCAGGCCATCCAGGATGGCTCGGAGGGCATCGAGAGCGGTACGTCGGACTGACTGACGCCAGACGTGCACATTACGGCCGACGACGTGATTGTCATGTTCCATGACACGACGCTGGACCGCACGACGGATGGGCACGGCCCGATCGGCGCGTACAAGTACTATGGTGAGGGCGGTCTCGAGCATGTGCGCACGACGCAGGAGCCCGTGCAGCAGATTCCGACGTTCGAGCAGCTGTGCTCGCTGCTGATGGAGCCGGGTCACCGGCACGTCAAGCTGAATGTCGATATCAAGCCGAACAACGACGCGGACCGCCTCTTTCGCATCATGCGCGAGGTCGTGCAAAAGTTCCCTGACTACGAGACGCAGCTCGCTCCGCGCCTCATCCTGGGTCTGTGGCACCCGAGCTTCATTGCGCCGGCGAAGAAGTACGTGCCCGCGCTGCGCCGCGCGCACATTGGCGCTTCGCCTGCCGATGCACGCCGCTACTTCTGGCAGGACTGCGACGCCTTTTCCCTCTGCTTCCCCTCGCTGGTCGGCGCGGACGGCCAGCGGTTCTTGCGCGACGCGCGTGCCGCGAACAAGGACGTGATGGTGTGGACGGTCAACCGCCAGGACGAGATGGTCGAGGCGACGCGGTGGGGCGTCAAGGCCATCCTGACCGACTACACGGCCGACCTGCGCCGGCTGCGCGAGGCCATGTCGGCCGACTTTGACGCCGCCTACCGCGCGCATGTGGGCCCGTGGTTCCGCTGGGGCTCGCTGCGGTACTACACGCCGTCGGTGTGGATGTACCAGTACTTCTGCCGCGCCGAGGTGGAAAAGAGTGCGGGCGTACGTATGCGACACTCACGACGACAGGCCACGTACAGATCCGCGGTGACGTCGCCGTGATTCATAGTTGCCCTCCACAGACCATGAGATGGGCCTGGCTCGTTGCGCTGCTCGTCGGGCCGTGCTGGGGCCTGCCGCTGCTCGAGTGGGCGATGCGGTGGGTGCCGCGGCTGCCGGCCACGCCGCCGCTGCCTGTGGTGATATGGCATGGGCTGGGCGATTCGGCGTATGCGCCGTGGCTGCGCCAGCTCAAGGCGGAGCTCGAGCACACGTACCCTGGCATGTATGTGCATCTTGTCGCGCTCGAGTCGCGGTCGACGGCGGACCGCGCGGCCACGTTCGTGGGCGACGTGAATGCGCAGGTGGCGCGCGTCGCCGAGCAGCTCGCGCAGGTGCCTGAGCTGCGGCATGGTTTTGATGCCGTGGGCTTTTCGCAGGGCGGGCAGTTTCTGCGTGCGTACGTCGAGCGGTTTCGTGCGCCTGTGCGCCGCCTCATCACGTTCGGGTCGCAGCACATGGGCATCTCCGCGCTGCCCGGGTGTCGCGCCGACGATCGGCTGTGCGAGGCTGTTATGCGGCACATCGAGCAGGCGACGTACACGGACCATGCGCAGACGCACATGGTGGTGGCGCAGTACTTCCGCGACACGCGCACGCCGGAGCGCTTTGCGCAGTATGTGGCGCGCAGTCGCTTTTTGCGCGACATCAACAACGAGGGCGCCGCGAAGAATGCGTCGTACAAGGAGGGCCTGCAGCGGCTCGAGCAGTTTGTCATGGTGCGCTTTTCCCACGACACGACGGTGCTGCCGCCCGAGTCGGCGTGGTTTGGCGCACGCAGCGTGCCGGAGGACGGCCGGCCGGCGAGGTCCGTGCCGCTGCGCGAGAGCGACGTGTACGTGCGCGACTGGCTCGGCCTCGCGGCGCTCGACAGGCGCGGCGCCCTGCGATTCCACACGTGTGACGGCACACACATGCAGCTGTCGCCGGCGTGCAAGGACCTCATCTTTGGACAGTACGTGGGCCGCCCACGGTCGCCGGGGCGGTGGCTGGCTATGAACGCTTGACCTTGCTGAACGGCCGCAGGAGCCGGTCGGCGCCGAGCTGGAAGGCGAGGAGACCGCCGAAGATGAGAATGTGGTAGTGCCACGCCACGGCATGGAATGCCTGGATCGAGCCACGTAGCGTCAGCACAAAGAACGGGATGACCGCATAGCACACGGACGACATGGTCACGATGTTCGACACACAGGCATACACGTTCTGCGCGAGCGTGTACTCGGACATGTTGGTCCACGACGGGTCCGGTCGGCGCGGGTCCGCATACAGCAGCGGACGCACGCTCTTGCGCAGACGGCGGGCGAGCCACTGGCTGAGCGCGGCCGTGACGAACGAGAGGTAGTAGCCCGGCGCGATGCCGTGCCAGATCGCACTGGCGAGGAACGTGCCCATGAAGCTGCCGAAGCCGGGCCGGCGCTGCCCGGCGAGGCGCTTGTACACGGCCTCGCGGAGCCACATGTTGGTGTTCGCATTCCACGCATCGAGCACCTCTTTCCAGTTGTGCGCGAGTTCGATCTGCGCGACAAAGACGTTCTTGCACCGCGTCCACCGCGCCTGGTGCGTCGCGGGATCTACGCCGTGGTACGCGAGACCGCTCAGGATGCAGGCGGCGTTCGACAGGGACCACACGCCGTAGAAGCGGAAGCGCGCCACGAGGCCGGCGCCTTGGACAAAGAGGATGCGGCGCCACAGCGGCCACGTGTGCAGCACGTCGTCCGCGCGGATCAGGCGGTCGTAGCTGAACGGCTCCGCGAAGCCCACCATGAGCACGAGCGATACGAGCGCCGTGCCCACCTCGCGCAGGGACTCGGCCACGCGGCCGCGCGGCGGCCGCGTGGCCGGCGCGTACAGCTCTCCCGTCGACCACAGCTCGTAGTCGCGGAACCGCGTGGACGGACCCACCAGCACGCCGGGAAAGTAGAAGCAGTAGCCCAAGAAGGCGAGCAGGGACGGCATCTGCGTGATGCGCACGGCCTTCTGCACCTCGTCGAGTCCGTCGATCGGGACGAGCTGGCCATCGCGGCAGCTCCAGGCGAACGACGTCAGATTCATCACCAGGACCATGTGCATCGACGAGATCTCGATCGTCGTCAGCGGCACATGGTTGAGCTCACGCACACAGTGCGTGTACAGCATGTGGGCCATGCACGCCACAAACACGATCCACGGCATGTACGTCGCTCCGCCGACGCGGAAGTACACGGCGGCATACGTAAAGAGAGACGCGCCCAGCAGGTGCCACACGCCGCGGTACAGCTGCAAGACGCCCACGAGAAACACGGCCGACACGCCCATGTTCATCATGTGCCGCATCCACGCGCGAGGCAGACGAGGCAGCATCGGACTGAGCACGAACGACATCACGAGGCATGCTGCCAGCTTGGCATAGTCCACAGGCAGACCCAGAAGGTCCGCCATGCGCACAAAGACCGCGGACGCCATGGTGTGGGGAGAAAAAGGGTATGGCTACGCATGTGGAGCTACCAGGGGCCGCCGAGCGCCTGGGCGGCGTCCGAGGCGGACAAGCGCGTCCACGGGCCGCGCTCGCGGTCGCGTTGGAAGACGAGCGAGGGGAAGGACGACGGCGCCGCGGCGGACGTTGTCGGCGTCTCGGCCTCGGAGCCGGCAGCCTCTGTCTCGGGGCTGGGCTCGTCGCCGGGGGCGTCTGTCTCGGGGCCGGGGGCCTCCGTCTCGTGGCCAGGCTCGTCGCCGAGGGCCTCCTCGGGGCCGCGCTCGTCGTCGTTCCGCTGGACGGGCGGATCCGCCACCGCGTCAGGCTGCTCCGGCACGCTGCGCCCCGTCATACGAGCCGCCGCGGCCTGCGCAGGTGTGATGCGGCGCGGCGCATGCGCCGCCTCGTGCGCCGCCTGCTGCGCGTCGGCCGCCGAGGCGCGGCACGCTTCCGCGAGGCATGCCAATTCGTCGGCGAGGCGCTGCTCCATCGAGCGACTCGTGCATGCATGCCGCTCGATCGAAGCTAGCAGGTCTTGGTGCGTGTGAATGCTGTGGCGCTGCAAGCTATCCTGCAGCGAGTCATGGACCTTGGCGAGATAGTCGTCGAGGGCCGAGAGCTGCTGCTGTGCCTCCTGGACCTCCTCTTTCGCCGCGTCAATGCGATCGGGATGCGGATGTCGCCCATACTGGAGCTGCTGCGCATCCTGCTGCTTGTTCGCCACGACACGACGCGCCAGAGCGCGCTCCGCGACCACGCTCATGCGCTCCTGCAATGTCTGCCGCGCCATGCGCATAGTGTGCGCATAGTACGCCATGGCGTCGCCGAGCGTCACCTGGTCCGCGTACATGAGCGCCGCGGACGTGTGGACCATGTGCTGGAGATGGGTATGCGCACTGCGCAGCGTTCGCGGAAGTCGGCCGCGCAGGCTCGCTGGACGTGCCTCTTCCAGCGTGGCGAGGCCCGGCAGCTGGCGAACGAGGTCGTCGAGGGCCTTGTTCACATCCTGCCGTGCCTTGGACACACCTGCACTGGCCAACGACACATCCGCCAGCTGCTTTTCGAGACGCGTAATGTCGCTGCGTGCCAGGGAGAAATGCGGGTCAGGGTCCGACACAGCGACCGAGGTCGGGGCCGCGCTCGGCGCCGGGACGAGCGCGGCTGGTGTCTCGCGCCGCGGTGCCACGTTCGTGCGAAACAGGCGCGGGAGGCCGCGCGTAGGCGGCGCGGCCTCTGGCTCCGTCTCCCATACGGAGCCGTCCCAAACGTGCTGCAGGGAGCGGATGTGTGCGTCCATGCGGCCGAACTGCTTGACGAGAGGGGCCGGTGCCGTGTCGTCCGGCCGAAGGGGCTCATAGCTATAGTCTGCCTCGACAAAGCGCAGCGTTTCGCGATGCATGCGCAGCACCGAGTCTTGCGCAAGATAGGCGAACCACCGGCGCAGGCGTACATGAAGATCCTCGAGCTCGGACGAGGCACGCACCATCCAGGGCGTCGGCAGCGGCAAAGCCGGCACGATCACGCGTGGTCCATGGCATGTGAGCGCGAGAAAGTAGCGCGCGAGCTCAGCATACGTCCGCTGAACGCCCTCGTACGACGTGCGGTGGAAACTGGGGATGTTCGTGGCGCAGTCGAACTGCACGCCCACACCATGCACCGATCGCGTCACGACAACGTGCTCAAAGCGCAGGTACCACGCTGCGCGCTCGTCTCGCGACGGCGGCGCGGGCGGCGTCGTCATCGTGGCACAGGTGGAGGGGCAATCTACGTGTCCAGCTCACCTACGAGGAGGGTGGTATCGGTGGAGGACGACACGAGGATCGGCTGGTGCGGATGAAAGTCGACGGCCGTGCATGTGCCGCGGTGGCCGGGGAGCTTGAGCTGCAGTGTGGCCTTGTCGACGTGCCACACATTCGAGGTGCGATCCGCGCTGCCGCTGCCGACGTACTCGTCGTCGGGACTCCACCGAGCGCGCAGGAGCACGTTTTCAAAGCCACTGGCCATGCCATGCAGCGTGCGGAGGAGGCGCGATGAGGCAGCAAACGGCTGAACGTCCCATATGCGTACTGTGTCGTCCATGCCCGCCGATACGAGCCGCGTGCCGGCGTGCGACAAAGCCACCGACGCGACAGTGTGGGTGTGTCCCAGCAGCGAGAAGCGCCGCTCGTGGGTGGCGATGTCCACCACATGGATGGCGTTGTCGAGGCCGCCCAAGATGAGGTGCGTCGCATCGTCGGAGAAGTCGATGCAGGTGATGGGGTATCCGAGCTCGATCGCATCGATCGGGTAGCGTGACGCGCCGCAGTCCCACAGCAGCACACGCCCATCGTCCGACACGGACGCGATGCGGCCATCGTGGGAGCGCGTGCATGCAACGCCGTTCACGATGCCGCGATGGCCACGGAAGCGGCGCACGCGCTCGCCCGTCTGCGGGTCCCACAGCACCAGGGTGTGGTCCGCGGAGCCGGATACGAGGAGCGTGCGCGACTCGTACTCGCACCACGCCAGGCAGGTCACGGCACCCTTGTGGCCACGTAGCAGGCCCAGATTGCGATGCTCACCGAACGTTTCCCACAGCGAGACCGTATGGTCCGCCGACGCAGCGGCTATGCGATCGCCTTCGCGAGAAAACCGCACATCCAGGATCTCAGCGGTGTGCGCCTCCGTGAGCGCCATGACGGGAGCAGCAAGGCTGCTTGTCCGATCTGTGCGTGGGGCGAGCGCGCCGCGATCATCGCCGGGACGCATGCGCTTCACCAGCTGGCCGTCGCTCGGCGCTGGCGGCCCTTTGCGCTTATCGAGCGTCGTCGTCATCGCCGCCCAGAGACAAGCGACAAAAAAAAGGCGCCTGGCTGACAAAACGCCCGTTTTTGGGTCGCCGCACCAGCCATGCCGCCACCAACGCGGGCGTTTGCGTCCGAGCACGTCCGGTGCTGTACGCTGATCGGGCATGTGGACCACGGCAAGTCGTCGTATGCGGACTCGCTTCTCGCGGCGAATGGGATCATCTCGTCGCGCGCGGCAGGCCAGGTTCGGTACATGGACAGCCGCGAAGACGAGCAGGAGCGCGGCATTACGATGAAGTCCAGCGCCGTGTCTCTCACATTCAAGCTCCGGAAAATCCAAGAGGGACAGGTTGAGGGCATCGATGACTACACGCTGAATCTGATCGACACGCCGGGGCACGTCGACTTTTCGTCCGAGGTATCGACGGCCGCCCGGCTTTGTGACGGGGCGCTCGTCATCATCGATGTGGTCGAGGGCGTGTGCACACAGACGGTGCATGTGCTGCGGCAGGCATGGATGGATGGGCTGCGCACGGTGCTCGTCGTGAACAAGATGGACCGCCTGATTACCGAGCTGAGGCTCACGCCCAACGAGGCCCACCACCGCCTGCTGCAGCTGATCGAGCAGGTGAACGCGGTCATCGGAGGCTTTTATGCCGCGGCGTGCATGGAGCAGGACCAGCGCTGGCACGAGGCTGGCGCCGAGGCCACGACGCACGATACACGCGAAGACGCGGACCTGTACTTTGACCCGTCGCGCGGCAACGTCATTTTCGCGAGTGCGGTGGATCATTGGGCGTTCCGTCTGGAGCGCTTCTCGCACATGTATGCACACAAGCTGGGGATCAAGGAGCAGACGATCCGGCAGTTTCTGTGGGGACACTACTACTTTGACCCGAAAACCAAGCGCGTCCTTACGCACGATCGCGACAAGCGTGGCCTCAAGCCCATGTTTGTCCAGTTTGTGCTCGACAATATCTGGCAGGTATACCAAAACACGGTCATGGAGCGTGACCAGGCCATGATTGACCGCATCATATCGGCTCTGCAGCTGTCGATTCACGCGCGCGACCTGCGCTCCAAGGACCCGACCGCTCTCATGCACGCCATCATGAGCCAGTGGCTGCCCCTCCCTGCGTGTACGTTCAACGCCATCGTGCGGTGCCTTCCGTCGCCTGCCGAGGCGCAAAAAGAGCGCGTGCCGCGTATGATCCGCCCCGATCTCGGTTTCTTTGCGACGGACGCGGACCTCGCGCCGAAGAACGAGCTGGAGCGCGACTTGTTTGCGTCGCGCTCGGGCCCAGATGCTACGGCCGTGGCCTATGTGAGCAAGATGTTTGCCGTGCCGCGCGATGACATGCCAGAGAACCGACGCGTCCAGCTCACGGCGGACGAAATGCGCGAGCGCGGACGGCTCCAGCGCGAGGCGATGACGTCCACGGGCGCCGAGGCAGCGGCGGAGCCTCCGGCGGACGAGGCGCCCGTGGACGATGCGCCCGAGGTGATGCTGGGCTTTGCGCGGCTGTACAGCGGACGCCTGAGTGTGGGCGACGCCGTCACGGCCATCCTGCCCAAGTACGATACGAGTCGTGCACGGTCGGATGCCGCGAATGAGCCGTACGTGCGGACATGTCGCGTGCAGGCGCTGTACATGATGATGGGCCGAGATCTCGTGAGTGTGCAGCGGGTGCCAGCGGGCAATGTCTTTGCGATTCGCGGTCTCGATGGCGTGGTGCTGCGGAATGCGACGCTGATCTGTGGCCCTGAGGAGCTGCGCGATGTCGTGAACCTGGCGGGTGTGCGCCGCTTCGCCACGCCGATGGTGCGTGTGGCGCTGGAGCCACGGAGTGCGGCCGACATGCCCAAACTGGCCGAGGGACTGGAGCTGCTGAATCAGGCCGATCCGTGTGTCGAGGTGCTGGTGCAGGACAACGGCGAGCATGTAATCATGACGGCGGGCGAGCTGCACTTGGAGCGGTGCCTGCGCGACCTGCGCGAGCGCTTCGCGCGGTGTGCGATCCAAGCGTCTCCGCCGCTCGTGCCGTTCCGTGAGACGTGCGTCAAGGCTGCGAATATGGCGCCGCCCAAGACGCCGGGCGAGCCGCGCGGGACGATGCACGGCACGGCGCTGCAGGGCGCCTTGTCGTTTACGATCCGCGCCGTGCCGATGCCGCCCTTGTTGGTCGACTTTTTGGTGGTCAATGCGCCGACGATTCGTCGGCTGCGCCGCCGGCATCATGACGACGACGATGCGGGTGAGGTGGGCGAGGAGCGCGATGCCGAGGCGGTGCGTCGTGTGCCTGTGCGTGCCTTTTGGGACGAGCTGCACGCTGTCCTGCAGCGCTCAGGCGCCGAGTGGGCCGATGTGGCCTCGCAGATCTGTGCGTGGGGTCCGAAGCACGTGGGGCCGAACCTGCTGTTGGATCCCCAGCACGTCCTGCGACGCGTGCGGCAGGACGAGGCGCCGCGTCTGGAGCGCGAATGGTGTGATGCGATCGAAGCGGGCTTCCAGCTGGCGACGGGCGCCGGCCCGCTGTGTGCGGAGCCGATGCATGGCATGGCGTTTGTCGTGCAGCACGTGGAGATGGACCACGGCGCACTCAGCGAGGCCCGCACGAAGCTCTCGCAGCTCGCGTCGTCGGTCATTTCGAGCGTGCGTGAGTCGTGTCGCCAGGGCTTGCTCGACTGGTCGCCGCGCCTGATGCTGGCCATGTACTCGTGTGATATCCAAGCCGCGCCGGATGTGCAGGGCAAGGTGCATGCCGTCCTGCAGCGCCGGCGCGGTCGTGTCGTGTCCGAGGAGATGAAGGAGGGCACGCTCTTCTTCACGATCAGTGCGCTGCTGCCTGTCGTCGAGTCGTTTGGCTTTGCCGAGGAGATCCGCAAGCGCACGTCCGGCGCGGCGAGTCCGCAGCTCTTCTTTGCGGGCTTCCAGCTCTATGACCAGGATCCGCTATGGGTGCCGCGGACGGACGAGGAGCTCGAGGACTACGGAGAAAAAGGCGACCGCGAAAACATCGCCAAGCGCTACGTCGACATGGTGCGCAAACGCAAGGGCCTCGCCACGAGCCGGCGCCTCGTGACGTCTGCCGAGAAGCAGCGCACGATGAAGTCCGCCTAGTCACGTGTGCCACGTGTCCCCTGCGTGGCATGCGCAGCGAGCATTGGCGCGCGCCCCACGCTGGCGGCGGCGCGCGTGTCATGTCATAGAAACACCGCTCGCGGGGCACAAACACACGTACCCAGGGCTGTTTTTTTTTTTTTTCTGCCCCGTAGATGACGCGGACGACGCTGCTCGACTCGATCCTCGGGCGTCCTTCGCAGACGTACGCATCGTCGCACGAAGGCGAGTCGTCGTGGCAGCCATCGTCGGAGTCGTCTGTGACCAAGGCGGAGCGGCCGCTGTACGCGGCGTCCGTGACGAGTCCTTCGCAGCGATCGGCGTCCCGCGATACCCACCGACCGCCGTCGCGCGCCTCGCGTGCTGCAGCGGTGCCCCACGCACATACGCTGGTGCGCGATATGAACACGGTGAATCCCTTCTCGCACTGGTGGGAGCATCGCCAGCACGTGGAAAAGACGCGCCCCGCCACACCGTCGGACGTCCACAGCCCGTTCAGCGAGCAGTGGCGGCGGGAACTGGCTTCGCGGGATCGCCCCGCCTCACGGCAGACGGCCGCCACGCCACGGCAGATGCCGCGCTCCGTCACGCCCATGAACACGTCGCAGTCGTGCGTGTGGGTTCCCTACACCAAGGACGAGTCGGGCATGGACATGTCCGCGATGGGCGTCGCGCTGACGCAGGACACGACGACCGACCTGCCGCCCCTGCTGCAGGGCGCCTCCGTGATCGGCAAGGGCCCCTTGCGCTCGCTCGCACACGCCCAAGAACCCATCACGTCATCGACGCCGCCGCCCGGCAGGGGCGCCATGCCACGCACCGTATCGGCGGCCTCGACGATCCCGTCGCAGTCCGATGTGAGCGAGGCGCGCGAGGAAGTCGATGACGAGCTCATCGGCCTCTCGCGCGATGCCGCTCTCTACGTCGCGCAGGGCGACGAGACGCTCGAGGCGCCCGCGCGCGAGCCTCCCGCCCTCAAGCCGCCTCTGGCCGTGCCGGCGCTCCGCGTCCCGCCGCCCGACCTGCAGCGCGAGCGAGAGGACGCGATGAAGCCGGCGTCGCTTATTCGCAGGCCGAATGTCGCTCCCTACGCCCAGCGCAGCCAGACGTCCGCGTGGTCTGCCCTGCCGAAGCGCGAGCACTTGCAGTCCTTGGCCGACTACCGCATGTCGAGCATCTCCGTGTCGGACTCGCTCATGGCCGACCTGCCTGTGGAGCCATGGATCTTCGGCTCCGAGGTCGGTCACATGAACCGCAGCGAGCTGCACGACACGCCGCCGATCAGGCCGGAGGACTTGGAGCCGCTGCACCGCACGCCGACGCACCAAGGCAGGCCGTACCGCTCGGTCCTAGACCGTCCGCGCCAGCGTGGTCCGCGCCCGACCGTCATGGGCGGCATTGAGATTGCTCAGGGCCAGCTACATGCGCCGACGCCCGGCACGACACCCAAGCGCTCCGTGTCCGACATGCCGCGCCCTACCGCTGACGCGCCGCCTGTGCCGACGCGCATGGTGTCGGACTCGTCGGTACGCGCCGAGACCACGCCTACATACCCCGTCTCTCGGCCCGTCCAGCCCGCATTGAGCCTGCCTACCTCGCAGCCCCTGGCGTATCTGCAGGCATCGCCTGGACGCATGGATCTCGCAGCCTCCGCCGTGGTCTCTGAGACGCAGCGTGCGCCCCCGTCGTGGACAGAGACGCCGCCGAAATCAGCGCTTTCGCCCTACGCCACCGCCTTTGTCGAGACGCCGCCAGCGCCTCCCAAGCCGCCGTCGCCCACGCCCGCGCCTCTTCAGCCTCCGCGGCCCCTCGTCCAGACGCCCATGTCTCCTCCCCCGCTACCCTTCCACGGACCGCCGCAGCCGGGTCTCGCGTCGCCTCTCCAGGCTGCGCCGCCGCTGCCATATCAAGGGCCGCCATCCCCTCTTCGTGCGCCCTCTGTGCCGTACCACGGACCCGCGCATCCTCCCCGGCCGCCACCTGGGCCGTATCAGGGCGCCTCCCCGTCACAGGCCGTGCCGGGTCCCTACCTAGGGCCCTGGCCGCCCCAGGGCCCACCGACGCCGTACCATGGCCCCGCGTCACCTTACCTCGCCGTGCCCGCTGTACCATACCAGGGGCCCTCGTCGCCCCAGGGAGCGCCACCTGCTCCCTACCAGAGAACCCCGTCCCCTCACGCACCGCCGCCTGCCGCGAGCCAACCACCTGCCCTGCCCTATCCAAGACCGCCCGTGCCGTACCAGCGGCCGCCTCCTGCCATGCATCCCATGCAGGCGCCCGTGGCATGGCCTGGGATGCGATCGATCCCACGGCCGCCGCCTGGGCCCGCGCCCCTGGCCGCGGCGCCTGCCCCGTCTCTGCGTGCCTCCTCTCAGCCAGCGTCGCCTGTCTCGGTGGCTCGGCCGCTGCCGCATGCACAGACCCCGCCGGCGGGCCCCATGCCACGGTCGCTGTCCCAGCCGGGCCCATGGCTCGCGCAGCCGCCCATGATGCGGCCGCCCGCTCAGATGGCCTCGTATGGGCCGGGCCACAGCACGCCCGCCGCGTCCACGATGCCCTCGCCTATGCAGCCGGGCATGATCGTGCCCCCTGTGCCCCGTCTCCATGCGCCGCCCCGCGCCGAGCACATGGGCCGCGCTCAGTCGCCCGTCGAGTCGATTCGCGTGGCGCCAGCGCCGATGGTGCCGCCGGTGCCCGTAGCTCCGGCCCCGGCCCCGGCTCCTGTGCCTGCGCCTCCGAGTCCCTCGGCCCCTCCGTCGCCCATGGGCCGCGTGCGCAACGTCAACACGTCCTTCCGCAGGAAGCCCACGATGCTGACGGTCGATGTCGTGAGTGGCAGTAGCGATGCTGCGAGCACGAATGGATCGGCGTCAGGCAAGAGCGGCAGTATCGCGCGTCGCGCGTCGCGTGGACGTGGCGGCAGCGCGTCTGAGGGCAGCACGGGCGTGATTGGTCTGGGCTCGCACATGACGCCGCCGCGCAAAGTGTCGTCGACGGGTGTGATCGTCAAGGTGATCGCGGTGGCGATTGACAATGTGGACCGAGCGTTGGTGCGGAATGTGCTGCGCGACGCGCCGTCGACGCCGTTCGTACCGGGCCGCAGCTTTTGTGGTCGCGTAGTGGACTGCGGCCTGGACGTCAAGCGGCTGCGGCCCGGCGACCTGGTGTTCGGCCTGCAGGACCTCCGCAAGTGCGGTGCCTTGGCCGAGTACATCATGGTGCCCCAGGACGTCGTGGCCGTGGCGCCCGAGGGCCGCCTCGTGCCTGAGCAGATTGCCGCGCTGCCGGCCACAGGCGTCATGGTGCACCAGATTGTGCAGAACCACTGCATGGTGCTGCCCCGAGGATCGCGGATCCTGGTGCTGAATGCGCACGATATGATCGGTCGGCTGACCATGCAGGAGGCCTCGCGGCTGGGTATGGTGATGGTCGCGCAGGTGCCGCCGACCGTGCCGCATGCCGAGGCCCTCTGCCGCCAGAGCGGCGCCGTGGAGGTCATCACGGGCGATCCGCTGCGGACGATCAACCTGCTGCACGAGTCGAGCTTCAATCTCGTGGTCGACACGATCGGCAGCCGCCACATTTACGATGCGTGCCGCCGCGTCCTCGCGAACTATGGCCAGTTTGTGACGTGCTATGGCGACGACAACCTCGTGGCGAGTCCGATGTACCGCTCGCACATGCGCAGCCTGCGCCGCTCGTTTTTCCGCAAGGACCGCAAGGCGATTGGGTACGAGTGGATCGGCGTCGATACGAGCGCCGACACGCGCCAGGCGCTCGAGTCCATCAAAACCGCCGTCCAGCATGGTGCGCTCACGCCACAGATCCGCGCGATCCTGCCCGTCGAGATGGCGGCCCAGGCGTTTGGCGCCTCGATCGATCCCGACCTCGTCGTGCTTCGCCTGCCGTAATGCCTCCACATAGCCTTCCACGCGTCTTGCCATGCTCGTAGGAACGCGACTCGCTCGCCACGGGCACACGGGCACGCTCCTGTACGAGGGCCCGCTGCCGCCGTACCCCGGCACGTTTTACGGCATTGCATGGGACTGTGCGGAGCATGGCAAGCATGACGGCACGGCGCCAGATGGCACGCGGTACTTTGCGTGTGCGCCAGGGCATGGCACGTACCTGGCCGCGACCGCGCGCATCGAGTGGGGCGTCGCGTTTGTCGATGCGCTGCGTGAGAAGTATGGCGATCGCTCGGATCTGCGCACGGTGAGTCTGGTGGGGCCGCCGCCGCACGGCCCCTCCGATCCGTCATGCGTGTACGTGGCGAAGGCCGTGCCAGATGGGTACCGGGGCGCCTTGCCACGCACCATCACCACCCTGGACCTATCGCGATCGCTCTTGTCGAGTTGGGACGAGGTGGCGCGCATCGTGCGTGATATGCCGCTGACGAGCCTCGCGCTGCAGCATGTGCGCCTGCGCCCCACGGCGCATGTGCCTTGTGCCTTTGCGCACCTGGAGCATCTGTCTCTCGGCGACTCGGGCACCGACTGGGCCCAGATGGCGGTGCTAGCGCGCGCTATGCCGCGCCTGGCGTCGATAGAGCTGGCTCGGAATGGGATCACGACGCTCGCGTCGGTCGACGCGGACATGCCGCATGTACATACCATCCAGCTCGAGGACAACGCCCTCGGTGCATGGCACGACGTGGTCCGGGGTGTGAGTCGGCTGCCGCGCCTGCAAAAGCTGGTACTCACGGGCAACCCGCTGGAGCGCATTCCGCGCGCGTCGGCGCCGACGCTGCCAGCTCTCTGCGACGTTCACGTCGACGCTACGCCTCTCGACTGGGACGACGTGCAAGCTCTCGAGACGCATCTCGCGGCGCCTGCATGGTCGCTCGTGTACCACCGCGATGCACGCGTCGAGGCGATAGGCCGTCTCGCGAAGCTGACGTGCCTGAACCACACGCCGATCACGCCCGAGGAGCGCGTCGACGCTGAGCGATACTACCTGCGCGAGCCGCGTCCCGGCGACGCGCGGTACGAGGCCCTCGTGCGCGTGCATGGCCCGCCGGCACCGGCATCGGTGGCCTCTATGCACGACAAGCTGCTGTCGATTTCGTATGTACATGCCTCTACGCCGCACGAGGCCGCGTGGGACGAGGCCACGTCGCTCTCGCTTCTCAAGACGATGCCGATGCGCCTCGTGCATCGGCGCCTCGTGCAACTGTGCCATGCCTCGCCATGTGCTGCGATTTGGGCCGTCCTGCGGTCCGATCGCGAGCCGATCGTGATACCCCTGGATGATATGATGCGCGACTTGGCGTGGTTCGGCGTGGCGTCAGGCGACGTGCTGGTCGTCGTCGACTAGTCGGGCGAAGACGTCGTCCATGCCGACACGAGCGAGGCGGACGCCACGCCCATCGCGAGGTACGAGGGATTCGTCGAGAGCGCAAACATGGACGTGTGCGCCGCCACCTCGTCCTTGGCATGCGATGCGAGGGGCGAAAAGTGCGGTGCATACGGTGCCGCGGGCGGTGGGACCAGAATAAAGGTGCGCTGCGCCTCGGCTAGCTGGGTGTAAAAGCAGTGGAACGGCACGTCGCAGCCCGTCATGCGCGATACGAGGGCGTCGCGATCCCACACATGCCGCACAAACACGAGGTGGTCGCCCACCCAGCGGCACGCATCCTGGATGGCGTCGGAGCGATGCACAGCGGCCGTCGCAGCGGTCCCGAGGGCCGTCGCGGCGGCGGCGCCGAGGCCGATCCATGTGGCCGTAGACAGGCGCGTGGCGCTCGACGGCGGCGCGGCCCACCATGCCGCGAGGCCGCCCGTCACGGGCGCCCACATCGAGCCGGCGCGGACGGCTGAGTCCACGTACTGCTGGTACGTCGTGAGCTGGTGCTTGAATACATGCGGATGAATGCCGAGAAACGGCGTGTCGTACGCGACGACGCCACCAACGCACGGCCAGGCGCCGCGGCCCTGTGACCGGATCGCGCGCGCGGCATCCAGGCACACCATGCCGCCCATCGAGTGGCCACATAGGACGACGCAAAAGCGGTGGCCATGCGTCGATTCGCGCTCGGCGACGAGCGCCGCGAGCCACGCCACCAACGCGTCGACGGCGTCGCCCAGCGAGCCGCGCGTCTCGTACGTCGGGTAGATCACCGCCTCGACGCGCAGGCCAGGATGCGTCTCGCGCACGAGATGCCGCAGGCGCTCAGGATACGCCCCAAACGTCTGCTCGGCCCGCCCGCGAAAGCCATGCACAAACACGAGCACGACGCCGTACGGCATGGACGCGGACCGCTGGGCGCCTCCACCGCCACGAACTCAGTCCAGGGCCGCGGTGGAGGAGCCCTCGACCCAGCGAAGACCCGCGCGGATCGCGGCGCGAGCGGCCGCCTTTTCGCCCAAGCTGCGGCCCCAGCTGAGACGCAGGGCGCCGCCGCCGGAGAGCTGGTAGCCCTGCATCTCCGAGATGGCCCGCGCCGCATCGCGCTTGTGCGCAAACTGGACGAAGCCACAGTCCTGGCCCCGCGGGATGTTGATCGAGTGGATCGGGCCGAACGGCGAAAACAGGGCATGCAGCATGGTCTCTGTCGCCAGCGTGAACAAGCTCCCGACAAACACCGTCGTGTTTGTGGGGTCGAGGGCGCTGGATGCGTGCGCTACCGTGAGAGCGGATGCGAGGTGCGGCTGGTCCGGCGCCGCGACCTCGCCCTTGCTCTCCGACACGAACGTCAGTGTCGTCGGCACGCACTCGACCTGGGTGTGCGTGGATGCCGGCGGCGAGTGCGCACGGCCCGGCGCGGCAGGTGCGTCCGTGCGCGCGGGACGCGCAGCCTTCGGCGCCGCTCGACGCGACGTGTGGCGCACGACCGCCGCGGCCGTCATGACGGGGCGCGCCGGAGCCTTGTCGTGCGGGCGGCCATGCGCCTTCGTGCACTCGGTGTCGGCGCGCGGCGGCGCGGTCGCTGCGCCGAGGGACAGACGCAGCGATGTGTGCGGCGCCTGGTGGGGCACCATGTGCGTGTGCTGCATCTCGATCAAGGCACGGTCGCATTCGTGCTTGCTCGTGAGCCGCACGAAGCCAAACACGCGCCGGCATCCATGCGCGGCCGACGACGACTCGCGCACGACGCGTGCGGAGTGCACACGGAACGGCGCGGGACTCGTGGGCCATGTGCACAGCGACCCAGCGACGTTCTCGATGCGTACATACATGCGCCGCATCGGATGGTCCTGTGGCCAGCATGGCGGGTGCGTAAAGTGCCAGACGAGGTCCTCGTCCGTGACGCGCTCATCCAGGCCGCCTACAAACACGCTGTACAGCGTGGGGGGCGAGGCACCCGCGCTGCCCGTCGGAGGGGGCCAGCGCGGGCGTGGCACGGGCGTGTCCGTCGGCCTGGCCGCCCCATGAGCGGAGGCCGCGGCCCACGACGGCGCGTGGATCTCGTCCTGGTGAGCGAGCGTCGTCGCGGTCGTCGACGTGCGTGGCGAGTGAAACGGCGAAGCGAGCTGCGCCGAGACGCGTGGAAGGCCGTCGTGTCCCGCATCACCATCCGTGCTGAGGGGCGCCGGAGGGATCTTCATGTGCGACATGATATCGGCGAGCCACGACGTGTCAAAGAGCTCGCTGGACGGCGCGAGTGGCGGCGCGTGCGGCCATGCATCGCGCTCGCGCCGCTCGGCCTCATGCCCACGATAGCTCTGCTCGTCATCGTTGCGGAGCCATGCATCGTTCAGCGACGAAAACAGGCGGGTGGCTGTCGAAGTGAGACAAGGTGGCTGTGTGCTCATGAGGACGGCAGTGCGGAGAGTGCGAGCCACGCTAGCGGATACGTGCGTGCGTGGGCTGAGCACGGGCAGCCTGCCCCTCTATATACGTTTGGCACGATGCGCGTCTCGCTCGTGTGTCCGCCGTTGGCATGTGCCACATCTGCGTGTGTCACATCCAACTCGCGCGCCCACATGCGATGTCTTGTCGTTGGTGCGTATGTCGATCCCGACGCACTCACGTCCCGTGCCGCACGCCACTCTACTGCATGCTTGCCTACAGTCAGATAGCCGAGCCGCCCTACACCACACTCCTCGCCCGTGACGCGGCTCGCACGCGCCCTGCACCTGCCATGATAGGCACGTGATGGTGCGCCCGGCCAGGCGGCCCAGGTACGCCGCCGGGGGCTTGGCGTGCCACTGTTGGGCAGCATGGCCAGCCAGGCCCAGGACGATGTAGGCAGGCAGGGAGACTGACGCAGTGCAGCTAGCTCCGTTTGTGGTGCGATGCGTCGTGTCACGCACCGACTTCCGGTACGTACGCCGCCTGCGCCGGACTGACCCCCAGCTCGCTCGCCGACTTTCGCTCGGGACGGCCCCTGCCAGGCGCGCTGTCCGTGTATGCATGGCCATCCACGACCCTGCGCGAAGTCGCGCACTTGCTGTACCTCGCGGACCCGGCCGTCTCCGGGCCACATACCATCCACGATTTCCGCGTCGTCTACTTCGATCCCGAGTCCGACCGATTCGAGGCCGATGCGCCTGTGCGCGGCATCACACGCCTGCCCACGGGCGATGCACGAGCCGAGGCGGCCGCCACACAGACACTCGAGCACCTGCGCCTCACGTCCCACGCCTACCTCGAGTGCGCCACGCACGCAGGCCGCCACCGCCGCTACGAACCATGATACCACCAACGGGACATTGAGCACACTATATAGATGCTGTCACCTTTTGGAGCGCGCTTAGGCACGCTGGCTCTTGAAGTACTCGAGCAGCACGTTCAGGCCCTCCGAGTCCTCACCATAGTCGCGGACCACCACACACGAGCAGCCGACAACCTTGCGCGGGTTGCCCTCGCGGTCAATCTTGCACAGACCCGCCCACGTACCGAGGGTCTTGGGGTCCGAGACCTTGAGGAGGTTGATGTCGTGCTTGTTGCACAGGGCCTCAATGAGCTTGATGTACTCGGCCTCATTGCAGGTCTCGCACAGCACACACAGGTGCGCCTCACGGCGGTCAAGGGCCTTGGTGGCCTCACGCAGACCACGGGCGAGACCGTCGTGCACCAGGGCCTTCTTGAGCACCTGCTGAAGAGCATCCTCAATGCTCATAGCACCGCCCTGGGGAGCAGGGGCAGCCTCGGTCTCCTCGACCTGGACATCGACAGGGGTCTCCTCAACGTCAGACATGATACTTTAGAAAATCAAAAAAGTGAGTAGTGCTTCTTCGAAAGAACTGCTACTGCAGTGCCGACTCTGCCGTGTTAGCGCGCGCGCCCGCTCATGCCCCCTGCTCACATACCAGCTCTTGGGTAAGGAAGAGCCCTGCCGCGCCCAGAGCGTCGACAAGACGTTCGCCTCCCCCTTTTTGGTCACGTGGGTGATGGATAAGGTCACGTGGAACATACAGTTCTGTCGAAGGGCGCCGCTGCCGCCGCCCTTCCTCTTCCAACGCTGGCATCCACATCGTTGTCTAACGTCTCTCAGTCACAATGTCGAACGTGGAGCTTGGTGTGCAGACGGAAAAGGCTTTCCAGAAGCAGCCCCTTTTCCTTAACTCGAAGGTGGCTCGCAAGAGCACCCG
This sequence comes from Malassezia arunalokei, assembly GCA_029542905.1. Taxonomy (NCBI): domain Eukaryota; kingdom Fungi; phylum Basidiomycota; class Malasseziomycetes; order Malasseziales; family Malasseziaceae; genus Malassezia; species Malassezia arunalokei. The sequence goes on from CP119922.1 coordinate 207,143, forward strand.
TGCTAAGCGGTGGTACAAGGACGTGGGTCTTGGTTTCAAGACGCCCAACGCCGCCGTCACCGGTACTTACATTGGTACGTACACCCAGCCGCGCGCGCATGAGAACAGGACTAACGCACAACAGACAAGAAGTGCCCCTGGACCGGTCTCGTGTCGATCCGTGGCCGTCTCCTGAGCGGCAAGGTCATCTCGACCAAGATGACCCGCACGGTGATCATCCGCCGGGAGTACCTTCACTACGTCCCCAAGTACAACCGTTACGAGCGCCGTCACAAGAACCTGGCTGTGCACGTCTCGCCTGCCTTCCGTGTTGAGGTCGGTGACATTATTGTGGCTGGTATGTATGATGCCCTGTTTCGTGCTAACATGTGCAGGTCAGTGCCGCCCTCTCTCGAAGACGGTCCGTTTCAACACGCTCAAGGTGATCAAGAACAAGAGCACGGAGCGTGCCAAGATGTTCCACCGTTACTAAACGTGTATACATGACTATCTAGTCCCAAAATGAGTTCCGCGCTGCATGGTGTTCATCGATTGGTGACCACGACGCCTGGATACGGCACATTTTACCCATATCGTGCATAGTCGTAGCAGCCATGGAATTCCAAAACGTCCCCACCTCGCATGTGATAGATACGTGTTTCCAAGAGGATCCTGAGCTCCCCTCACTCATGCTATACAAACTATAGATAAGCTGGGTACAAGCGTGCGATCTGCCATGGTGTATCCAGGAAACAGGAAACGCGTACTTTTTTGAAAAAAAATTAGAACAGACGCTGGGGCTTACCCATCGTCGACTTGATGTGAAGCGACTTGACATTCTGCCAGTTCTTCTTCAGCAGCGAGACGAGGAAGTTGACAGCGAGCATAATGTTCGACGTCAGCTGGTCCTCGGTCATCTGAACGTGACCGATGGCCACACCCAAGCAAAGCACCTTCTTCAGCTGGAACTTGATCGTCGACTTGACGTCCGTCACCTTCTTCTCAAGGTCCTCGGCGTGCGAGACGGGCGAAGGGAACTTACCAGCCTTCGAGAGACCAGGACCCAGCAGACGAGGGATCTGCTTGATCAGAGCATCGGACGAGAGGAAAGCGTCGTACTTCTTGGCGAGCTTCTTGACGAGCTTCTTGTTCTTGTTCAGCTTCTTCAAGTCCTCGACGGTCATGAAGTCGAGCGAGATCAACTTCGCACGGTCAACGTCGGCAGCGTCGGCAAGAATGCAGAGCGACATGCGAGGGCGCGGAACGTGAGGAAGACGCACCGTACCACTGAAACGCTTGTCACGCTGGGGGTCGTAGTTCTTAAGACCGATCTGGAGTTCAACGGTCTCGTTAAAGTTACGCCTCTTCTCCTCGGAGCCCTGGAGGAGGTCGCGGACGGACGATCGCACACTTGACACTTGGATCTTCGACATGACTACAGTCGGTGGAGAGAAGAAGGGGGCCGCGTCGCCTTCTTTTTTGTCGGTCGCAGCTGTAAAAAATCACGTGATGGAAAGCGGCCGCCGATGCCCACGCGACGCCCACCGCGGTCGATTCGTGCGCGGAGCGCTCGCTCGGACGTCGTGGCATGTCGCGGAATCAGGAAAAGGCGCAGTCTATGCTGTACCGTTTTCGGCAGGCACAGGCCGAAGAACTGGGTGTGTCGACGCGGAGGCATGAGCGACGTCCAAAGGTGATTACGACAGTGAATAGCGTACGAGACTGCGATCGATGGCGTGGCGAAGTGATGCGTGAGATTACTCGCAAAGTCGCGCGGATTCAGGATCCAGGCCTCACAGACTATGAGGTGCGGGACCTAAACGATGAGATCAATCATCTATTTCGTGAAAAGACGCAATGGGAGCGGCAGATCGCTGCGCTGGGAGGTGCCAACTATCGCAGCGGCGTACCCCGCATTTTGGATGATCACGGTGAGGAAATCCCAGGTATGCGTGGCTACCGCTACTATGGGCGCGCCAGAGAGCTGCCTGGTGTGAGAGAGCACTTGAATCCAGTGGCGATACAGGAGGAGGAAGGCAAGGAGTCGATCAAGGTGCAGCGTTACAAGCGGTTCCAGCACCAGCCGGACACGTACTTTGGTAACGACGATGAAAAAGACGGGGGTGTGCTTCTGGGCGAGGAAAGGCAGAGCGAGCAGCGGGGCTGGGATGCGGGATGGGAGCGTATTCATGCGGCGCTGCACACGTCTCGACCCGTGCCCCCGATGCCCCAGCCCGAGCCGGTGGCGCTTGATTTCGACGCCGTAGCCTCCGACACTCAAGCTCAGCCGAGGAAGAAGGCCCAGCGCGAGACGCAAGATACCCCTGAGACCGATGCGACGCGCTACATGCCCGCGCTGCCAGCCGAAGAGCTCGTCATGCCCGTGATGCCGGGACGCAAAGATATGGAAGCGTTTCTACTACAGTCGAAAAAGGCTGCGCTTCGTAGAGAGTATGGTGTACATTAATGATACATGGTATGAGAGATCAGGTAGTCTGCGATCGAGGGGGGTACCATGGTGCAGAGCTGCGGCCGCCGCGCCTCGGGTGAAGCCTCGTGCAGGAAGCGACGAACGGCCGTCGAAGATAGCTGAGCTGCGTCTGTGCTGATAGGACGCAGCTCAATGGCACCGCGCTCGTACCATGTCCGAGCAGGACCTGGCGCATGGACGAACTGCCAAGCCTCCGACGCCGCTGTGGTAGGGGTCGTGATCGTGCCCTGCACGGACGCGGCGGACCGCTCGGCACAGATCATGCGCGAGCCTTGCACGCCGAAAAAGCGCTCGCAACACGCCTCGAGATGCGCCTCCGAGTCATAGTACCGTGGATGGAATACACGAGTGAGGGTGTCGCTCCCAACGAGCCAGTACAGGCGATATGGCACGGAGAGGTGCATGTGTGCATGCACGAGCGTGGACTTGGCAAACACCAGGGGCTCGTCCACCAGCGCGACGACGACCTGCAGGTGCTGGGCCTCGAGTTCGTGCGCCAGCAACTCCATCATTTCGAGTCGCTCGATGGGGCTCGCGTCGCCTGCGCGGCCGCGTCCCTTGTCAGCGTTGCGCACAGAAAAGAGCAGGAGGTGCGCATCAAACGGCTGTGATGGGGTGCGTGGCAGAGACGCAAGGGCGGCGTGGGCACGGGTAGGTGGATTGAACGAGGCGTCCAGCACGGCGATGTGGGCGGGCGAGGGCCCAGAGAGACGGAGCCCATCCTGGTGCGTGGTGTAGGCGATACGCCACGGCTCGCCTCGGCTCACATGTTCCAGTGCCTCCCGGAGTGCCAGCGAGCGAGCCACCGGCCAGCGAGACATGCCGCGCGGCCAGGCGAGTGGATCTGCGCTGCGCACGTGGAGCCAGCGGAGGGCCCATTTTCCGTGTCCCCGGCCGAGGGGCCAGAGACTTTTTCTTCCCAACCCACGCTGACGACATGAAGGTACGTGCCAGGGAGCTCATGGAAGCTCTACGTTGACAAGATTACCGGTGATGAGATGGTCTCGGACGGCTTCCGTGTGCAGGATGTCGACGACATTGTGTACGAAGTCGACGCTGCGATGATCACGGTCCAGGATGGAGAGGTGGACATTGGCGGCAATCCGTCGGCGGAGGAGCAGCAGGAGGCGCTCGACAACGGTGCGGAGCAGGTGATCAACATTGTGCACTCGTTCCGTCTGCAGGCTACGTCGTTTGACAAGAAGAGCTACCTGACGTACCTGAAGGGCTACATGAAGACGATCAAGCAGAGCCTGCAGGAGACGAACCCTGACCGCGTGCCCGAGTTTGAGAAGAAGGCGGCCGAGTTTGCCAAGAAGGTGGTCGGCAAGTTCAACGACTGGGAGTTCTACACGGGTGAGTCGATGAACCCCGACGGTATGGTGGCCCTCCTCAACTACCGTGAGGACGGTGTGACGCCCTACTTTGTGTTCTGGAAGGACGGTCTCAAGGAGGAGAAGATCTAAGTGATAGTTACTTTTTCGAGTACGGTTTCGGTAGGCCACTGGCCCGCGGCAAGTGCCGACCCACGGTCCCGCCGCGCCGGGCCTTGTTTAGGTAGTCGGTGTACTTGGCGTTCGCCGCGAGGAACTTGTCTTTGCGCGCGCCGATTTCGACGGGCTTGATCGTGTCCTGCGCCTTTTTCAGGCGGCAGGGCCGCGAGCCGATGTACTTGCCGTCCATCTCCTTCCACGCGCGCAAAAAGTCCTCCGGGTCGGCAAACGCCACGAAGCCGTACCCCTTGGACTTGCCGTCGCCCTTGTTGCGTACGACGCGCGCGCGCGAAAATGATGGGTACTTTTGAAAGGCCTGGACGAGTTGCTCGTCGTGCACGTCGTTGCCGAGATCGCCGACAAACAGGCGCTTGTGCGACGGGTCCCACTCGAGCAGGGAGCGGTCCTCCCAGAGCTTGCCGCCCGCGCGCCGGATCACCGTCTCGCGCGTCTCGCCCTTCTTCAGGTGGCCGGCGACCTTGACCTGCGTGCTGCGCCCAGCGCGCGTCGGCACATAGTCGTAGACGGACGACTGCAGCTGCTGCTGATACAGCTCGGCGCTCGTCGGCTCCGCGCGCTGCTTCGCCGCTGTCGCCGATTCAGGGTATCCGTGTGTCTTGTAGAAGCCTTCATAGTCAAACGCCCACTGGTTCGCGACGCCGTCCCAATAGTAGAACGGCGTGTATATATCGCCACCCGATGGAGGCTCCATGCCAAGAGCCACTCCACTGGATGGACGCGACGCCAGCCCATCTGACGGGCAAGCGCAAGGAGGCGCCCGACGCGGCACGGAGCGTCGGTGACGTCGGGAAACGCACGCGCGTAGAAGACGCTGATGCGCTCGAGGTGACGTCGGACGACGAAGGGCGCTTGGATGGCAGTGGCCTGAATGCCGAGCAGCAGCAGATTCTCGACATCCTGGGCCACGATCCGGCAGAGGCCGTGCCAGACGACCCACGCGATCAGGTGGCGCATGCGCGCAAGCTGTTTGTGGCTCTGGAGCGTGCGATGAACACGAATCAGGCCATGCGACTGAAGCATGGCGACGAGCCTCGGGTGTTTCTGCCATCGGAGGCGGATCTCGATGCGGCGATCCGGGACATGGCGTTTCTCGCCACGGATGCGAGCTTGCTGTACCCGGAATTTGTGCGGCATGATATGGCCGCGACGATGGCCACACTGCTAACGCACGACAATCCTGACATCGCCGCGGCGGCCATCGACGTCATCGCCGAGCTCGTAGACGACGACGATGGCGACGCACTGCGCGATGCTTTGCATGCGCACGACGTGCCTCGCATTCTCCTCTCGAATTTACAGCGCCTGAACGACGCGCCTGATTCGGAGCGCTACGAAGACGACGCACGCGTCGTGTACGCTATCTTGAGCGCGCTCGAGAGTTTCGGGCGGTACGATACGTATGCCGATCCCCTGGTGGCATGGCTCGTGTCCCGCATCGTGCGCGGCCCCATGGATCAGAACCAGGCCTACGCCGCCGAGCTACTCGCCGCGTCCGTCGCAGAGAACGAGGCGGTGCGCGAGGCACTAGCCCGCCACGACGGCATGGATGCCCTCTTGCGGGCCTTGTCGCGGTACCTGCACACGTCCCCTCGAGACACGGACGAGCACGAGTTTTTTCGCAATGTGGTCGACACGCTGCAGTTCATGCTGCTGGACGCGGCGCAGCGCGATGTGTTCCTCGCCTGCGAAGGCGTCGAGCTCATGCTCCGCCTGCTCAAGCAGAGCCGACGCGTCCGGCGCGGTGCGCTCGCCGTCTTGCTCGCCGCGGCGCAGTACGCGGCGGGTGCGGCCACGTGTGTACGCATCGTCGAGGCTGGCGGACTTCGGGCCCTCGGCGCGCTCCTCGACCGCCCCGATGACGTGCTCCTGCACCTCTTGCATGCTATGCTGTACAATTTGGCGTCCGACTCCGCGCCGCGCCTGCGGCTGCTGAGCAAGTTTCTCGATCCCCGCAAAGTGGAGGCGGTGGTCGAGGCGCGCCGGACGTGTGCGTCGGTGGACGGACGCGTCTCCGCCAATGCCGTGCTGGCATGGCTGGCGATGGAGGACGATGCGCTGCAAGCGCTGGTGACGACGCGCGTGCCGGCGGCCGAGCTAGCAGAGGCGCTGGAGGCAGCGGAGTTCGACCCGCGGTGCGTGGCAGCCAGCGGCGATGCCCTCGAGGCCATCACTCACGCGCTGACCGCGTACCTGCGTTCGCTGTGAACGACATGCGAGCAAAAGGCGCTGGCTCGCGCTGCTGCACGCGCCGCCGAGGCTCGCTGTCCGTGTGGCGCTCGGTGGCGAGACGCAGGCGCTCGTGCCGGAGCTGGACGGTGCGAAAGTGCTGCAGAAGCTCGTTCCACGGCACGTCGGGCGTGGCATGCCGTGCGTAGCGCGTGTGTGGCCGCGAGTCGGCGGGCATGGTGATCTGGCCGAGGCCGTGGACGGCCTGCAGCCGATTGCGCAGCGTGGCAAACGCCGAGCTTTGGGGCAGGAGCATGAGCATGCCGTAGAGACACTTGAATAGGAAGGGATGCTGCTCGGGCTCGAGGAGCTGTAGACGCAGTGACGTGAAGATGGGCGACTCGATGAGCTGGACGAGCTTGTCGACTTGGAGAAGCATCGAGAGCGACACGTCGAGGTCCGCAAAGATGCGCAGGACGTTGTAGGCGTGTTCGTACGACTGGGTCAGGAGGCAGAGGCACAGCGCGGAGATGGCATTGTGGCTCCAGCAGCGGTACAAGCGCACAAACAGCTGCTGATGCTCGCGTGTGTCGAGCGCGCGGATCCGTCGGCGAAGTGGCTTGAGCTCCTGCGACGCCACGAGGATCATATTGAGGTTTTGAACCATGATCGATGCAAACTCTAGGTCCTCGTACGTCTCGAGAATGTCGGCGAGCACGGGAAAAACACGCTCCGTCTGCAGATGGACGCACAGCTGTCGAATAATCAGGCTGCCCCACGACTCGAGCAGACGGCGGTCCGTCGCAAAGCGCTCCAGCAAATCGGTGAGGAACAGGCGGAAGTGGTGCTCGTCCGCCCGGCTGCAGATCTGCGTGAGCAGACGCAGATCGCACAAAATGACCTCCTCGCTCGGATCGGACAGCACACGGAGCAGCACGGAAATACTGCCGTCCTGGATCGAAAACAGCTTCGTGGGGCTCTTGGCGTGCAGCATCATGAGCCACTCGAGGGCCTGTAAGCGTGTCTGGTCATGCTGGTCCAGCAAATGCTGCTTGAGCGCATTCGTCGTCACAAAGTAGTCGAGACCGCCGCCGCCGTCAGGCAACTGGTGCTCCACCGCCGCAAACAGCTCGGTGTTGGCCTTGATCGCAGCCGTCTGAATCGCCGGTGCCGGGTGCGCGAGGCATGGGAGCACAGCAGATATGAGCCGCGGCGTGAACCGCACAACCATCGCCGGCACGACGTGCAGAAACTCGGTGATCCACTCAAAGGTCGTCGCCTGGATTTCCTCGTCGTGGTGCTGCACCTGCTCCAGCAGGCTCTCTAGAATCGCGTCATACTCGATGCGCACGCGCCGGCTGTTGACCCACTCGTCCTGATCGCAGTCTTCCGTGCGAACCGGCTCTTCCCGCTGGTGCTGGGCAGCCTCGCGGATCTCACGCAAAAAGTTGGCCAAGACCTCGGCTGTCGCCACGCGCACATCCGTGTTGGGGTCGCCGAGGTACTGAAAGAGGTGCGGGAGGAACGCATTGAGGTACGACACCAGCTGCAAATCAGGCACGGCATCGAGCACAGCAATCCAGCCGATGATATAGTTGCGCGTCAGCGGACTGACCACCTGCATCCGCTCAGCCAAAAGTGGGACGAAGCGCGCGAGAGAAAAAGCGCGGTTCACGCCGTGGTGCTCCGTCACGTCGTGCGCGGCCTTCTCGCGCGCGACATCCAGCTCATTCTGGCCGCCCTCGGCGCCAACGTCTTGGTCCTGTCGGGCGCGAATGTGCGCCACGTTTTGGTACTGGGAGAGGTAGTGTGGCGCCGCCTCGCACACGATATCCTTGAACAGGCGATCCAGCAGCTCGGCGCCATTCTTGACAGACACTTCCGAGTCAGCAGCTAGACGAGCCAGCACGACAAAGATCTCATTAAAGTACACGAGCATCTCACCCTTGCATACCTTGGCGAGGTTGTAGAAGCTCTCGCAGGCAAAATAACGCGTCTTGGGATCAGGATCACTAAAGCACGCAAGAATGGGTATCATCATCTGATCTAGGTACGCGGCGACCTCCTGGCCCAGCGCGATACCGACACCCGCCAGCCCGATCAAGCCGCCATTCCGGGCATTGGCATGCGGCGCGGGATTCTGCGTAAGATACGTGCACAGCTGGTGCACCATGTGGTCAATACGCGTCCGATCACCGCGCGACACCGTATCGCGCACCTGGCGCTCTAGCTCAAGCGCCGCTGCCTTGCGCTTGTCATACGCACGGTCAAAGAGCGCCTTGGGTAGTGACGGCTCCATACGAGACGCGTGGTCCAAGCGTGGCACCCGACGAGGCGCTGATTACGTCATGCGAAGCGAGGCAGAAAAAAACAGCGAAAAAACGAATCCCTGGTCCCAGGCGGCTGGATCATGGCCCACGTCGTGCCAGGCCCGCCGCGAGCGAGCAAGATGGTGCGGAGAGAGTCGAAACAGGCTATGGACGAAGCCATCAAGCCGGCGGCTCTTCTTCGCTCGCTCCTTGACGACCCGATTCGCTTCGTGGGGAGCTCGCGTGACGAGCTCAAAGCGAGCATGAGTTTGGACGCGGCGCGTGCCGCGCATTTTGAGGTGGTGAACGCCGAGGACGACGAGAAGCAGCCTCAGCCGAAGGAGAAGGAGGAGGCACCTGTGCCGCGTATGTTGTATGCGCACCGCATCATACCCCGCTTGCCCCGCGCGCACACCGCGGGACTTCACAACCGCGGCAACACATGCTACATGAACAGCGTCATGCAAGCGCTTCTTCATACGCCACCTCTCGCGTCGGCGCTTCTTTCGCAGAGCACGCCGACGCTGCTGGGCCGCTACGGCGTGCCACACACCCAAAAGCAGGCGCTCAAGGCCGCCAACACGTTCAATGCCATGGCCGTCCTCAAAGACTTTTTCGAGCGCGCATATGGCAGCAGCAGCGCGATATCGCCCACGGCCTTCATCAACAACCTGCGCAAGTTTGCTCGCCCACTTCGCCCGGGACGGCAGGAAGACGCGCACGAGTACCTGCGCCTACTCCTCGAGGCGTTGCAGCATGCATCGACATGCTTTGCGCCCAAAGACATCAAGCCCCAGGACCCCGAGCTGGCCACGACGCTCGTGCAGCGTATCTTTGGCGGGCGCCTACGCAGCCGCGTGACGTGCCACAGCTGCCGTCACAATAGCGACACGTATGACCCTGTGATGGATCTGAGCCTCGACGTTCGCAAAGGCATTCACAGCGTCAAGCAGGCCCTCGAGGCGTTTACCGCGCCAGAAGAGCTGGCCGACAAGTACCGCTGCGATCAGTGCCACAAGAGCGTCAATGCGACCAAGCGCTTCAGCATCGAGCAGACGCCCATGGTCCTGACGGTGCACCTAAAGCGCTTCGGCATCTTTGGCAACAAGATCAACAAGCCCATCAGCTATGCCGAGCGCCTGCAGCTCGGTCGCTATATGAGCGAGCGCACAGCCGACACGGACGCGTACCGCCTGTACGCCATCGTGCACCACTACGGCAGCGGCCCCAACGTCGGTCACTACGTCGCCAGCGTGCGTACGCCCGAAGGTCGGTGGCTACGTATGGACGACTCGTATGTGTCCACGCTCTCGCAATGCCCTCTGGACGACCCGTCCGCGTATATCCTCTTTTACACCCGCGATACAGCGACGACACCCTCCTCACCACGCAAACGCAAGGACCACACCGATGTGGACGCGGTCGTAGGCGAAGCCGTGCCTCGAACGGCGCCGTGGGACGACGACGAAGACGAGGAGGACGCATCTCGGTCACCTCCACATAGCAAAAAGGACGCGCGGCGTCGTAAGCGGCGGAAAAGGGCCGTGGCGCGCCTAGCTTAACGTAGCATGGAAGCGAGCGCCGATGGATGCTGTAGATGGGGACGGAGGCGTGCGGCGTACTCGGGGTCGAGATACGTGTAGTGATGCTGCTCGTCAAACACGTCGTCAAAGTCCTGGACGGCAGGCGCGGCGCACGTCTCGGCAGGCTCCATATCCGATCGACGTCCAATCAGGATAGCATCACACTGCTCCAGGGTCACCGGCGTGGGGGTATCGACACATACAAGCATGTGGGACGAGCGCGTAAGGCGGCACTGGCCGACAGAGCCAACGACGGCGCATCGCGTGCACGCTTCGAGCAGAACGCTTCCGGCGAGGCTAGTATGAATGATGCAGGCATCAAGATGGGCTAGGACGGCATTGTCAGACACGTTGATGATGTCATGCGTGCGGTACGTCGGTGCCGGCACCGTGGTGGGCGCCTCACGTGGGATTGACGCTGCATGGTCGTGGTGCGCAGAAAATCGGAATGTCAGCATAGGCTGTGAGAGCTCGCGATGCACGTCGCTCCATGCTGCCTCATAAGACTGGATATCGTGGGCAGGAAGGTACGCTGCTGCGCGTTGCAGGGTGTGCCGTGCATCTAGCAAGGCCTCTAGAGCGCTTTCCTGTGCATGCTCCCGATGAAGTTGGCGCACGCGCTCCAGCTGCTGAGGAAACGAGGCATAAAACGCCTGAGCTCGCGCAGCGTGGGACATGGTCCGCAGAGCCAGCGTGGCGGGCTTGGCGCCACGTGGCCCAAGAGGCGCGTGGAGGGACGAGAGCCGACTGGACTGCCTGCGCCGCCACACACGATGTACGGCGGGTACATGCCCCAGGGCTACTACGACCAGCGCGGTGTGCCGACGTCGTATCAAGCGCCATCAGGTCCTGTGGGACCGCCTCAGTACCAGGGCTACGTGCAGACGCAGCCCCATGGTGGTATGATGAATGGGAACATGCCGTACGAGTACTCGAACATGCAAGGCAAGCGTAAGGCCTTGTTGATCGGTATCAACTATGTGGGCACAAGTTCGCAGCTGAATGGATGCTGGAATGATACGCACAACCTGGCGAATTTTATTCAGCACCATGCCGGCTACCATCCGGACGATATGGTAATTCTCACAGACGAGCCATCCGACAACCCGCGCACGTACCCGACGCGTGAAAACATGGTGAATGCGATGCACTGGCTCGTGTCGGATGCGCGCCCGGGCGATGCTCTCTTTTTCCAGTTCTCTGGCCACGGTGGCCAGGAGCGTGCTGTGGAGATGGACGAGGAGGATGGGTACAACGAAACGATTTTGCCGCTCGACTATGCCCAGGCAGGACAGATTCCTGATGACGAGCTGCACGCGCGCCTCGTTCGGCCACTGCCGGTCGGCTGCCGACTGACGGCGCTCTTCGACTCCTGTCACTCGGGAACGGCCCTCGATCTCCCGTATGTGTACGCGACCTCGGGCAACATCAAGGAGACGAATATCACGATGAACGTTGGGAAGGGCATTCTGGGTGCAGCTATGGACTATGCGCGGGGCGATATCGGCGGTGTGGTGCGTGGCCTCTTCGATACGTTCAAGTCAGCGACAGTGAACTCGCATGCTGCGCAGTACACGCGCGACACGCGTTCATCGGGCGCGGACGTCATCATGCTGTCGGGCTGCAAGGACAGTCAGACGAGTGCCGATGCAGTCGAGGCTGGCAAAGCTACGGGTGCTATGAGCTGGGCGTTTATCACTGTACTGTCGCAGTGGCCACAGCTGTCGTACAAGCAGCTGCTAAACGCGACGCGCGACTGCCTCGCGGCCAAGTACTCCCAGAAACCACAAATGAGCGCGTCGCACCCCATCGATATGGACCTCCTTTTCGTCATGTAGCGACAGGCACGTACGATCCCTCCATAAAATCACGTGACAATATCGGGGAGCGGGCATGAGGCCTCCGCGTGTTTCGATCGCTCACGTTGTCCAGAGGCGCCGTATGCGATGTCGGCACCACCTGTCGAATATGTGTACGCGCTCTACAATTTCGAAGCAGAAAACCCAGATGAAGTCAGTTTCCGCGTAGGTGAACGTGTGCTTGTCGTCGAGAAGGATGAGGCCTATGGCGACGGATGGTACCAGGGCACCAATGAGCGTGGCGAGACGGGTCTGTTTCCGTTTTCGTATACGACGACAGATGAGTCAGCTGCCCTCATGATGCTGAACGGTGGCTTCCAGTCGGAAGAGGGTGCCGCCCAGACCGCTCCGGCAGCTGGAGCTGCCTCCCAAGGCACCACGGCTTATGGTGCGCAGGACCGCGGCGTGATGCACTCGACCATGAACGATATCGAGAATGCGCTCTCGGAGCTCCACACAGCAGAGCCACAACACACCTTGTCGGGGGGTCAGACGGAAGACGATGTGGAACGCGAGTTCCATGCTCGGGCCGCGGCGCGTGCGGAGCTGGCACGGAATGCACAAAGGAGTCTGCAGTCGCAGGAAGAGGCGGCATGGCAGGGCCCCGTGGGTGTGGGTGAACCTGGCACGATTTCGAACAGGCAACAGACGCTCTCGACGACTGGTGGCGGCGTCAAGCCCCTGGCCATGTTCGAACTGAGCGACGAAAGCGAGGACGAGGACGAGGATGAGGATGAGGATGCCTTGCCTGACCAGAAGACGGCGCCTCCCACCATGGCCCCAGAAGCCCCCCGTGTGCCCCCGATCCCTGCGGGACCTGCTTTCCCTACTGCCGAGCGCTCGATGCCTCATGGCGACGCCCTCGCTAGCCAGCGATGGCCCGCCGCTCGTGAGACGCGCCCAGAGCCAGTGCCAGCGCCCACACTGCCTGCTATGCCCACGTCGGTGCCGACCGAGCAGCCTGCCGCCACGGAGCCTGCTGTGGTCGATGCGTCCCAGTGGTCGATTGACGAGGTCGTCGAATGGGCTCGCAGCAAAGACATGGACGCTTCGGTCCTTGAAAAACTACGTGAACACGAAGTGAATGGCGCATCACTTCTCTCGCTCGACATCAATATGCTCAAGGAGATTGATATTATCGCATATGGCCGTCGCTTCAAGCTCGCGAGCGCGATCGATGAGCTAAGGCACAGCGCCACCACACCTGCCCCGGCCCAAGCTTCTTCGCTCATGAAGCCGGCCCCTGTGCCGGTTGACGTCCCTCGTATGCCGAGTGCCATGCCTAGCGGCGCGCCCTCCCTGCCGGAGCGCCCGCGTGTGACCTCAGGACCTGTGCGCCCAGCCCCAGCGATTGATATTCCGCAGGGCCTGAGCCCTTCCGCCATGGCCGCACCTGTCACGGCGCCGGCCGCTGCACCGACGGTGACGGACAAGCACTTGCCGGCGAGGCCGTCACTGTACCTGCGATCACCGCAGCGAGACGAGGCATTCGAGCATCGAGCGGCGCCGCTCGACACGCCTGTGGTGCCTGAGCCGATGCCCACGTCCGATGGATATGTGCGCGGGCCGCTGCCTCCGTCCGATGGATATGAGCCCGAGCCGCTGCCTCCGTCCGATGGGTATGTGCCCGAGCCGCTGCCTCCGTCCGATGGATACGTGCCCGAGCCTCGCCCCACGAGTTCGTTGCCTTTGGGCGACTCTGCGTCTCTCCGACCCGTCATGCCGAATGAGCCGATCGCCCAGCCGAGTGCGCCGAGCGTGTCGCTTGACGATCCTGTGTACTCGGGCTCGACTGCCTCGGACGCGACGGATCGCCAGTCGGTGCTGAACCGTATCGGCTCGATCGCTCGGCAAGGTTGGGTGAAGAAGCGTGGGGAACGGTACAACCGGTGGAACAACCGGTACCTCATACTGCACGGCATGGATCTGATTGTGCTTCGGGATCCGAGCGCGGACAAGGTCAAGAACCTGATCCCGTTGCACGGCTACAAGGTGGTATCGGACGAGACTATGAGTGCTGTCGGATATACATTCAAGATTGTGCATGACACGCAGCGGACACACTACTTCAGCTTGGAAGATGCTACGGCGATGCGCGGCTGGATGAAGGCGATCATGAAGGCCACGATCGGTCGCGACTTTTCGCAGCCGGTCATTTCATCGTACAGTAACGTCACCATATCGCTCGAGGAGGCGCAGCGCATGCGCCCACGACCACCGAGCCCCACCAGCCGCATGCGTGTACAGCTCGAAAATGCCCGCTTCAATCCCGGGCAGCTGACGTCGAAGGATGCCATGGTCCTCACGTCGCTGGACAAAGGCACCTCATAATCATGCTCAGGATAGTAATTTGTAGCTGAGCCATACAGCTGCGCTCATCACCGAAGCCACTTGCAAGAACCGCACCAACGGACTCGCCATCTCAGCCTGCCGCTCCTCGTGGCTCCACCGCTTTTCGCTCCACGAGCGGAAATTGGTCGCGGGTCGAGCATGCAGCGCCGCATGCGATGAGCCATGGCGCTGCCTCGCCTCCTGCTGCTTGGCCTCGCGCTCGGCCATACGTGCATAGTACTGCGTCGTCGTGTCCATCGACGGGCTTTGCGTTCGCGCACCATACCGCGGCGAGCCAGTATGGGTCGCCTGGTGCGTCCGTCGCTGATACGCCCAGGCCTGCTGGGCGCGTGCGTACTGAGACGAGGCGGACATGTCTGCCTCGTACGGCCGGGCGCCTGCCGCTGTCGGCACCGCACCTAGCGTCCTGTCATACGCACGCCGCTGGTGGTCGTCGCTCAGTGTGGCATAGGCCTCGCTCACGCGCTGGAACATCGTCTTGCCATGCTCCGACTTGCTCACGTCGGGATGGTATTCTTTGGATAGGCGGTAGAACTGGTTCTTGATCTGCGCCTTGGAGGCATGCCTCGGCACCTGCAGTACATGGTAAAAGTCCGTCTCGCCCGCCTGTGTACTGTACGCCCGGACACCACGCACTCGACGCCCAGCCGGCGTCGCTAGGCGCCACACAGACATGGTGGGTACCAGACCAAGGTGGAGATCGGCCGAGGCCGACGCTTTTTCGTCCTCCGAGTCGTTTTCCTTGCACGCCATGACGGATCGGCCGGCGACAGGGATCGAGTCGCTGGTGCTGGATGCGGCGCCCCTGCTGGTCCAGGCTCGAATCGCCGGGCTGGCGGACAAATACTATATCCCTGCCTCGGTGGTAGCAGAGCTGCGGGATGCGCGAGCGCGTGACTATTTGCATACCCTGCATACGACGGGTCAGATCGACCTCGAGGTGCGTGAGCCGGGCGCCGAGGCGCTCAAAATGGTCATGGAGTTTGCGAAGCAGACAGGTGACTATGCTGTGCTGTCGAAGCCTGACCTGCATGTGTTGGCGCTCACGTATGCGCTGGAAGTCGAAGCTCATGGGACGTGGCGCATCCGACAGACAGTCGGTGGCAAGACGGGGCAGCAGCTGCACGAAGAGCGGCGCCTGGAGGAGAAGAGGGTCGCCCAGCCCCAGGGCCAGGGGGCGAAAGACGCGATCCAGCAGGGGGGCCGAGCGGAGGCCCAGAACGACGTCCACCAAGGGGGCCAAGAGGCCGAAGACGGGTTCACGCTGGTCACAAAACGGGCCCCTCGATACCACGTCACGGACGACGAGGATGACGAGCGCGCTGGAGAATGGATTACGCCGGACAATATCGTACAGCACAAAAACAAGGCCCTGGGCATCGTCACCGAGGAATCGTCCGTGGAAGCGCCGAAAAAGGCCCGTCGTCGACGTCGCGGAAAAGGCACGCCGGCTCGCATGAGTGTGGCGTGCATGACAGGCGACTTTGCCGTCCAAAATGTACTTTTACAAATGGGGCTCTACCTCGTGAGTGTCGACGGCGCACGCATCGAGCGCGTCAAGAGCTGGGTCCTCCGATGCCACGCGTGCTACCGGATCTGCAAGGACCCCGAGCGCAAGTTTTGCCCGTCGTGCGGCAACGCAGCCCTGTTGCGCACCTCTGTCACGACGACCGCCGGCGGCCACGGCGACGCTGGCACCATGCAAGTGCACCTCAAGCCCAACTTCCAGTACCGCAACCGCGGCACGGTGTATGCTCTGCCGATGCCCAAGCCTGGCAGTGCGTCGGGCGGCCGACCGAGCGGACAAAGCAAGAGCTCGGGCGTGCCGATTCTACGGGAAGACCAGCTCGAGTGGCAGCGCGCCGTCGCGCGGCAAAAGCAGCAGCGCCAGCGCGAGGAACGCGCGCTGCAGAGGCAGCTGGAAAAGGGGCAAGACTCGCTCACAGCACGCTACGCTGACCCCGACTGGGTGCCAGACCTGCTGAGCGGCACACACTCGCAGCCACTGGGCGAGCTGCCGGCGATTGGCATAGGACGAAAGAACCCGAACGAGCGGCGACGAAGGCGTCGGTGAGATAGGGCACATAGATTTCTTTGTATCTACTAGATCCGCTCGGCGGTCCAGCCACTGTTCGTGGCGAATACTTCAGGGGCCACCGCATCCCGCTGAGAGTTAGGTGCGCACGCGCATACATACCGATTGCCCTCGCTTTGTCCCTGTCAAACGCAGATCACGGCGCATCATCATACGCTCCCATTCGTCGAGGTTGTGGCGCAGAGGCTTGCCCTCATTCGCGAGACGAGACACGGCGCTGTACCCCGTACCCGTGACAGCGAAGAGGACGCCGACAATGGCCATAGGAATCACCGCCTCGAACGGCACAGGCATGCTTAGCAACGGCGCTGGTAGGAAAAAAGGCCGGTGGACGGCGTCGGTCGAGGCCGAGCCCGATCATACGTCACGTGCTTATCGACCATTACGTCGCCTTCGCTCCGGTCGCACGACGCCACGGCATGACCGCCGACAGAGAGACGCCGACGGCGCCGGTGCTGCCGCCGCGTCCGGGCACGGATGTGCGGCTGGTCATCGTAGGTGCGGGCCAGATCAACTTTGGCTCTCCAGAGGGTCCGTGGAATCACTCGACCCGTCTTGAGCGCAAGCTCGGCCCGCGTCTCCGCGTCGTGGCGCTGATCGACCCTGTGAGGGAGAATGCAGAGAAGGTGCTTCGGCAGAAGCGCGCATCATCGGCGATGAGCTCGTACAGGGACACGGCCGTGTACCCTGATATCCACGCCTACCTCGCTACGGTGACGCCCGACACGAGGCCGCATGTCGTCTGGATCGGCTCGCCGCCCGCGTTCCGCGGCAGTATGCGCGAGGGACGCGATATCGAAAAGGTGCTGGCGGAGGCACTTCCGGGCGTTGGCGTGTTTTTGGAGAAGCCCGTCTCGACGGGCTCCGTGGACGACGTCATGGAGGTGGATCGATACATCGACGGCAAGCTCGGTCCCGTGAGTGTGGGCTATATGCTTCGATACCTCCGAGTCTCGCAAAAGCTGAAGCAGATCATCTCGGACAACCGTTTGCGTGTGATGGCCATCAACTGCCGCTATGTCATTGCGTACGAGCACCTCACGAAGCAGTGGTGGTGGAACAAGTCACAGAGTCTTGGCCCTGTCATTGAGCAAGCGACGCACTTTTGTGACTTGGCACGCTACTTTGGTGGCGAAGTCGAGCTTGACTCGATCATGGCGCACTCACTCGAGCACTTTGAGCCGCCGAGTGGGCTCAGCAAACTTGCCTTTGACGAAGGGGCCTGCATCCCTGCCGAGGAGCGTGTGCCGCGCGTGACGAGTGCGACGTGGAAGTACGAGTCGGGCGCCGTGGGCTCGCTCATGCATGTGATTGCGCTGCATGGCCGCGACTTTTTCACGGAGATAGACGTGTTTGCGGACGGGTATTCCCTGCGTCTGTGTGATGCGTACAATGCGCCCGTGCTGTACGTGCGCCGCCCGGGCGACGACCGAGAAGAGGTGTACAAGTATGACGACGACGATCCCTTTTTCTCGGAAGTAGCAGGCATGATCGACGCCGTGGAAGACCCTTCGCAGCGGCACAGGATCCTGACCTCGTACGACGACGCGGCGCGCACGTACGCGTTTACGTGGGCGATCCGCCGCGCTAGTGAAGCGTGCGTCGCGGCGCGGCAACGTAGTCTGTAAAAGGGGCCCTTTTTCAGGTGGAGGTACACGTCGGAGGCGGCGCACCTCGCCGCGCCCTCTTGTCCCATGTCCTCCACCGTCGACGTGGCGGCTTCGCTGCCGGCGGCCCTGCGGGCGTTTCGACTGTCCAAGAGCTCGTCGCAAGGTGCTGCGCTGATTGTCAAGATCAACAAGCAGCAGCTGCTTCTCGAAAAAGAGGATGAATTTGATGCTATTTCGCTGGACGAACTGCAAGAAGAGCTTCCTGAGCACTCGCCGCGCTTTGTTCTTCTATCGTACGCGCGGCAGCATGAAGACGGCCGCACGTCGTACCCGCTCGTGCTGGTGTACTGGGCGCCTGCCACGGCCAGCATGGAGCTCTCTACCCTGTACACGTCTGCTCTGCCTACGATCAGTGCGCATGCAGACATCGGCAAAGTCATAGACGTGCGTGACGGCACACTCTCGATCGACGTGCTGGAGGAGCGTCTCGGTCGTCGCTGACGGCGGGGGCTCGTGCCGCATGTCGGGGTGCGTCGTTCGCCTGTGTTCGTAGCGCACGGACCTTGTGCCACGTGCACCGAAGGTGGATGTACGTGGTCCGTTGGGCGGGCCTTGGTCCTGAACCGTTATGTTGGTCGCCCGAGCTATCCGCCCTATGCTGGCCACGGCGGCGATGCGCCGCGCATGCACGCGCACGCTGTGCGCTTCGCCGCGTGTGATGCGGCCCACGTCGCAGCCTACGCTGTCGTTCGATCCGAGTGTCAAAACTGCGATGGACAAGCAGGAGCCCCCGGCGCCCGGTGCTGACTTTCGCGTGGTGATTGTCGGTGCCGGCAACATCAACTTTGGCTCCGACGAAGGTCCGTGGAATCACTCGTTCCGTCTTGAGCACAAGCTCGGCCCGCGACTCAAAGTCGTGGCGCTGATCGACCCTGACGCCGAGCGAGCGCGACGCGTGCTCCAGACCAAGTGTCAGTCGTTTGTGCTGAGTGCGTACAAGGACACGGTGGTGTACCCGACGTTCAAGGACTACATGGCGTCTGTGTGTGCTGAGACGTACCCGCATGCCGTGTGGGTGGGCTCGCCGCCTGCGTTCCGTGGTGGCACGGAGCCTGGCCGCAACCTCGAGCAGCTCCTGACGGCCGGCCTGCCGAATGTGCCGCTGTTCATCGAGAAGCCGGTGTCGACGGGTGCGGTGGATCAGACGTTCGAGGTGGCCAAGATGCTGGAGCGGAATGGCAGTCTCGTGAGTGTCGGCTACATGCTCCGCTACCTGAAGGTGGTGCAAAAAATGAAGCAGATCATCGCGGAGAACCACTTGCGTGTGATGGCCGTCAATGCACGCTACATTATGGCGTACGAGTACACGGCCAAGCTCGACTGGTGGGACAAGTCCAAGAACCCGGGCCCGATCGTCGAGCAGGCCACGCACTTTTGCGATTTGGCGCGCTACTTTGCCGGCGAGGTCGATCTCAGCACGGTCATGGCGCAGTCGCTCGAGCACTACGAGCCCGCTGGCCAGCTGAGCAAGATCCCTGTGGACGAGTCGCTGATCGAGCCCAGGAACCGCATTCCGCGTGTGACATGCGCCACGTGGAAGTTCGAGTCGGGCGCTGTCGGCTCGTTGACGCACGCCGTGGCCCTCCAGGGCACGGACTACTCGACGCAGATCGACGTGTACGCCGATGGCTACTCGATGCGCCTCGTCGATCCCTACAATGCGCCCATGCTGTACATCCGCCGCCCCGGTGACGATCACGAAGAAATCGTGCGCTACAACGACGACGACCCCTTCTTCTCCGAGGTCGCGAGCCTCATCGACTGCATCGAGCACGGCGAGGGCACATCGCCCATCCTGAGCTCGTACGAGGACGCCGCACGCACCTACGCGCTGACCTGGGCCATTCGCGAGGCCAGCGAGCGAACCATGCGTCCCCTGCCGTAGAAGAGTGGAGGTAGTCGCCGACCGCGTTTTGCCCTGTCGCTACGATGGAGCAACGGGCTCAGAGGGCGCGGCACGCGATGCTGTCCGGCCCGAGTCTGGATGGCGCGTCGTGGCATGCGTGGCCACCGGCGGCTGAGGAACACAGCAGCGCGAAGCGCGTCGCTGGTGACGACGGCGACGACGACATGGCGCTCGCCAAGCGGCCGCGCTCCGACGACGGCGCGGCCGTCGTGGCCGCCACCGTGGAGCAGCAGCAGCAGGCGCTCGCGGCGATGCGGGAGCTGCATCCGCCGCCCTTTGACCAGCATGCGCCGCCAATCGTGCTCGATGCATCGCTGCCGTTCGTGCTCGAGGCGCCCGCCCCTACGCCGCGGTCGCGCAGGCTGCGGCCCGAGCAGGAAAAGGCACGGGCGTCGTTCGTGGCGCAGCATGCGGGACAAACATATGAGCAGATGGTGCTGGAGCATGCATACTCGAGTGACCGGCTCTATTGGCTGAAGGAGGCGTACCAGCTCTCGTGGCGCACCGGTCGATGGAGTGCCGACGAAGAGGACCGCGCGACGGCTGCGCTGGACAAGTTCTGCGAGCACCACCAGCTGTCTCAGGCCGCGCTCGATGAGCTGATCTGGCACCGGCGCCCGGATCAGAAGCAGCTGCACGAGGAGCTGTGGAAGCACATCGCCCTCTCGGTAGGCACGCGCCCGAACTATGCTGTGCGCATGCACATCAAGAGCATGCGCAAGGATGTACTGCGCGGCGGGCACTGGACATCGGAGGACGTGGCGGCGCTCACGTCGGCGGTCGCGGAGCTCGGCCACCAGTGGGAGAAGATCGGCACGCGCCTCGGCCGCTCGGGCAACGTGTGCAAGCATTTTTGGCGCGAGCAGATCCAGAGCCGCAAGGCCGGCCCGGCGCCGCAGGGCGCGTTCCATCCTGACGAGGAAGAGGCGCTGCGGCGGACGGTGCTCGCGTGCTGCGCGGAGGTCGGCTGTGCGCCGGACGGCCCGAATCTGCCGTGGACGCTCATCCACGAGCGCCTCGGTCCGTCGCCGCGCCGGATCAGCGTCCTGAGCCGCAAGTGGCGCGGCATGCTCAGTGCCGAGCGGCGCAGCTCCGACGAGCAGAACGCGCGGTGGTACGCACCGCGCGACGACCATATCCTGCTGAGGCGCATCCGCGCCCAGCGCAAGTCGTCCGCAGCGGACATTGAGTTCGACAAGCTCGCCTCGCCCGACTGGCAGTGGCCGCTGTATGTGATCAAGAAGCACTGGGTCGTGATGCTCCGGAAGCGCGCGCCGCCCGACCTGCCTGCCTCGCTGGATGAGCTGCTGGACACGCTCGCTCGGCGCGTGCCGTCGGCTGACCAGTACAAGATGCTGGCGTCCGGGCGCCGTCCCGGCACGACCGCGTCCAGATAATGTATCTATATAACACGTCTAGTATCCGGCTGCACCAGGCGCCTTTTCGCCTTCGCGACGCAGACGCAGGTACAGGTCCTTCATGCGCGTCAGGTCACTGGAGCCAGCGCCGCCCTTCGCGATCGTCTTGCTCTGGCTATGCTGCAGATCGAGGAGCTTGGTGATGCGCGTCCACGTCGTGCCCTCGGCCAGCTCGGCCTGCCGCTGCTGCTGGAACTGCGCCTCGTCCTCCTTGTTCTTTTTGATATTCTTCTCCTTCTGCGCACGGTAGTTGTCATAAAACTCGTCCATCTCCCGCTCGGCGCGCGACACAGCCTCGGCGCGCTGGCGCTCCGCCTGTGCCTCGCGGCGCGCCACGTCGTCCGCTTGGCGCTCGCGCCACGCACGCAAAGCCTCCGTTTCCTCGTCCAGCGCCTCGTACGTGAACGGCGTCGGGCCCACGTCGACAGGCTCCGTCACCGGCGGCGCAGGCTCGGCCTCAGGCTCAGGGGCCGGCACGTCCCTCTCCAACGCATACAGCGTCTCTTTTTGCATGCGCGGCGCCGTCGCTTCCCATGCGTGCTGTGCATCCTCGGCGTCCAGACCCGAGACAGGCGCATCCATGTCCGGGTACGACACACGAAAGTGCTCCTCGTCCGATACCACAGGCGCCTGCTGCACGGCAGGCGCATCATGACTCTTCGACAGCGCCGCCTCGAACGCACCGTCGTCGTCCAACGCGGGAAACTCGTGCGCACGGCGCTCAAAGTCATGCTCACCCGCACTCGGCGCGCCAAACAGCGTCTCGTCGTCGCCCAGCAGCACCCCCGCTGCCTGCTTCTCGCGCTGCAAAAAGTCGGCCGTCAGATCACTCGCACCCTGCTCGAAAGCCATGATGGCAGCCCGCCAGCTCGTCCGGAGGGCGTGCGTGTCGTGGCCCCTGTCGTTCGGCCGAGGCGCGTCACGCCAGGCCATCGCCGCCCTTTTTCTTCCTCTCCTCCCCATGTCACAGCGGGTGGGAAATACGACACTCGCGTTTGCGCGCGTCTGGCACCATGTCGATGCGCGTGAGCGTGTGCTAGGCGGACTCGCGCGCTCCATTGCTGTCACGCTCATGGGCAAGAACAAGCCCGTGTATGATCCGTCGAGAGATGTGGGCGACTATGTCGTCGTCACGAATGCCGAGCACATCACCGTGACGGGCCAAAAGGCCGAAAAGAAGCTGTACAGGCACCATACCATGTACCCCGGTGGCCTCAAAGAAATTCCATTCAAGACCATGATGCAGACGAAGCCCGAGCAGATCCTCCGCCGCGCCGTCTCCGGCATGCTGCCGAAGAACAAGCTGCGCGACCGGCGTCTCGAGCGCCTCAAGATCTATCCCAACGACGTGCATCCGTACGAGGCGAACATCATCAAGCGCTACTAAGTCTATACCCCCTCGAGCCAGGCGTCCTCGTCGCGCGACGCCACATCCCACTGCTCGTCAAAATCGCTCGCTTCATACAGGGCTGGTGCCACACGCAGGGTCCCCGTCACAAACTGAGCCAGCACCGTACGGCGGAACACGTCCACCAGAGCACGCGGCGTCTGTGGATCGATGGCGTCATGGTCAGTGGCCTCCATGTACTTGCTAGGTAACTCATATAGCGCATCTGTGCTCGCCTCCTGTACCTGCCCTAGCGGCTCCATGTCATCGTCACTCTCCTGCTCGCCATCAGCCCCGGCTACCAGGTGCTGCCACAGCCCAGGGCACAAAGCTCGCAGCGCCGCCACACCCAGCTCCGGCGGCTCGGCACGCTCCAGGTACTGTCGCCGCCGCTCACGCATCCGCGCGATCGTGCCGCGCTGCTCTGCAGAGTACCGCCGCCCCCATTCCCGCAGCACGTCCGGCGGCATCCGATCCAACAAAACCACAAAGGCCTCCCACGTCGCCTCCGCTACGCCCATGGCCTCCAGCCACGCCGCCATGGCCCCCGCCATGATGATCACGTGGCAAGGCTGACGCGTCCCTCTCTCCCTGCCTTGATGCCCACGCATCCAGCGCCGTCCTTCCGGCCTGGATCGATTGTCCGCGTAGCATGCGAGCACTTTGTCACATATGACGCGGTCGAGTTCCGGCCTGGGCCGCACCTGAATATGATTGTGGGGCCCAACGGCACAGGGAAAAGCACGGTCGTGTGTGCTATCGCCCTGGGCTTGGGATGGAAGCCGAGCGTCCTGGGACGCGCCAAAGACGTGGCATCGTACGTCAAACTCGGTCACTCGCAGGGATGGGTCGAAATCGAGCTTCAAGGGACCGAATTCAACGTGACGATCCGTCGCATCCTGTTTCGCGAGTCGAACACGAGCGATTGGATGCTGCAAGGCGTACCTGCGTCAGCTCGTCAAGTCCATCAGGCCGTGTCCCAGTTCAATATCGAAGTCGGCAACCTCTGTGCCTTTCTTCCCCAAGACCGCGTCGCAGACTTTGCGGCCATGACGCCATCCAAGCTCCTGCAAGATACCCAGCATGCTGCAGGTCACGCCCAACTGTCGGAATGGCACGCCCAGCTCATCGATTACGGGCATCAACGCGCCGCTCTCGATGCACGGCTCGAGCAAGAGCAAAAAGAACATGATCATCTGGAAGAACGCAACGCCGTTCTCGAGCGCGACATCCGCCGTTACGAAGAACGGCTCGATTTAGAGAAACGCGTCGCTGCCTTACAAGTACGCGTCGTCTTCGCACAATACTACGAAGTCAAGGCACAGTATGATGCAGCGCGCGCTAAGCGGGAAGAAGGGAAACGCGCCTTGGAGCGCCTGCTCCAAGAACAAGCGCCGTTGGAGCGCGCTGTCGAGCTGGCCAACGAAAAGCTGGAAAAGGCCCAAGTCGTGATGCAGACGCACAAACGCGAGGCGGACGAAGCGCATACTGCGATTTTGCGCCTCACAGCCTCACGCGAGGACCTCGATACGACGCTGGCGTCGTTGACAGAACAGGAAAAGCAGCTTGAAGCGCACGACGCAGAACGACACGCTGCCATCGAGGACATGCGCTCAAAAATAGCCGAACTGGAGCGGATCATCGCTTCAGATACGCCTCCCGGCCCCCTTGAGCCACTTGACGGCCAACTTCGCAGTCGTAAAGCCGAGCATCGCGTGGCCTGTGACGAATTGCACGATATGGATACCCAATGCCTAGAGCTACGAACGAAGCAACAACGTCTGTCCTCTCAGATGGACGAGGCACGTCGTTCGCTCGATGCAGTCGACACGGCCCGGCATCGGCGCCTACAAATCATGGCTCGGGCAGATCGCGACACGTTCGAGGCCGTGCAATGGCTCGAGCATCACCAAGACTTGTTTGAGCGGACGGTGCATGAGCCGGTCCTCTTGATCCTTCAAATCACGCGCCCCGAAGCGGCACGGGCGATCGAAACGTGTTTAAGCTGGCCCGTTCAGCGCACCTTTGTGTGTGAGACGCGCGCCGATTACGATCTATTCACTCGCGAGCTCATTGATAAGCGCAAATGGCGCCTCAATGTTGTCGAGCTCGAATCGACTCGGTCTACGTATACGCCTCCGATTCCATCGAGCGACCTAGCCGCACTCGGCTTTGATGCGTATGCCATGGACTGCATCGATGCACCAAAAGAAGTCCTGAAGTACCTGTGCAGTGCATCCAATCTTCATGCTATCCCTATCTCATTTCGTGGCGATCGCGTGCGACCGCAGGACATGGAACAGTACCGCGCCATTCGGCGGTATATTGTCGCTGATACCGTATTTACAACGACCTACTCCAGCTACGGTCGAAAACTGCCACAAACCATGTCGCGTGTCCTCAAGCCATTGCGCAACTTTGCCTACCAGCAAGACTCGTCAGAACGCGAGCGTGCGGAGGAAAACCTGTCTTCATACCAACACCAACTAGATCATCTACGATCCGAGCTGGAGCGTAGGCAGCATGATCGAACGCAGCATGCTCAGCACTGCGACGCACTCGCTCAAGATCTCGCTCGCATCAAGGATGCACACCACGAGCTCTATACCAAGCACCGCGAATGGGAACGACGCGAAGCCAAATTGGCTGCGCAGCGTGCGAATCTTGCTCAGGAAGAGGCCAAACCATCCATCACTGTTCAGCGGCGCCGTATTCATGCCGAGCGACACAAGCTGGCGTGTGACATGGCCAAAATTTCCGAGCGTCTCTGTCGGAGCCTCTTGTCCATGACACGTGCCAATGCCTCGTCAGATGTACATGGACTAGCGATGCTGCATGTGTACGCGGACGTCGATGCGTGCCGAGCCACGCTGCGCGAACACAAGACGCGCGTAGAAGAAGCCGAAACGGCACTACGCTCGGTTCTGGACGAATTCACCGCTGTCAAGTCCCAGACCAAAGAACTACAGGCGCGTGCGCAGCAACAATGGCGGAATGCTACTGACGAGGTTCAAGCCATGGTGCAAGCACTGGCCGAAGACGAATCGGTCGCGCAGCTAGAAGCACAACTCGCGCGTCTTCAGGCGCAACTCGATGTGCCATGGGGTGTTGGGCCCAGTGTATTGGAAACGTTCCGCGAACGCAAAGAAAAGATTCTTGAGCTCCAACGGTCTCTGGAAAGTGGACGTGCGGAACGAGAAAGGTGCGTCTCGGCTATGCAGCGCGTAGAAGAACAGTGGCTTCCGGCCCTGGAAGCGCTTATACAGGCCGTAAATGAGCGCTTTTCCGCTGCGTTTGATCGGATGAAGTGTGCAGGTGAAGTTCGACTCGCACGCGATGCGACACACTATGAAAAATGGGGAATTGATATCCTGGTCAAATTTCGCGACACTGAGCGGCTGCAGCTACTTACCGGGCAGCGGCAGTCAGGCGGTGAACGATCCCTTGCGACCATCCTATACCTACTGAGCCTAACAGAGCTCTCACGCACGCCCTTTTCGCTCGTGGATGAAATCAATCAAGGCATGGATCCACGCGCTGAGCGCGCCGTCCACAGCCAGATGGTGGCCATGACATGCACGCCGGAGGCCGGGCAGTACTTTTTGATCACGCCCAAACTCTTACCTGGCCTTGCCTACCACGAGCTCATGAAAGTACTTATCATCAACAACGGTGAATGGCTGCCGGAGCGACTGCCGCTGCGCGAATTGATTCAGAAGAAACGAGCTGCTGTCGCAGCTGGACCATAGGCGAAACGAGCGCAAATGAGTTACATAATCACAACACCTCGGTGCCCTCCTCCATCCTCTCCTCCCCTAGTCCTCGTCGTTTTTTTTGGCACTATGAACGGAGAAGGTATGTGCGACGCATTAACATACAGGATGGCTTTTCCTATTCTCTATTCTAATCGCAGCCATTTTGCTGTTTGTGATGGTGTTTTATGTACGTGTCCAAGACTTACGCCAGGTCATTATGTACTCGGATCTTGAATCAGATTATATCAACCCGATTGATTTGTGCACCAAGCTCAACCAGTTTACGCTGCCGGAAATGTCGGCACATGCTGTTCTTACCATACTGTTTCTGCTCAATGGACAATGGATCGCCCTTGCGATTAATTTACCTCTTTTCGCTTTCAATGCTAACAAGTGCGTATGCATGCGCTCACCCCAGGGTCATCAATAAGACATATTTGCTGGATGCAACAGAGATATTCCGCACGCTTATGAGCCACAAAAAGGAAAGCTTCGTCAAGCTGGGCTTCTATCTTTTGTCATTCTTCTTTTACTTGTACCGGTACGTATGCTTGCTCTTACACTCAGTATGATTATGGCTCTCGTGGAAGGTACGACACACACACACTGACGACCCAAGAATAATTTCGCCGTAGCTCGAGACTTTATGGGCAATACATGTGCATCTCTTCCATCGAGTCTATCTTGCGCGCGCGCGCGCGTTGGTTCACATGCGGGATGTAGGGCGTGGACTATTGATCTGTACGTGCGGCCAGCCGCAACCTGTTGCGATCCAGGACCCCGTCTATTACTCTTCGTCGCCGCCCTCGTCGCTCGCGGCGTCTTCTTCTTCCTCCTCCTCCTGCGCATCATCTTCCACTGCACCCTCCGTAGTAGAGAGATCCCCGTCGCCAGAACCCGTCCGGGATGACGGCGAGGAGCGCCGCTTCATGGCTCTGCGCCGGCGCTGACGCGGGTTGTCTTCTTGTGCTTGGCGGTAGCGGCTCAGATACACTTTGAGCACCTGCTCATAGTTGTCGAATCCAAGCACACGCAGCGAATATAAAATGTCGTCGCCGTTGATCGTCTTGCGCTTTTCGCTACCGCATCGATCACTGGCCTCAGATGTCACAAAGCTAATGAGTTCGTTGACGCACTCTTGCATGCATTCTTTGGCATTCTTGGCAATTTTGCCATTGTCCGGCAGGGCACGTTTCATGATGCGAGAAATATTAGCAATGGGCAGATCAGCACCCATCAAGTGCGGTGGCAACGGAGGCAGTCCTGTGGGCCAGGGGCGTGCGCCGGCCTCGGACCCGGCTTTGCTGGCGTCAGGGCTTTCGTTGGAACTCATGCCAAAACTCGTTTGTATCGCATCCTGCGATGCTAAAGCATCTGATGCTGACGTGTCTTTGAGTGACTGGGACGGCGGAGAGACAGCTACGGCGGAGAGATTCTCAGAGGATGAGATGCCTGATGTGGGCGCCACGCCATTCTCCGCACTCGCCATGATTTGCGGGTCCAATATGTTCGACGCGCCTGGCGAATCGAGAGGGTGGACAACGATGCCTGGGGGCCTCAGCCAATCGAGGCGGACGGTGACGCCTCGGCCCTGCCGCAGCCACCCACAATCAGGCGTGCCTGCAAGTGTTGCATATGCCACGTGGTGTACGAACAATCATATGGGCTATCATTACGTTTTTTATACAACAGGCTTAGGATGTCTTGGCCGTGAGCTTGGCACGCTCCATGGCCTCGGCACTGTTGTTCATCAGAATCTTCTTGTAGTCCTGAATACTGATTTCTTGCTTGGTCAGGTTCACAATCTTGCGATCCTTGACCTCCCACAGCTCATTGGCCACCTGCGAGATCAGACGGAAGTCGTGCGAGACAATCACCACACCACCTTCAAAGTCCTTAATGGCGTTGGCTAGCGCATCAATCGAGCTCATATCCAAATGGTTCGTCGGCTCGTCAAGAAGCAGGATGTGCGGGTTCTCCATGGCAAGCTGCGAGAATACGACACGGTTACGCAGACCGTCCGAGAGCGTGCGGATCGGTGCCGTCTGGTGCGCGCCCGACAGACCAAAGCGGCCAAGCTGAGCGCGCCAGAACTGCACATCCTTGTCGGGGAACTTCTCCTTGTTCATGGACTCGATGTACTCGAGTGGACTCTTGTCGTAGGGCAGCTGGTCCGCAGAGTGTTGCGAGTACTTGCCGAGCTTGAGACCCGAGTGGCGTTGGACGCTGCCGGCCACAGGCTGGAGCATACCGGTGATGAGGTTGAGCAGGGTCGACTTACCCGTACCGTTCTGACCCACGATGGCTACGCGACTGTCCATGTCGATACCAAAGCTCAGGTCCTTGTACAAAAAGTCCTCTTCCTTGCCGCTGTAGCTGAAGCCGACGTCATTAAAAGCAATGATGGGCGGAGGCAGCTTACGGACATCCTCAAAGTTGAAGCGCAGCTGCTTGGGCTGGACGACAGGCTCAATGAGACCCGCCGCCTCCATCTTGTCGATGATCTTTTGCTTCGACTTGGCCTGCTTGACCAAGTTGGCGTACGTACCCGCACTGGCAATAAACTTGCGAATATGAGCAATTTCCTCTTGCTGCTTTTGGTATGCCTTCATCTGGTTGACCTCGTTCTCCGACTTGGTACGCACATAAATCGAGTAGTTACCACCGTACGTGATAAACTTCTTCTGGATAGTCAGGTCAATAATGTTCGTGCAGACATTGTCCATAAAGTCGGCACTGTGCGATGTCAGCACCAGGATATGGTTGTATGTCGACAGGTAGGCCTCGAGCCAAACCACGGCCTCCAGGTCCAAGTGGTTCGTCGGCTCATCCATCAGCAACAGGTGTGGCTTGATGAACAGCGCACGGGCGAGCGACACACGCATACGCCAACCACCGGACAAGTCGCTTGTAGGCTTGCTCATCATGGCTTGCGAGAAACCGAGACCCTTGAGGATGGCTCCAGCACGAGCCTCGAACGTGCTGGGGTCGAGCTCGTCGAGCTCTTCCATCTTGAGCTCAAGTGCCACGTCATCAACATCGTCTGCCACTGACATGTCCTCGATTTCCTTCTCGAGACGCGCAACCTTTTCACGCGCCGACTTGATGATATAGTCGAGGGCATTCTCGTCGGACGGATCAGCCTCACCCCGCACAAGGTAAATGTCAATGTGCTCGGGAATCTCGACGTCGCGATTCGCGAGGGCCTCGAGGAATGTCGTCTTACCGGAGCCGTTCTCACCCAGCAGACCGTAGCGCTGACCATAGTTAAGAGCCACCGTGGCATTGTCGATCAGCAGACGGCCGTGGAACGACATCGAGAAGCTCTCGATGTGCAAGTCACGGCTCTGTTTGTCACTTACAATCACACCTGAGGCATTACGTTCCGTGGCGATCGCCAGCTTCTTCATGTCCGTGATCGGGCCTTCTTCGTCTACGCTCGTGCCCTTCGTAGAGCTCGAGCCCTTGGTGCTGCCGGTCGAGACGCTGTCCTTCGACGATCCAGTTTTCTCGCCCTTAGCTGCGGCCTTGGCGGCCTTCTCAGCTTGGCGCTTAGCTTTCGATGCAGAAACAGGCGGCATTCTCTAGTCACGCACTTGGACCGGGCGTGATAGTTGGGTGCCAGGAGTCCTGTACCGCAACGCAAGCTCTTTTTTTCGCTTTTTTTTCTACGTGACTCCCTGACAAATCATGTGATAAGACCATACATCCTTCTCTTTCGACGACATGTTTCGGGCGACCGAGCCGGTATGGTCCAAGGCCAGCCGCCTTCCCCTGACGTCGAAGAAGGCGAACAAGGACTTTTACAAGGGTGCGTACCGCCATGCTTACGTGTAGGCACTCGCGCGGCGAATGTGTTGCAGAGGAAGCGCATCGCGCTGGCTGACCCCAAGGGGCATCAGCTGTATGATGACAAGGATCGGGCGCGGACATGGAACTTGCGCACGCACCGCATCGATGAAGCTCGCATGGTGTCCTTTGTCGTGCCTCCAGGTCTCGCAGATACCAGGCTCAAGCCATATGTGTACCTGGGCAACGCCTCTGATGGCGGCACAGAACGCCCTCAGCCAGGACAGCCAGGCGCGCCCAAGATGCCTGCTGGCGGCATGAATGCGGCGTACTATTCTCGCCTTGTCGACCGCGCACTATTGTCCAAGGCCAAGTAGCATGTGTAAGATACCTATGAACGCCGCACGAGTGTGGCATCGAGCTGCGCGATCTGCGGGAGCGCTAGTTGCACTTTGCGGCGGTAGTTCGCCCCCTCGGATTTTTGTCCAGGGTTGCCCTCGAGGTACACTGTGTCGAGATGCGGCATGTACTGGGGCCCGAGATGCGCATCCAAGTGATTCAGGTCTGCGATCAGATTGTCATTGGCCCAGAACTGTGACAGACGCGACAAATGTCGCACATGCTCAATGGTAGTGACTTGGTTCGCACAAAAGTCGAGCGTCGTGAGCTGGGTGTTGTGCTCGAGATTCTCGAGTTTCTCGATGCCGTTGTGAGACAGGTACAGCTCTTCTAGCGCCGTCAGAGTCTCGAGGCCTTCCAGTTTGGTTAGCCGATTTGATTGAATCGACAAGACTCTCAGCTTGGTCAGGGGCGCAATGCCTTGGAGTGACGTGATTTTGTTCTTACCGACCCACAGCTCTTCGAGGTTGGTCAAGTGCGATAGGTTCTCAAGAGAGCGGAGTCGGTTGCCGCCGAGCTCCAGACTGCGCAGACTCCATGCGATCGGCGGCTGCAGGTCCGTCGGGCGGATGTGAGCAATCTTGTTCTGGACGAGGTAGAGGGTATGGCACCTGGGCAGGTGTGATACGCGAGATATGTGCCGGATGTTGTTGAAGGAGAGATCGAGAATTTCCAGCTCGAGATTGTTCTCCAGCCCGCTGATGTGTTCGATCGCATTATCGTACAGATCAAGCTCTTGGAGGTGCGGCACGGCGCCCAGGTCCTTACCGCGCATGGAGCGGATCTCGTTCTGGCGCAGCACGAGACGAACTAGGGTATCATGAAAACGTGCGAGATGCATGTTTTTCGTCGACTTGATGCGCAGGTGCGTCAGATCCAGGTCGGTCTCGTCATCCTCGAAGGCGCTCATCAGCTCGTCCATATCGTCGTCGCCATGCTCCTCTTCGTCGCCGTGCTCATCTATGTGCTCACTCTCGTGTGGCACCTCCGCATCCGAGTCACTCTCTTGCGTCGCCGGCGGCCACTGCACCGTCGGTGGCGCACCCACCACTTGTACCTTTTTGGTCATAGGTAGGAAACAAAGGCGGTGGTAGCCGTGCACGTGCCGTTGTCTCCACACCTTGTCGTCAGTGCACCATGAGTGCGGATGCCTTGTCGCTGTCGCTGGATATGATGCGCCGGCTGCCGCCGCAGCACGTCACGTCGAATGTCGAGGCGCTGATGCAGGTGCTTCCCAATGATGCGGAAGATCTCGCGTCGAGTGTGGACCAGCCGCTCACTCTGCGTGTCGACGACTCGCCGGGCGGTGCAGGCCGGGAGTTTGTCTGCTGTGACTACAATCGTGATGGCGAGAGCTGGCGCAGCTGGTATACGAACACGTTTCATCCACCGCTGGATGGTGAGCCGATCGTGCCCGTCGGTGCGCTGCGTGACTTGGAGCTCCAGGCGAATGACGCATTTGATACCTATCGTAAGTTGTACTATGACACAGGATACTCAAGCACGTACTTGTGGGACTTGGAGGGGGACGATCCAAGCAAGCTTCCGACCAAGTTTGCTGGCGCTGTGCTATTCAAAAAGGCGCTGCAAGGCCCAGCGTCGGATGCTGCCAAAGGCACAGGGGGCGCGTGGGACTCGATTCACGTGTTTGAAGTACACGTAACAGGGCGCACGGCGCAATACAAGGTGACGAGCACCGTCATGCTGACGCTCAAGCGCCAGGCGCCGGGTGAGCTGGGCGTAGTCGACCTGAGTGGACACCTGACGCGCCAGGGCCAAGATACCCAGGGCGTGACGGACAGCGCCAGTCACATTGTGAATCTCGGGCGCCTCATCGAAGATATGGAGAGCAAGATACGGAACCAACTGCAAGAAATCTACTTCGGCAAGATGCGCGATACGGTGGATCAATTACGTAGTACCGAGGATTTAGAGGCCTTGCGCCTGGCCCAGCAGCTCCAGGAGGAGCTGCGTGGAGGCTGGGAACGGTAATCCGCGCTCGTTCTCCCTGCGTGCAGACTCCCACGTGTGCACGAATGCGGGAAGCCAGTGTCGGCGCGCATGCCGCAACTCTACAGGCCCGCGCGCGCGCCGACCTGGCAACGACACGTCTCATGATGACTAATACGAGACTCGCAGCCAACCAGCATCGAGATCGCTGATGTCCGTGGCCAACCAGGCCTCGTTCGCGTGAACGAGGATGGTACAGCCGCTCGCCGCTGGGAGCGCCTCGTACGTCTGTCACTCCCACCGCGAGAACCACAGTGCAACACCATGGTGGACAAGCTCTCTTCGTCGCTTGATAGTGTTGGTCTCCGAAATGAGCGCCAGCGTGCGGGCTCCCATATTGTATGTGATATGGTGAAGTGGAACTGACGCAACAGGACTTCAAGTCGGCCACGTCGGCCGTGGCCAGCAAGGCCATGCGCAACGAGCTCAACACGTTGATCGAGGGGATCGAGGACCCCAACGCGAAGCGCGCCTTTGAGGCCGAGATGTCGTCATTTTACCACCTGTTCAACCGCTTTTTGGCTGAGAAGGCCAAGGGCGTCAAGCTTGACTGGGACAAGATTCAGCCGCCGGCGGCTGAACAGGTGACGCCGTATGCGTCGCTGCCGCAGGCAACAGACCCCTCTGTGCTGAACAAGCTTGCAGTGCTGAAGCTCAACGGTGGACTCGGCACCACGATGGGCTGCACGGGCCCCAAGAGCATCATCGAGGTGCGTGAAGGCATGACGTTCTTGGACATGTCTGTGCGCCAGATCGAGCACTTGAACGGCACGTACAACGTCAACGTGCCCTTCATTCTCATGAACTCGTTCAACACGGACGACGACACCGCTCGTGTGATCCAGAAGTACGCGAATCACAACGTTGAAATCATGACGTTCAACCAGTCGCGCTATCCGCGCATCAACCGTGACACCCTCCTGCCCTGCCCTCGCAGCGCGACGTCGAACAAGAACCTGTGGTACCCACCTGGCCATGGTGACCTGTTTGACGCGATGCACAACTCGGGCCTGCTCGACAGCCTGCTGGCGATGGGCAAGGAGTACGTGTTTGTGTCCAACGTGGACAACCTCGGTGCGGTCGTCGACCTGAACATTTACCAGCACATGATCGACACGCAGGCGGAGTTCATTTCCGAGGTCACAGACAAGACCAAGGCGGATGTCAAGGGTGGTACGCTGATTGACTACGAAGGCACGATCCGCCTTTTGGAAATTGCGCAGGTACCGGATGAGCACGTCGAGGACTTCAAGTCGATCAAGAAGTTCAAGATCTTCAACACCAACAACCTGTGGCTGAACCTCCGTGCGATCAAGCGCGTTGTGGAGAACGACGAGCTCGACCTCGAAATCATTACGAACAACAAGTCGCTGGACAATGGCGAGCCTGTCATCCAGCTGGAGACGGCTGTCGGCGCGGCGATCAAGCATTTCCGTGGCGCCAAGGGTGTGAATGTTCCGCGTTCGCGCTTTTTGCCTGTCAAGAGCTGCTCGGACCTGCTGCTGATCACGAGCGACTTGTATAGCCTCGAGCACGGCAAACTCGTGATGAACCCGCAGCGCCAATTTAGCCAGACGCCCGTGGTCAAGCTGGGCGACACGTTCAAGAAGGTGGCGAACTACCAAAAGCGCTTCAAGAGCATTCCGAAGATGATGGAGCTCGATCACCTGACGGTCATGGGAGATGTGTCGTTTGGCCGCAATGTGGTGCTGAAGGGCACCGTGATTATCGTTGCGAACGAGGGCAACCACATCGCGATCCCAGACGGCTCCGTGCTAGAGAACAAGCTCGTGACGGGCAACCTCTCCATCATTGACCACTAACATGTCGTATACCTGCCTGTCTGTTCTACTCCATACTTTCGCTTTATCCAGGTAGCTCGATATGATTTGGCTCCGCTGCTGGCCTGCCGGTAGAAGGTCGCGTGTGCTTACCAATCAATGAATGGGCTTCGCCGGTCCTGGATTTGGGCCGCCGGCCGGTCTCTTGGGACGTTTCCCACATGTCGAAGCAGCAGCAGCAGGTGCCACTTACGCCCTTTGAAAATGCACTGGCGGGCGCGCTGGGTGGCGTGTTTTCCAATGCAGTGATATACCCGCTCGATACGGTCAAGACGGTCATCCAGGCGGACCACAAGGCGTCGAGTGAGAAGACCAAGAAGCAGCTGGGGATGCTGCAGACGCTCGTATTGATCGCGCGCGCCAAGGGTGTTCGCTCGCTGTACCGCGGCTTTTTTGCTAATATGGCGAACACGTTCATCCAGCAG
This sequence comes from Malassezia arunalokei, assembly GCA_029542905.1. Classification (NCBI taxonomy): domain Eukaryota; kingdom Fungi; phylum Basidiomycota; class Malasseziomycetes; order Malasseziales; family Malasseziaceae; genus Malassezia; species Malassezia arunalokei. Next base: position 242,091 of record CP119922.1, read on the forward strand.
TTTGCCTACTTCTACTGGTACTCGCTCGTGCGCAGTGTATATATCAAGCGCGTGCTTCGCTCTGCTACGGCCACGCCCGTGCTGAGCGTGCTAACGGAGCTCGTGCTGGGCGCTGTGGCTGCTGCTCTTGCGCAGCTGTTCACGACGCCTGTCGGTGTGATTGCGACGCGCCAGCAGGTCGGCTCGGCCAGCGACGGCGAGGAGGAGGACAACTCGATACTCGGTCATATTCGCGATATCTACCACCAGGACGGCATTGCCGGCTTCTGGCGCGGTCTCAAGCCTAGCCTGGTGCTGACGATCAACCCTGCGATCACGTACGGCGTGTACGAACGCGTCAAGAGCGTGATCCTCGCCGCCTCGGGTGGCCACATGACGCCGGGCAAGTCGTTTGTCATCGGTGCGCTGTCCAAGTCCCTCGCTACGGTCGTCACCTTCCCATACATCCTGAGCAAGACGCGGCTGCAGACGAAAAACACACCCCACAACACCGCCTTTGCCGTGCTGTACCATATCTACGAGCAAAAGGGCGTGATCGGCTGGTACCAGGGCATGAATGCTCAGATCACCAAGGCCGTCCTGTCGCAAGCTCTGCTGTTCTTCTTCCGCGACTACTTTGAGATGTGGACGCGCCAGCTCCTTGTCTTGTCGAATACAAAGTCCGTTCCGTAGCGTCGTTCCTTTAGCCATACACGGTGGGCCGCGATGTGCGCGCATCGGGCAGGGCCTCGTGGAAGGCCACGAGTCGCACGGCGTCTGGCTCGGTGGGATGGGCGAGCACCAGGCCCGCCTGGTGCAGAAATGCCGCCACCTGGGTATCGAGACCGCGCAGGCTCACGTACGGGTCGTCGGGGCAGTCCCACACAGCGTTCAGGAGGAGATCGAGCACCTGCCGCAGCTGCTGGCACTGCCGCCTGTCGTCAAAGGCGCGATCTGTCACGCGGACGAGCGCCGCCAGCAGGTCCGACTCGGTGTGTGAGCTTTGCGGAAGAGGCGCCGGCGCATCCCTCATGCGCGACATGTCGTCCAGGAGCGCCGCATTCTCCGCATGCATCCGCTTCTCCCATGCCAGCGCCTCTTCTACCTCGGCGAGCAGCGCACGATGCTGCGCTATGCACCGCGCGAGTGTCTGCGACATGTGCTCCCGATCATACGACGCACGGATCGAGTCGGGTGGCGCTGCCAAGCCTGCTATCAGCCATGCCCCACGTACGTCGCTGCACCTCCAAGATGGCGCTCGCCAGGCGCTCCTCCGCCATGGTGTTCCACGTGCAACACTCCACGTGGATGCGCCGCCAGACCTAGCCCCGTGGCCGTGCGTGCAGGTCGTTGGAGGCCACCATGTCGTCGCTGTGGCGATCGGCCGCGATGGCTGTGGGGACCCGACGCATGGCGTGGGAAGTGGCGCATATACACATGAGTGCCGTACGACGCACGTTGCCGCCACCGCGTCCGGAGGAGGACGGAAAAAAAAAGGACCTCGAGTCGTCCTCGGGGCGTGAGCTGGTGGACCGCCCCCTGTTTCAAAACTATCCACGCACACTGCGTGAGCTCGCGCTCCGCGTGCGACGCATTACGGGCCCGAAGGGTGAAGGCAGCAAGACGCACCTGCCGCATCGGCCCACGCGTGATGAGCTGCTGAGCATGGCGCATGGGTTCTGGACCCGCATGCGCATCCACTTCAAGTGGATTACGATCCGCGGCTTCCGGCGCTTCAACATCGATGATCTGAGCGCCTTCTTCACGCTCGGTGGGCTGGGAACCGCCATATGGGTCATTGTCGGCACGACGACCTTTGTGTCGGTGATCTTTGCCGCGCTGAGCCTGCTGAACATGCAGGAGTGGATAGCGCTGCAGCTGGCCAAAATCCTGTCCCGGCAGATGGGCTTCACGATCGTGTTCGGCAGTGCCATCGTGCCCAAGTGGAAAGAGGGGCGCATCAGTTTCAAGGACGTGGTCATTACACGGCGCGCCGAGCCGACCGATCCTGTCAAGCTGCATGCCGAGCACAAAGACGATGCCGTTTCGCCGAGCATGTCGATGCAGCTGGGCGCCGAGCCGGCGATCCCTGCCTACGATACGGGCGATCATGTGGTGCAGCCGTTCGACGACGAGCACCAGGTCGAACGCGATGCGAGCACCAACTTTTCCATGTTCGAGCTGCACATCGACTCGATCGACGTGCAGCTCAGTCTCTCGCGCTGGTTCGATGGACGCGGGCTCTTACACACGATGGACGTGCGTGGTGTCCGCGGCATCGTCGACCGCCGACATGTGTTTTGGGACCCTGATCGGCCCTACGATCCACGCAAGGCTCGGCGCACGGCCAAGACGAACGACATTGACTTGGACTCGTTCACCGTCGAAGACTTCCTCGTGACGCTGTACCAGCCCGGCGATTTCCGCGCGTTCAATGTGAGCATCTTTCACGCCCGCATCCCCCGTCTCCGCGCCCAGTGGCTGTTTTACGATCTCCTGAACGCCGACTCGATCACGGGGCAGGTCGATGGATGCCTGTTCAGCTTGCACAAGCCCCAGAGTGTATACCATACAGCCCGAGATATGTACCGCAAAGTGGCCGATCAGCACACGCCGTACATCCAGAACTGGTCGCGCCTGCGCGTCGACGGCGTCAACATTGACCATGTCCAAAAGATGGCCGGCCTCTCGGGCCCGCTCATGTGGATCTATTCGGGCCGCTTCGACTTGGTGGCCGACATCAAATTCCCCCGACAGTACGGTGAGAACGTCGACATTAACACGATCCTCTCCGAGATCCGCGATACACTGAACGCGACCTTTGCCGGCGAGCGCGCCACGACCCGCGACTGCGGCGACGCCCTCATTCCCGGACAGCCCGAGCTGAGCGGTCCTGCCATTGTCGCGCCGGTGACCACGGTCGGCCCCCAGGCGGAACGGGCGCGACAGGAACGCGCGGGACACGACGCAGCTGCGCGCCGCTCGCGCTCTCGGCTCCTTGCGCGCTCAACATACCCTCCGCGCAGTGAGGCTGCGGACGACGAAGTCGCGTCACTGGATCATACCACCGACATCCGACCATCGGTCGTCATTGAACTCGATGTGCGCTTCAAGGATATCAAGGCTTCGATGCCCATCTTTACACGCGAACTAAACTACTCGACATACGCACTCGCCCGCCCGATCGTCGCATTCATGAACGCGAACAAGACGCTCATCCCCGTCAAGTGCCGCATCCTCATGGATCTGAGCGAGTTCGACGGATCACTGGACCTGTCCCAAACGGGTCTGCCGCCGCTCGTCTCGCAAAAGATCTGGGAGGCCCTAGCCCATCATGTGGCGTCACAGCAGGCGAATCACCAGCGCATGCGCAACGTCAGTCTATGGACACTGGACACCATCGCACACGGTCTCTTACGACTCGCACGGCACTTGCGCGATACCTTGACGCGTGCCACGCCGCCCGAAGTAGCCACGGCTTGAGCCATAGATACCCACTACTTGTCTGCATCTGGACGCGGCTGCGGAAGCAGACCCGGCACCGCACCGCGCCAACTGCTCTTGTCAAAGTAGTAGTTCGCGTACACGCCGAGTCCCATCCCCGTGACGGCCGTACTCAGCAGCAGCGAGAGCGGTGATCGATACAGCCACCGCAGCTTGGGCAGCGTGTGGAACGTGAAATAGGTCAGCGACCACGCCGATATCACGCCACTGCCATTCAGTGTATCTCCGTGATCGATCATATAGGCACCCGTGCCAAAAAACACGCTAAAACCTAGCATCTGCCAGAACGGCGGGATGAGTCGCGGCGCTTTTTTCGCAGCCTCATTCCCGGCCATCTTGATCGCTTGTCCAAAACCAAACGGCATAGACATTGCACACAGGGCCGAGAGCGCATACGCCGGCCGCGAATCGTGGGCATGCTGGCGCAAACCCACCCACCACGTCTTGGCTGGCTCTGCGCGAGCGTCGGCCATGATGTGGAGCACACGCACACTCCTCGAGGGACGAGGAGTGGCAGCCGATGGCCTCCACTCCATCCACGACCCGCGGAGGATGTACAGCAGCGGCGGACTGGAAAGTACGTACACATCGCTCACCCCAGACTCGCTCTTTCAACTCAAGGTAGGCATGCGCCAACTTACACCAGTTTACTATCAAGTCGCTTCAGCGCCAAGCGAACAAGGCGACGCGTGATGAGGCGACGGAAAAGGCCAAGCTGAAAAAGGTACGTGCTCGGCTCCTTACACAGGCCCTCGCTCAAGGGAACAGCGAAGGCGCACGCATATACGCGGCCAACTCGATCCGCAAGAAGAACGAGTCGCTGAACCTGCTGCGCCTCAGTAGCCGCATCGATGCCGTAGCGAGCCGGGTCGAAACGGCCGTGTCGATGCGCCAGGTCACCGGCGGTATGGCGCATGTCGTTCGTGGCCTCGATCGCGCTATGCAGACCATGGACCTGGAAAAAATCTCACTGGTAATGGACAAGTTTGAGGGCCAGCTCGAGGACATCGACGTACAGACCTCCTACATGGAAAACACAATGAACTCTACGACAGCGACAGGCATGCCACAGGATCAGGTCGACTCGCTTCTGCAGCAGGTGGCAGATGAAAATGGCATCGAAGTCCACCAGCAGCTGGGCGAAGCGGGTCTGGCCGGCAAAGTATCGGAACTGCCAGCGGAATCGAGCACTGCCCGACGAAACGCGCCTTCTGCAGACCAAGACGAAGCGTTAGCTCAACGACTTCGCGCGCTGCGACCGGCCACCTGAGCGAGTGACGCACGGCGCTGCTGCCATGAAAAGCCCCAACCCCTTTTTTCATTGTATAGGCTATATCATCTGTTGTATCATCTGTGCGCTGCTGTGCTGTTTAGTCATTCGACGCGTTCCCACCGTCAGGCTCCACACCCTTTTTTTGCCTACCGCACCAGCCAGCGTCGCTCAGCGCCGTTTGCCACTCGCATGTACCATTCGTCCTCGCCCATCAAGGGCGCGAGTGCTACATCATCGCCACGCGTGCGAAAGCGGCCGAGCGCATACTTGGAAGTGTCTACCATCGGCTCATGTCCTAGCGTCGTGTCCCTGGACGAGATGGCAGAGCTCGAGGACTCGGTCGCCAGCTTGCGGCGCAAGCCATCCAACGACGAGTTTTCGCGAATCGTCAGCGAGATTAGCATGCATCGACGCATGAACACGTCTTTGCGCTCAAAACGCAGTCATCAGAGCTTGGCAAGCAGTGATGACGGGCGCAGTGGACACAGCCGTGTGGGCAGTGTTGACGGCGATTTGTCATCCGCCAGCGCCGTGACGATCCCACCTTGCTGTTGTGGGCAAGCCGAATGTGAAGTGTCACGGCGCATCACGCAACAAATCCATGATATGGAGTCGGATCTGCAGCTAAGCGCGGAAATTGGTCAGGCGCTCTTGCAGCGCCAGGATACCATTGTGCATCGGTCCCAGCAAGAGGCCGAAGAGCATGCACAGCAACGTGATCAATTGCTCGCGCGTCTCTCGCAGACAATCAAGGAAACGCAGGTGCTGGAGCGCCAACTATCACAGGCCAACTTTAATTTAGAGGCGGCCGATCAGAGCCAGCACGCGCTCCTGTCGGAGCTCGACGAGGTACGGCACCAACTGAAGCAACTGAAAATGCATCGTGCCAAGTCATCTCATCTGGACGCCAAGCTGGAACGTGCCCACAATGAGCTCGAGGATATGCGCGCTGAGCTAGCGAAAGAGCGACGTCGATATGCAGCTGCAGAGGCCAAGCACAAACAAGTCATTTCACAACGGTGCGACGAGCTGCAGAGCCGCTGGAACGAAGAACATGAGCGTTTGTCTTGTCCCACAGAACCTCGCGCATGGGATCAGATTCGTGCGCACCTCGCATCAAAAGATGCCGAGACAAAGGAGACAGACTGGCTATCGGACGACACGCTTCGCGCTATGATGGAGGAGCACGAAACGATTCGGCGCGAGAATGAGCATCTTCAAGCGCTACTGCGCACGACCAATGACGAAGTGGCCGAGTTGCGCGAGATGTCCGAGGGGCCGGGTCCGTTGGTCGGTGTGTCCCTGGAGACAGACCTGGGTGCGCAGGACCGCCGGTCGGATGCGCCCTCAGACGATACACGCCCCAGTGATTGTGGTATGTCGGAAGGCACGGGTATCACGACGCCGTCAACGTCGTCGTATGCGCACTTTGACGAGGATACCATGTCTTACGACACAGGCTCCCTCCATCGCTTTGACTCAGATCGTCACTTGCCTGTCTCGCAAATTGAGCATCGTACGGCCATGCTGAGCTCGTTTATTGAGACGGCGAGCAACACGTTCACCAAGATCCAAAAAGCGGATATCGATTCGCTGGCATCGCGTTTGCAGCGCCAGAAACTTGCTGGCGATGTGGGCCATCTATCGCGCACGACGGTTCAGTCCAGTGTACGCGATATAGAAGAATGGCGCGACCACTTCCGCAAGGCGGTCGATAAAGAAGCGCGTCGCGGCGTGCCGCAAGACTCGAGTCTAGTATCGCGACGCGACTTTTTCGCTCTGCTCAAACTGCAGCGTGAATCGCTCTTGGAGCTGGCGCGGCTGCGCCAGTGCATCAATGAAGTGCACTTACACCCGAGCGCTGCTGCCAAGCTGCTCCACGAGCACCTTGGAGCTCATACGATCACCACGAACCGCAGCTGGATATCTCGCATGTTCACGGGCGTCTTGTCGAGTGAACCTGGACCCGCACCCGCTGAAGCGCCTGCTGCTACGGCTGCGTCACCCATGTCAAACGAGACATCGTTCGTGCGCATTGCCGGGGCTGAATCTGCACCTATGGCCGTGCCACGCAACATGCCGACGAGCCGGCTCAATGGTGCGCCGCCTTCGCGTGTCATGCCGCGATCGCGTGCCGCTGCTCTGTCGACGTCGGTGGCCGTGCATGCTCATGGCGCATACAACAAGCCCGGCATGCTCAAGACCAAGGCATCTCAGCCGGCCTTGATGGAAGCGGCTATCTCGACCAAGAGGGCCACGAGCGGTGCCCATGGCGACGCGAGCATGGTGGCCCCACCGCCGTGGCAGGAACATTCGTTGCGTCCTCGTACACGTGGATTGAGTGACAGTTCAATTCACAGCACCTTCCTGGAACACGGTGCCACGTCCGACAATGTCGTTGACCGTGTCATTACGCCGCATACGCTTACCCTCAGCACGGACTGAGATCCCCCCTTATGATTAGATAAACACTTAGGTCGCTCTGCTAACCAGATCTCTCGTGGCTTTGTCATGGACATAGGGTTCGAGGGACACAATGGCGCCAAGCTGTCCGGTCGATGGCACACCTCGCCGACTGAGTGCCATGGTGTCGCTGTTATTGCACATCCGTATGGCTTTCTCGGTGGGAGTCAGGATGAGCCGATCGTGCAGCTGCTGGTGGGGCACTACCTGACACAGGGCATGCACGTCATGACATACAACGCCCGGGGCGTGCAACCCTCGCAAGGTCGTGTATCATGGACGATGCGGCCAGAGTGCGAAGACATGCGCCTTGCTCTGGCGTATGCGATGGACCGTGCGACGCCCGACACTCGGAACCCGTACGTGCATGTCGCCGGCTACAGTGCGGGATCAATGCAAGCGTCCAGCGTGCGCCCCACCCTGACAGGCCGTTGGTCAAATGCACGCGTATCATATCTCCTGCTATCCTATCCATTAGGCGTGCGATGGGCCCTTACCTGCCTACAAGCGTCGTTCTTTGCCCACGCTCTGGACGATCTCGTAGCACGTACCTCTGACCGTGTTTCCGTCCACGTCATATACTGCTCACGCGACCAGTTCACTTCGGCAGAGCGCTATCGCGCTTGGGAGTCACATTTACGCACACTCTCGCCGCAATGTATCGTCGACGCCGTGGAGACAGACCATATGTGGTCCTCCCGTCGTGCGAGGGCTGTGCTGGTGGAGCTCCTCGAGCGCCATTCTCCCACCAACCAGGTCCGTAGATGACTCGGCCGATCTCGAGAACAACACTTACGCGTACCCACAGCCAGGCCATAGCTTCTCGCATGTCCGCACCGACGCCGGACCTTGCAGCGCTGTTTGCGCAAGCTGAAGGCAAGGTCAGCGATGCGAGTATCACACAAGTGCTGTGTGATCGGCTCGATCAGTCGGCTCCGTATACGTGGGCGTCTGCCTCTATACTTGTGGCGACCAATCCATGTTGGGACACGTCTCAACTGGATGCCGACGTGGCTGAGGCTGCCTACGTGCATGCTGATCTCCCATCTCTACCGCCGCATCCTTACTCGCTAGCTGCGCGTGTATACCACAAGATGCTGTGTACGCATCAATCACAATCGATTTTGTACAGCGGCGTAACAGATGCCGGTAAGACTCATTCGATGGAACGGGTAACAGAGCACTTGCTAACGCTCTCGGCATCACACACACAGCACGAATCCCACATCGCTGACCAGATTCGGTGCGCGCAGCATATCCTGCATGCGTTCGGACATGCCAAAACGGCGCTGAATGAACAGGCCTCACGGCATGCCACGTATTGGGAACTGCACTTCTCCCAGAAAGGCCGGCTGCGTGGTGCCAAAGTACTGGCCTTTGGTCTAGATAAGCACAGAATCAGTGACGTCGCACCTAACGAGCGATCATTTGCTATCTTTTACCAGCTTCTCGCCGGTGCCTCGCCCAAGGAACGCTCTGAGTGGGGACTCGACGAGGTGTCGCTCGGATCGGCGGTCCCAACGCGCGACGATGCACGGATATTTGAGAGAACGCGCCGTGCCTTCTTACTTCTCGGAATCAAAGAAAAACACATTCAAGGCATCTTTCGTGTTCTTTCGGCCATTCTCCACCTCAAGGACGTGGCCTTTGATGATCATGTCCAAATTACGTCGCCTGACGCCCTGTCCCGTGCAGCCGACGTGCTCCAGGTGAGTGTGTCAGATCTGCAGCAGAGTCTCGTGATGGACACTCAATACATAAAAAGTGAGCGCATCACACGCATGCTGGACATGCACGGTGCGAATCAGCAGCGCAATACGCTTGTACAGAACCTGTATGCGGTGCTTTTTGCCTTTGTCGTTGAAATCCTGAATCAAAAACTCGTGCCCCGCGAACCTGCTCCACGGCACATCGTGCAACTCGATCCGCCTGGCTTTCTTCTCCGTGGAACGCTGCCGAACGGCGAACATCGCGCCGCCCACTTTGATGACCTTGCCAAGAACTACATGGCTGATCTGATGCGCCACATGTCCGTGCGCTCCATTCTCGATCAAGATGGTGAGGTGGGACAGCAAGCTCAGGATGGCATCGCGGTACCCGAGTCCCGTGTGCCGTCCGACTGCATGTCGCTCTTACGAGGTGGACCTGTGCCTCTCCATGGCACAGACATTCCGCCCACAGAGGGAATCTTGGGCAATTATGAACATGCATCTCAAGCGGTGCTTGACGGATCTCGCGGCATCGACGACGATGCAGCCCTCTTCCGCGATCTTGACGTGTCACATTCGTCGAACCGCGCCTTTCTTGCCACGTTTCAGGACGAAACATACGCCTACGAAATTCAGCACGCACTAGGCACGTGTGCATACTCCCTCGTGGCACATCTGCGCTCAGAGCTGGATCTCATGCCGACACAGCAGCTGCAGACGCTGCGTGCATCGCGCTCGCCTTTCGTTGCTCGGCTCTGGGCCGGTCCTGGCCTGGCCATTGAGTCGCGTCTGTCAGAACAGCAGGTCTTGCTTCGTGCACAGGTCTTATCGAGCCCATTACGGCGCCCAACGCGACTCGGACAGCGCCTTCCCTGGCCTGAGCCGCACATATCTGGCGTCCTACAGCAACTCGACTCCACAATGATTACACTCTTGCGTACGATGTGGCAGGCCGAGACGTGCTGGCACGTCATGTGTCTGCGATCCATGGACCTCGTGAAGCTGTCTGTTTTTGACAAGCGGCGCGTTGCTACCCAAGTGCATGCACTGGGCATCTCGCGCATCTTGCGTGCAAAGCAGCACAGTTACGTGCGTGTACCCCTGGATGAGTTTCAAGAGCGTTTCGGTACCGTGGATCGCATGGCAGAAATGCATGAGTGGACTTCGCCGAATGATTATGCGCTCGGCACGTCAAACGTTTATCTCGCCTACAACGTGTGGTTCTCGTTGGATGGCTATGTTGGCCCGATTCACGCCGAGAATGCACCGGCACCGACGGTCGACATTTTGCCCGTCCAGTCAGACATGTCGATGTCACAGCCTCCCCTGCTCTCACATGAGCCTATAGACAGCAAGACGGACGAATTGGATATTCATAACGAGACAATGGGCTGGGACTCGGACCCGTTGCTGCTGAACAGGAATGTGCCGTTCCAACCAACCGAAGTCGAAGAAGTACCTGTCACGCCCATGCGAAAGTGGTGGGTGTATCTGACGTGGGGTCTGACATGGTGGATGCCTGACTCTGTGCTCAATCATGTTCTAGGTAAGAAGCGACCGGACGTGCGCATGGCTTGGCGCGAAAAAGTGACCATTTGCCTGCTCATCTTTTTCCTTTGTGCTGTGATTCTCTTCTACATTATTGGTATCGGGCGTTTGTTATGCCCTGATTTCAACCATGCTTGGAATGAAGGTCAGTTAAGTGAGCATGACTTTGGTAAATCATTTTATGTCGCCGTGGCTGGCGACGTATACGACTTGTCAAAGTTTTACAAGCTGGATCACTCAGACATTCCCTCTCAACCTGTCACATCAGACGTTATGATGGAGTTAGCCGGCAAAGACCTCACGCCCTACTTTCCTGTACCTCTGCATGCGGGGTGCCCCGGCCTTGTGACAGATCCTAGTCTTGAGCTGTCGCAGCATCAAAATCTGACGGCCGAGATCCCACAAGCTATACACAAGTCCGGTGCAGCACAGACTTATGAAAAGACGAAGCTCAAGAATGAAAACTGGTACTTTCACACATTCTTGCCGCGCATGAAACCGTACCGCAAGGGCTACTATGTGTATGACCGCAAGTCGATTCGAAGCGAAAGCTCGTGGCGGAAATGGGCGATTGTAAATGACCGCATCTATGACCTCAGTAATTATGTTTACACACAGGAACGGCACCCAGGAGATGACAAATACTCTTTCCTACCGAACGACCTCGTCGACCTGTTTGATGCTCAGGCCGGTGAAGACATTAGCAGCGATTTCGATGCGTTTATGGACAGCTTGCCGTCGAATCGTCGGCACCAAACGCAGCAGTGCCTCGACAATGCGTTTCACGTCGGACAGACGGATTTCCGTCAGGAGCCCAAATGCGTCGTGCAAAACTATCTACTTCTGTCTTTCTCTGTGCTCATTTTTTGCTCAATCTTTGCCAAGTTTCTAAGTGCGCTGCAACTCGCTCACCGACCTACACCTGAGCAGCAAGAGCGCTTTGTCATTTGCCACGTTCCCTGTTACACGGAAGGCGAAGAGTCTTTGCGCAAAACGATCGAGTCTCTCGCTGTTCAAGAGTACGACGATAAACGTAAGCTTCTGTTTATTGTATGTGATGGTATGATCGTTGGTAGCGGGAATGAGCAACCAACACCGCGAATCGTCCTAGATATTCTCGGAGTTGACCCACAAGTGGATCCTGAGCCTCTGCCATTCAAGTCTATCGCAAGTGGCTCCAAGCAACTCAACTACGGCAAGATTTATTCAGGTCTTTTTCACCACGAAGGTCACTCTGTGCCGTTTATTGTCGTCGTCAAGGTCGGCCGGCCCAGTGAACGTTCGCGCCCAGGAAATCGCGGCAAGCGCGATACGCAAATCTTGTTGATGCGCTTCCTCAACCGCGTGCACTTTGATGCACCGATGTTCCCTTTGGAGCTGGAATTGTACCATCACATGAAATACGTCATCGGTGTTGATCCGACCCTATACGAGTTTGTATTGATGGTCGACGCTGATACGTCGATTGCCCCGGATGGCATGAACAGACTTGTGGCTGCTTCAGTGGATGACCCACGTACCATTGCCGTGTGTGGCGAGACACTCATGGACAATGAAGGCACGACGGTATGGACGATGATCCAGGTGTATGAGTACTATATATCGCATAATTTGGCCAAGGCATTCGAGTCGCTTTTTGGCAGCGTGACATGTTTGCCAGGCTGCTTCTCGATGTACCGACTGCGATCAGCCGACAAGGGCCGGCCGCTGTTCATATCGGACCGCATCCTGGACGATTATTCGGAGAATCATATCGACACGTTGCACAAGATGAACTTGTTTGCCCTCGGTGAAGATCGTTACCTTACGACGCTCCTACTCAAGCATTTCCCGCTCTACCGCACCAAGTTCCGCAACGATGCTCAGGCCCATACAGCTGCGCCCGACTCATTCTCTGTGCTACTTTCCCAGCGCCGTCGCTGGATCAATTCGACGGTGCACAATCTCGTCGAACTAGTGGGTATGAAGGGACTGTGTGGGTTCTGCCTCTTTTCCATGCGTTTTATTGTCTTTATTGATTTGATCGGAACCATTATCCTGCCGGCTACCGCTGTGTATATGGTGTATCTGATTGTGACGGTCGCAACGGGCTCGAGTCCTCTACCCATCGTCGCCATTGCCATGATAGGCGCAGTGTACGGTCTTCAGGCCATTATCTTCTTGCTCAAGCGACAGTGGCAATACATCGGCTGGATGATCATTTATCTGATCGCTTTTCCCATCTATGCTTTCCTTCTCCCGATTTATTCTTTCTGGCACATGGACGACTTTTCTTGGGGTAACACGCGTGTGGTTGTGGGTGAGAAGGGTAACAAGAAAGTAGTGGCAGGCACTGATGACGAGCCATACGACGACTCGATGATTCCCCGAAAAACTGTGACTGAGTACCAACATGAACTTTATGCCCACGATGCCAATCCAACGTTGGCGCCGAACGAAACGCTTTTGTACGAGGCCATGCAGCCATCAAAGAGTGCCTTGTCGCACTCCTTGACTCCAATGGTCAAGTCAACAGACATGGACGATTATTTCCAGCATACAAATCTACTCGAAGGGAAAGGCAAGCGGCAGTCGAACCGACAGTCGACTGTGTCTTGGATGCCCATGTCTTCCTTCGGACATGACAGCTATGCCTCACATCCGTCCATGATGTTGGGTGGCATGCCCATGTACCCCACGCCCTCAATGATGCCTCCCCCGCCGATGTACGGCATGCCCTCGATCTTACCCTCCTTCTCTGACGTACATGCCTCTATGTTGAGCGGCAGCGGCGCTGGTGGTATATGGGGTGGCAGTTCCTCGGATCACCACTCCACGACATCGCTTCCCATCGACTATACAGAGGATCCAACGGATGAGCAGATCCGTTCCCAGATCCGTTCGTACCTGGCGGCTCAACCCAGCCTGATACAGGTCACCAAGCGACATGTTCGTGACGCAGTGGCAGCATCCATGCCGAACGCTGATCTATCAACGAAGAAAGCGCTTATGAACCGCATGATTGACGAGCTTCTATCTGGTCGCTCTTCCACGTAACGATTTTATAATGCACGATATAGCCATGCCCTTAATCTTTCATGTGTATGCCATACATTTGGAGGCACGCGAGACGGCGGAGCCTGAGCAACGGCGTCGTACTTGACACCGAGCAAAGCCTGGGCGGCGAGCCGGGTGGGGGTATCGGGTGACTCGGCATCCACACGCACAATGATGCCGCGCTCACATGTGAGTACCAGATCAAGAGGAACATCATAAGGCACGTCTTTCGTGGACGCACGGACTTGGAAAACGGGTGAAGAGCCATACAGCCACTTCCACGTCTGCATGTCCTCGTAGGTATCACGCGGCGTTACATGACGTCGACCGTCGGACGCGCGCGCGTCAAGGTACGATACGTCCACATCTACCATCTCACTTGTACCATACATGCGCTCAAACTCGGAGCGAATAGCCGATAACAAGCAAGGCCAGTCAAGTCGCTCCGCATGCGCTGGAAACGTATCGACCAAATTCGCCACAGGAGAAGGCACTGAGGCTACGGCCTTGGACGCAATATGATTGCGGCGCTGCTTGAGCATAGACATGCGCTGCAAATTGGCCTGTAATAACAGGGTGCCATGGTGATACGCTCGTCCACTGGCCAGTTTGTAGGCGCTGCCGGATACTTTACGCACGCTCTCATCAGATGCGTGCGTCGCATGTACATCGTACACAGCCAGATCATTTCGCTGTGTGCGGAATACGGGCGCATGTCCGAATCGATCCGGTAACGAAATAGGAGGCGAGCGCAATGCGCGTGTCATGAGATCTGTGTGAGTAGCGCGCAGGAAATGTGTCTTGGAAGAATGGAACGAAAAATTTAAGTTGCCGAGGTCATGATACACGGCGCCACCGCCACTGAGTCGTCGTACGATGGGTACGCGATACTCACACATAGCCCTTGGATCTATCTCGCTCCATATGTTCTGATTCCGCCCAACCACGACACACGGCTCATTGATGTACAAGAAGCAGGCAGGCACGTCTCCCGGGGTCGTGCGGAACACGAAATCTTCCCATGCCAAATTAAACAGCACATCATGGGAGTGTGATACATAAATACGCGGCCGCGTCGAATAACGCCGCACTTGGGCGCAGAGTCTCGCACATGGACGTGAACCCATGACCGTTGCACTGCGTCCTGCCTGGCTCGTGCCCCTCCCCATGTTGGCATAAATGTCACGTGACACAAGCATCACTCGTCACCAACACATGCGCGTGTTGCTTGCCATGCGCGATTCGGTCTTGGAGCATGTGCAGGCACAACTACCGCCGCACTTCCAGGATGCACAGTTCTCTGTGGCAAACCACAGAAAAAATTGCGTATCTTTATACCGTCTCCATGCTCGGTGTGCCCAGGTGACAGAGCAGACTGAACGCGGCACGCGGTTGGTCGGTGAAAAGGCGTTCAACGAGACCTTTTTTGGATGCTTGCACCGCGTGCTGGGACTCAAGCGCGGAATGAAAAATGCTGATCGTATCTGCAAGTTTGCAGCAACGTACGCAGAGTACATTCTAGAGCAGTTTGCGGCTCAGGATGAAGATACCGAGACGCCCGCCATGCGGTTCGTCACGATTTTACTGAAGCATCTCCTTAAGGGATTTCGTGCAAAGAATAAACATGTCCGACTGAGGTGCTGCCATTGCGTTTCTTTACTGATTAATGTGATGGACTGTTTGGATGACGATCTCTTCGAGACACTCCTTACCATGCTCATGGAGCGACTGACAGATCGTGAGGCAGCCATCCGTGTTCAGGCTGTCATTGCTTTGGCACGCTTACAAACAGATGAGGATGGCACGGAAGATCACACTCTGCGTTTACTCCTGCATATTCTGCGCCATGACACGAGTGCGGAAGTACGTCGGGCTGCCCTCTTCAATATCCCTCCCACACCCACCACATTACCCTATTTGTTAGAAAGATTACAGGATGTCGATGCAACGAATCGGCGTTGTGTATACCTCGGATCTCTCAAACTGCTTCTCGACACTCAGCCGCTGATCGAACGCGAAGACGGAACGACAGTGCGTGAAGCACTGGGTCTGGGCGAAGTGTCTCTGTCTGAAGTGATTCGGATTGGTCTACATGAGCGTGATGAGAGTGTGAGAAAAGCGGCACGAAAACTTGTTACAATGTGGCTCGAGGCTACTGGATTTGATATACTTACGCTTTTGAATCTCTTACACGTGAGTCGGAGTGCAAACGGCGAGCCAGTGGTGCTGGCCTTACTAGAAGATATGCCTGCTTTGCGCTCGCAAGTATCAGAGATGCTGTCTCAGCAGGATGTATACTGGCAGGACATGTCACCTGCCAAGGCGCTGCTAGCTCGATGCTTCGTGATGTACTGCACGACCCATGCTCTAGAGCGTGAGTTGGACACGTGTATTCCTGTCGTCACAGCGCTTGTATTCCGAATACAAGCCGAATATGATGCTTTGAACCAGGTTCTTGAGCAGCAAGCCGAAGAGGAAATGCAAGACGATGATATGCCGATCCTCCAGGACAACCGAGCCATGTCGCGTGTTTTTGTCGTGGGCGAGATGCTGACGATAGCTATGTACTGCGACTACGGGGACGAAATGGGTCGCCAAAAAATGTACATGCTAGTGCGTGAGATGCTCGGGAATGCATGGCTACCTGCTGAGCTCGTCCCGCGGTGCCTTGATGTGCTTCTTCGGCTTTCGAGTGGACACCGCGACTTTTTGCAAATGGTTGTGGAGCTGGTGCAATCTCTTGATGAGGATATGGAAGACCCCGATGCTTCTGTACGCCAAGCGCTCTCATGGCACCAGCGTGTGCATGCAGACAACCCAGAGACGACGCCCGAGCTAGCGGCAAATAAGGCAGCCCTGGAGGCGCGTCGCTTGCTGATTGTGCAGTCGATGCTTGAGCGTATTTCATGCTCATTGCAAGACGATACATCGCTCGAGGGACTCATACAGGAGCTCATTGTGCCAACCATACAGAGCCGCGATGCCGCTTTGCGTGAGCAGGGAATTGTGTGCTTGGGTCTTTGCTCAGTCCTTGACGAAAAAGCGGCACTTGTTACGTTTCCACTGCTACTGAGCCAGATCCAGCGAGCTCATGGCCCAATTCGTACCCGATGCGTCGAGTGTCTTTTTGACTTGACTATCGTACATGGTATTGATGCATTATGTTCTCAGAGTGCCGAAGTTGCTGCAGAGAATGAATTCGATGGAGACAGGGAGCAAGGTTTGCAATATGCACGACAGCAAATGGTCAATTTTCTTCTGAGTTTGCTGGAACATGACGATCCGAATGTTCAGACGATTGCTAGTGAGGGCATGGCCAAGCTGATGCTCACAGGCACCTTGGTGGAAGATGATGTGCTCAAAAGTCTGATCTTAACGTACATGAGTCCTTATACCGCTGATCATTCAGCATTGCGGCAATGTTTGAGCTACTTCCTTCCTCTGTTTTGCAGCTCACACGTTCGTCACCAGCACATGATCCAGCGCGTATTTTGCGACACCATGGACGTATTAGTGAGTGTGTACGAAGACGCATCAGTTCGCAGCAAAATGATAACGCCGTCCCAGATGGCGACTCAGTTCATGGATTGGTGTCATCCATCCCGTCTGTTGTTGTCCGAGCCAGATGAATGGATCCATATGGATCTGGGTATCAAAATATTGGAGTATGCATTGTCGTCCACCAGCAAAGAGCTCCGTAAGGCCCTGGTGCACGCTCTTGGCAAGCTGGCATGGCCAGCGATGCCGCTGGACAGTTTGCGCGCCACCAAGCTTGATGCGCTGGCCAAGGAACTCCGCGCACGAGCAGATGACGCATCTATGCGTCTCGCCCTGTCGCGCTTTGAAGCGGCACTGGCGAAGCACATGGAAGGGCCACCTGACCCAGAAGCATTAGCTTCACTTATGCCGCTACTTGCCTCTCTACCACCAGTCAAGCCCGCTCCAGCTTCACGGTCCGCACAGCGCCGCACCGCACGCTCGCCTTCTATTCTAGAGACAGAGGATGAGGCCGAAGAGGATATCGAAGAGCAGGAGGACGAGGAGGATGACGATGAAGATGAATTAGCTCTGTAGTCTAGATACGAGGTGGACGTGGCGGTGGAGGCGGGCCCCGAGATGATGGATTCGACATTCGCAGAGCTGCGATGTCCTCAGCAAGAGTCGTGGCTCTCGGTGCCGTTGTGGCAGCTGGTATAGTGTCCGAGGGCATGATTATGGACGAGCGTTCAGCACGCCGTTCCGCCAAGAAACGCTCAGCTTGCATGGCCAGCTGGTTTGCCGTGTGCGACATGTCATTGTAAAATACTTGAGCCTGGTTCATGGCTCGCTGGACATCTGTGTAGGCGTCGTACGCCTGAACGAGTCGCGCATTCCATTCACGAGCCCCGCCTTGTGATGCATCCCAACGACGACGCACATCTGCCGCACCGGGGTGCGTGCGAAGTCGGTCGACAGAGTCGCGCAAAGCCTCAATCCGCTGCGTCTGCAGCGCGATATGATTCCGGATACGTTGCTGCATCGGTGCATATTTCTTCAACTCTTGAGCAAACATCGCTTCTTCCATGTGCTGAACGCAGCGGTGCAGGAGAAGGGAGCGTGAGATGTCATCATTTTGAACCTGGCGCTTGAGCTCTTGCAACATAGCTTCACGCTCGTGCGGCATGCTCAGCAGTGCATGGATCTGTGCATGTGTCTCATGTAACAGCGTACGCGCCGGCTCTGGGTCCGAGAAATCATGATCCAACAAGTCCACGGACGAAGAAAGGCCAACGTGTTGCGAGTAAGCATGTTCCACTGCCTCACGTCCCTGGCATAATAGCGCCATATCGTCGCGAATATCGCTCCATAGCTGAATGATACCCTTGTCGTTCTCGCGCGCGGTTGCTAATGCATCGCGTGCGGCGTGAATGTCACGACGTAACGAACGAGAGACACTCGCAGTCGGGGCTTGCGACCACGACGCTGCATGCTTGACGCGGCCATGCTCACACTCGCGTGCGTCTGTATCAAGATCGGCCATTGCATCGCTCAAGGTCGCTTCAATCATGGGTGCTTGTTTTGGCAACGACCCCAGCACTCGTTCAACACGGCTTATAATGTTACTGGCCGTGGCCTCTTCACATATATCAAGCACCTGCTGGGACGGTACGCATGATGGAATGGGCTTGCCATCGAGAGCTGCGTATCGATCTAGCGCATGCGGCAGAGACAGAGCCGAGATGGCCTCATTGATGCGATCATTGGCGTCGCAAATACGCGTCGACTCGGCACGAACCATCTTGGCTTGCTCTTCGGTGTAGACAGATGTGTTTTTCAAGACCTCTAGAGGAATGAGGCTCGTTAAAACATCACCGCCCAGTACTCTTTGAATATCGGGCTGTGAAAATACATCACGTATAGGGATTGCTGTTGCCATAGACACCTGATCTATGAGCGGCAGCGTATCCAACTCAGGGGCCCGTTCATGGTATACCAAGTCATTGTCTCGTTCGGCTTCACGACATGCCTCTGAAGCATTCGTTATCTGGGTAGAAACTAGATGATGCAGCGATTCCGAAACATCAGATGGTGCCGTACTTCGGAGGTACGTCGCAAACGACCACGTATCAAGGAATGTGAGATTCGATGCAGCCTGTGCCTTACTCAGGGCGTGGCGGAACCGCGTGAGCGCTTCCCCATGCTTTCCTGCAGCGCGATCTGCTTTGGCTCGATATAAATGCGCGACAGACATAAAATGATCCGCCTTGCATGCCACGATACGGCACCACATGGCAGGGACACGCAAAGTGTCCATGTCATTCCACTCAACAGACAGGGCCGAATACGTGTACGCCGTATGGCTTGCCAGCTTGGCAATGAGCGCTTCACCTTTTGCATCATGAATGCTTTTTTCGAGAAATATTTCTGATGCTTGAGCAAGCAAAAGCTTGCTCAGCGATTCAAGTGCCGGGCCTTTCATATCGTCACTGGGCGCATACATAAAATTGTTCTTGATGTACTGCAGCAGACCAGCTGCCTGTCGAAAACCTGTATACGCTCGTTTCAAAGCGTCTGTGCTGCTGTCACTGCGGTTCAGCTGCATGGAAACACGCGTGATTTGTGCTGCGGTGTTGTAAAGGATACAAGCCTTTTCGTACGCCGTGGTCCTTTGCTCAATAGGCGTATGTGTGAACGAATCAAGCCATACGAACGGCGCCTCCAATTCTGGAAACCGTAGTTCAAGCATTTCAATTATGTGAAAGTATCGAAAGAGTAGATCACGACCTAAGCTTTCGGTGCTTGCTTGGCCTGTGGCGTCCTGACGCGCCTGAGATATGCGTTGGAGTTCACTCATGTATGATGCAGGACTCTGCTCATAATTCTGTATTATCAGATTTTGCAATGGTTTAACAAGGTCGACAGGCTTGGTTTCTTTAAGCGGCAGTGCAATCAGCGGCGATTGCATGATGCCAAAGGGTAGTGGCTGTTGGCCTGTGCTTCACCATACGAGCGATTGCGTCAGCACCGCGGCGGTGCCCCATGACGCTGCCAGCACGTGATAGGCGAGTATATAAGAACCATGGATTCAGTGGCTGAGTATCTTCAGTCCAACACTGACTCACGATGGGAGCTGCTCACTCACGTAGTGTGCGCGAACGTCGCGAGCGTGTTCAGCGGCAGGAGGAAGGCATGCCGCCTTCCACAATACCTGCTCGACGTACGCGTGAGGACGACGACAGTGGAGAAGAACACCAAGAGCGTGGGCTTCGCCGCCGCCGTCTCTTGTCAGTACAAAGGGGGGTGGATGATGAGCACATGGACGTGGATGAAGAGAGAGCATTAGAAAATGGGTCAGTGCGACGTTCAGGATGGGTTCAACGCACCCTCGGGTCTTTATCTAGCAGAAGGCGACTTCCATCTAATAACTCTGACCTTGACCCTTCTATTTCATCACGACACACAGCCAACGACACGAACCTCTCTCATGACACAAGCACATCGATTCCCAATCCTGATCCCCTTGCTGCTGAACGCCAAGAAGCTGTCGGTCTTATCGAGCGCGTTCTTGGGCCCAGGCCCGCGCCGCCACATCATCCTAGTATCGACCCGTCGTCTTTGTCCGGCACGTATAGGTCGCGTCCTTCGCGATTCCCCAGACCCGAAAATACGCCAGGGGGCCGGCCAACATCGACTCTCGGCACATTACTCTCGGAGGTGCTAGGTGCGACTCGTGGCGAGCCCGGAGCCGGTGCGCCCGGAGCACCTGGTGCGCCGTTATCTGGCACATCGGTCATTGTGCAAGGAGCTCTCGTGGCGCGTACATCGGCTTCCCAAGGTACTGATAACACTCAAACACCTACGAATGATTCGGCATCTGAGCGTGGACCAAGTTTAGGCACCTCTAATGCTCACACGGAGTCCAACGGCTCAACAGACTCAGATATACCCCATGTGGCAACACTGGCTGAACAGGGCGAGATGTTAGGTCGTATCTTGCGAATTGCAGCTGCAGCCACAGCAGCCTCTGTCGTAAACCAAGCATCAGTCAACCCCACGATGGCATCGACGGCGTTCGCAGCACCGCCGCAAGGATCGCCACAAAATCAGACTCCTCCTTCTGAGACACCCCAAAATCGTGCCGACACCGGCGAATCCAATTTCGGTCGCGAGCTGCTGAATCGGCTCATGGCCAGTCGTCAGGCTACGCGCCGCTCCTATGTATCGCGGGACCGAGATACTCAGTCTGATTCTGAGACCGTATCCAACATTTCCCGTCTCATGCGTGACGCGCTGCGTGCTTCCTTGCCGCAACGTGGATCTTCGCCACCGCCGCAGGGGAATCGTTCGGCATCAGCCCGCAATACCAACAATGAAACAATTTCTTCTGTTTTATCTACACTGGAAAGTGCAAGACAAAATGAGCCATTGGCGGATGGAGAACCAGGATCTTTCGATCGATTTTTGCGTGAATTGCTCGATGACCTGAATGCTGCGATTCATCGGATGAATGGCAGTGATGTTGAATCCGAGACTGCCGGGGATGTGCGCTCTCGCCGAGATGGTGATGTTGTGCTAGGCCAGCTTTCGTTCTTCCGATTGCACCGCTTCGAGCGACCGAGTGATTCATCTCTGATCCCGTGTGTGATGGTTGGCGTTCGGAGTCTGCGTTCTGACGAGCGCCTCATGGGTGGTGACCAAGCCATGCCCCGGGATGGAGACGGAAATCGGCCGGATGTGTCGCGATTCGTGCTATTCGTTAGTGGCGGACGATATCATGAACAGCATCCCCTTTTGGTGTCACGTCCTCGTGACGCTGGACGTGACCTAATGTTTATGATGGAGTTGCTTGGCACGATTGCTGCCATGAGTAACAAGCGACCGACCACGACCGCTGCAGACATTGAGCGCAGTGGACTGTTAAAAGTCAAAGCAAAAGAGATCGCTACATTACACCGAGAGGGCCGTGTGACAGAAAACACTCTGGACAAGTGCCTGGTGTGCCTGGATGAGTGGCAGGAAGACGACGACTGTCGCGTGCTTTCGTGCAAGCATGTATTTCACGCATCATGCGTCGACCAGTGGCTCGAAAATAACTCGAATTCATGTCCTCTATGTACGTACATTTGGTGAAACTAACAGACAGGCCGGACAGAAGCCGTTTCGTCATCATCCGCATCAGCGCCGTAATCACATCAACAGGAGCTCATCTGGCATAAGATCAAATGTCTTAGTGAGCCTTTTGAATCGTGCATATAGTGATGTGGTCTCCTCGCAGCGCTGAAACAGATTGTGATGATGCAGGTATATGTGGGAGAAGATACGTGCAAGTTGCTTGCACACTAAAGAAAAGAGCTGATGGGATGGTCGCGGTAGCCGCATACCCTCGCTGGTTGAAATAGGCTTCGTTGACTGCAACTGCTCTGAGGCTGCATCGATTGTGTGGCTAATGTATTCACGCGCAGTACACAAACGTCCGTCGTCATGCGCACGACAAATGTATGTATCCTCACCAGCACGCATTGCATGACATGTGTCGCTATTATGGCATTCATTTAGTATACCAGAGACCCACGGTGCGTTTATGTCCCGGAGGATGCGCTTCAAGTGCTCACTGATCCATATATCGCGGGATATCACTGGTTGACCGTCTTTGGTGGGTAGTAGGACAACTTCTGTTACAGCCTGGGGATACTGGTGTAGGAGAGACGCAATATGCTCTTGAATTCCCAATGGAGACGTATTCTGTATGTCTTTTGCGGCTGCGTCCACGGCTGGCGCGCTCGTGCCATGTTCCTGTGGCATCTTCAGCGCGTCACGTAAGTGTGGCGCAGCTGCTGGATCTTTTTGCCAGTGCCTGATATATGCTGAGTCATCATCATACGACCATGGCTTGACCTTACGCCAACGGGGGGAGTACCGAGTGGCAACCTCAAGGCGTACGCTTGTTGTGGTGTTTCTATAAGCTCAGCTACAGCGTCCTTGACCCTCGCTGCGAGTTTCTGGAACCAAAAAAATGCAACGAAAAAAAAATGTCCCGTGCCAGGATCGAACTGGCGACCTCCAGATATCAATTATTCGCGCCATGCGCGATCATATTATGAGACCGACGTGATAACCAACTACACCAACGAGACAATCTGATCGGGTGACGCAAGAACCTAACAGCTTTAATTTTGACACATTGATCCCATGACACATGGACTACATTCAGACGTTTGTCTGGCTTCATCGATACATATCACGTAGCTTGCATGACTTCAATTACTGCTTTCAGCGAGTAAGCAAAGGATGTCACCATAGTACAGAAAGTGAGCATGGAGTGTTAAAAAAATGCAACGAAAAAATGTCCCGTGCCAGGATCGAACTGGCGACCTCCAGATATCAACCACTCGCGCCATGCGCGATCATATTATGAGACCGACGTGATAACCAACTACACCAACGAGA
Source organism: Malassezia arunalokei (assembly GCA_029542905.1). Lineage (NCBI taxonomy): Eukaryota > Fungi > Basidiomycota > Malasseziomycetes > Malasseziales > Malasseziaceae > Malassezia > Malassezia arunalokei. Next base: position 265,530 of record CP119922.1, read on the forward strand.
CAAGGCTACAAGACAGATGAGAAAGTGTGCTCACATCAATACCAAGACAGCTGACTTGTTCAGTGCGACACCTGCATAATGTCAGACTGGCTTTTCGCCAAGAGTGTTTTACATTCCTCCGACAATGGGATATCTTGCGTTTCTAGGCAGGGTAGTGATGCATTGTCGTCAAACGAGGCAGCATCATCGTCTTCATCTAAAGGCACACCGACGTCATCATCTGGTACATCCATGGTATCCGTAGGTTTTTCTAGTTCGGCAGCAGCATGGCGAAGAGCAGTTATATTAAGCATTTTTGCTTGTTCAAGACGCAGAATGTAGAACTTGTCGATAGAGATAGCTTTTCTTTGGATTTTGCGTATGGTTCCACCGCAGGAACGTACGCAGATCCGCACTCGGTGACCATCGATAGAGTCGAGAAAAGTAGCAGCGCCCCATACATATCGTACACCATCTCTTGCGCAGCGTACGATACCAATGCCGGACTTGGGGGAATAATACTTGCACAAGAGTGGCCCGGCATAGGCACCGGATGACGCATCGCCAAAATTCACACGTAGAGACGTGCGCAGGGCTTTCGTGATGGCGTGCGCCGTCACGTTGGGGGCACGATTAGCAAAAGGAATTTGATGTCCGTAGTCATCGGGTATTGGGATAGGCTCCGACGCCAGCGTCAGTAGCAGCCACCGATTTTTGAACCGGACCATGACGAGAGGGTACCAGATGTGTGGAGCAAAAAAGGGCAATTTATACCACTACGTAGGAGTCTCGGAGGAGGGCGCACGAGGCGGAGCGCGTCTAGGTCGATCGGGAACAGCGCTGGATGGTGATGTAGCCTCTTCAGTTTGTGCGTCTGAGTTAGGAATGGGTACATCGATGATGCTTGATGATAATCTGGGCTTGATAGGGGGTGATGGAAGTGTGTCTTCTGACACAGGCAGTGTAGGTGCACGGCGAGTGGGTCGAGGCGGCATCCGGGTTGATGGTGCCGTTTCAGTGCCCACAGGCGATTTGGTATAAGAAAAGGGTTTATTGTATTCCATGGGTGAGAGAGGCGAGATGTTATCGTGAGTGGAGCGACGAGGGGGCATTGGCATGCCCATGATGGGTGGTGATGCCATGGGTGTTCGTTCATGGAAGGATGAAACAGGCTCCTGCCGAATACACGATGCCTCTCCTGGGTGTTGTAAGAGATGCTCAAGCAGAGCATGTTGCTCAGCAAAGTCTGGGTCCGAGTCCTCTGTTACTCCACTACTGGCAGACATGGTCGACATGGCATATGCGATATGTTCGATGGGATCAGTTGGTGAAGGGATCGCAGGCTGCTCCGGAGACACAGTTTGCATGCCAGAATAAACGTCATGTTCCGATGGCAAGGGAGTGTCCTCTCGCTCTTGGATAGGCGGCACCAGAGTCTTCAGCACCTGTGGCTCTGTTGGCTCTACTTCTGGCGTGTCCACAGATCCTGTGAGAGATGCGTTTAGAACACCTTGATCTGCCTTGTAAGGCGCGGGCAGAGCCTCAGAAGATGGCTGCACGGGTTTTGTGGACGATGGATCAGACGGTGGCAGCGCCAGAGCCTCTTGTTGAGCAGGCACACATGATTCAGTAGTCTCACGAGGGGGGACAGATTTTTCGCTGCCCACTTCACCCTCTGACATAGACAAATGTTCGTTGTGAGCAGCTGGTGCCTCTTCAGGCTCCTTATGCGTCACTAGCCCGCCCTCACGGCATTCTTCACCAGCCTTACATGATGCTGAAGATTCCACAGTCGATGCCCCTTCGTCCATGGGAGGTGCGGGCGGATCCGTAGCAGATTCGAATGCTGGTATCTGCCGCTCAGTCGAATGATGCACCTCACTATTCTCTGATACCTTGGCAGGCTCTTGAGCAGGTTTTATACGACGTGTTCGCGGAGCAACAGGTCGACGAGGCACCACTAATGGTGCCTCGCCCGTTGAGGCCACCATGGCTTGCGAATCTTGGCTCTTCGCCTTCTCGCTGGCGTCCTGCTCGCTGGCGTCTTCCTGATCCTTCTGCTTCGGAGCCTCGGCCTTGGGCAAAATGCCAAAGAGACCCGGCTCAACACGACGACCACCGAGTGCCGCCATTCGCCTTGCAATCGAAGCGCGGTGTTCGGCATCTTCGCCGGACGGCTCAGCGGGAAGAGAATTCGTCAGCTTTGAAGGAGTTTGGCGCTCTTTCGTAAGAGCAGGGCGAGCAATTGCTTCTTCGTTACGTTGCAGCGCCGACATGCGCTCTTTCAGGCTCATCTTGATACTGCTCTGTGCATCCGAAGCACTCATTGTGCTCGGAGCAGCATCTGTTCTGGCATCCACATGTTTTGGTGCCACATTTGCAGGTACCGTCCGCTTCCAGCTGCCAGGCTTGCCACGCGGAAGGGGCGGTGGTGGGCCTTTTTCCACAGGCTTGTTAAACGCGGCAATACGGTCACGAAGCGACATGGCACTCGGGTCAATAGATGGCTCCGCTACCTGTGCATCTGTCGTCGAACTTGGCGCAGCATGATCTTGCGTTGGCTCAGCAGGAGTGTCCTTGGGGGAATGGAAGGGCAAAGTGGCTGATGCTTGTGTTTCGGGCACAGATTCGCTCAGGGTCGGCGTGATAGGTGCAGGGGCTTGTTCCTGAAGTGGTGCCATAACCTCGTTACATGGCTCTGGTTCTACACGTTCTGAATCTTGGGGCATTTTCTCGGCATGTACCTCCTGAACCATGGGCTGCTCTATTGGGACCGTCCTGGCAACCTCCGGTTCAACAGTGACCTCTTTGACTTGCACCTTTTCTTGTGGCTGCTCAGCGCTTCCTGATGCTTCCCCGTGTACAAGTTCTTGTACCCCTTCTACAGGCACCTTTTCTTGTGGCTGCTCAGCGCTTCCTGATGCTTCCCCGTGTACAAGTTCTTGTACCCCTTCTACAGGCACCTTTTCTTGTGGCTCTTCAGCATTCACCGGCGCCTTTTCTTGCACGTGTTCTGGGGCCACGCTAGATGCATCCTCGTTGGAAATGTCTTTAGGCGCGGAAATGGGCTCTTCTGCAGGCAGCACCGGTGAGTGAGGCACATCTGCCTCTTCAGAATTGATGCGCACCACTAGACTTGCTGGAAACTGCCCCTGACGCGATCCATCGAGCCACTCTCCGACATACCAACGATCGTCTTCTTCCTCGGCTTCCTCCTCCTCAGCACCACGATCGGCATATCCCAGCACGCGCAGGTCCTGATCCTTAGGAAAAGATAAGTCCTGCGGATGCGGGCTCTTGTACTTCACGATTGATCTGGCGTACCATGGGAAAGACATGGTCGTCAGTGGACCCTCGTGTTGACTCAGCCGATCCGTGCACTCAAGCATCGGGCCCAGATCGGGCCCAGCGACCTTCCTTCACGATCTGGGCCTTATTCTACGATGAAGCTGTGGTATGAGCTGGAAAACAAGGGGTCTGTGGGGCGTGATCATCTCGCGCTGGAGCGCACATTTCTTGCATGGATGCGTACGTCGCTGACTCTCGTTAGTATCGGTATTGCGATTGCGCAACTGTTCCGCCTGCCTGAGCTGATTCTGGACCGGGGTACCTCGTCTCAGCGTCTCTTTTCATGGGCGTCGACGCCTGTTGAAGGGACGCCATTTTCGGGCGGTCGTTTTAGGATGCGTACATTACAGCGTCTTGGATCGCCTATCGGTATTCTGTTTGTGGGCTTTGGCATCCTCGCCCTGCTTTGTGGCACAGTTCGCTTTTTCCACACACAGCACAGCTTAATTCGTGGTCGTTTCATTCCGAGTCGCGTCGAAGGTATGTACGGAATCTATGTCTTACATGCGCTAGTCTTTGTGCTCGCCAGTGTCACGGGAGCACTTTTGTTGGTCGCACTGGGCGTCATGGTGTCGGTGGCTGCCGGAGTCCTCTAGTTAGGACTCGTCCATGTCATGATCATGATCATGGTCATGGTCTACGGCCTCGCCATCGACCCAGTCTTCGAATCCATCGTCGAAAATGTCCACAAGCATGTTTTGCTTGTCCTCGATCGACACGTCCTTGCGGCTCATGACATCGACCCACTGCGCCCATTCTTCGTCGTTCAGCAGGCACTTGTCCATCGTCTCTGTGATCAACTTGTGGTCAATGCCGCGTCCGATAAATACTAGCTCTTGGCGACGGTCGCCCCACGGTGTCGACGGATCAAAGTCACGACGAATGGCCGCACAAATCTCCTCATCCTCAGGCCACTCTTCGTCCGGCACTTCACAGCGCCAACGAGCACCACCGGTAAGAGTGAGCATAATGCCGGCCTGAGACCACTCGCCAAACAAAAGTGGGCGCGTCGCCAGCCACAAGAAGCCCTTGGAGCGCAGAAGCGGGCTCCATACAGCCGAGTCACGCTTGCACTGCAGGCGCGCCTCGGGATGCAGCGCCGGCTGAGCATCATTATCCTCCGCAGCATCGTGCGTGGCATCCTCAGACTCCATATCTTCTGCTCCCTCCTTGGTGGCATCCTCAGGCTCAACGCCGTCATCAATAAATTCTTCCTGGATCACGACAAAGCACTGGCGTATCGTGTTCCACAGACGCTCGGGATGAAAGGGGCGGCGCGAGCGGTACACAAAGCTGCTGATACCATACTCTGCCGTCTCTGGCTGTACTTCCTCCACGAGACTGCGCAGCCATCCAGCACTAAGAGCCGCCTTCTCAAAGCTAAAGCTGTTTGTCCCGAGGACGGCCTTGATGTCGACGCGGCCATGTGAGGCAGGGATAATGTTGGCACTCGGATTCAGCTTCTTGACGAGGGCCACGACCTGTTGGAGAGCTTCTGGAGAGACTAGGTCGCTCTTGTTTACAATCACGCAATCAGCAAACTCGAGCTGGTCGACCATGAGGTCGCTAATATTGCGGTCATCCTCCTCAGGCACCATGCCGGCATGGCGATCGACCAAGAAGTCGGTCGTGTAAAAGTCGTGAAACACGTTCGCTGCATCAAGAACCGTGCAGCACGTGTCGAGCCGCGCCACGGCTGGCAGACCGCCCTTCCGGAGGATCGCAGCGAGGCGTTCGTCTTCCACAGCGTTATCGGAGAATTCGGCACTGAACGTCTCGGCGACCTGCATCGGCTCTGAAATACCACTCGACTCGACAAGCAAGTAGTCGATGTGCTTGTCTTGCGCTAGCATCGCGACGTGCTCGAGCAAATCAGCACGCAGCGTACAGCAAACACAGCCGTTCGACAGCTCCACAAGGTTCTCGTTGCCCTGGATTAGCTTGCGGCCGGCAATGAGCTGGGCGTCAATGTTGAGCTCGCTCATGTCGTTCACGATGACAGCGATGCGCAACCCATGGTCTGGACTTGAGAGAATGTGACGCAGCAATGTGGTTTTCCCAGAACCCAGAAAGCCACTCAGCAGCGTCACAGGCAGCTTGCCCCCGCGCTGTGAACCGAGCACCTGCTTGCACTGCTCCTTAAGCCACTTCGCTTCCTCCTGCATCTGTGGCTTGGTGCGTGGCCTGCGCTCGCTGTCCATTTGCTTGCCCGAGTGCACATCACGCAACTCGAGGCCAAATGTCTCGAGCATGTCGTACACCTTGTCGTTCGGCTCAATGTCACGCTCACGGCGAGGGAGAATGTGGACATGGACGTGCTCAACGGTCTGGCCAGCCGACGCACCGTCCTGCACAGCGATGGAAAGCGAATCGCCGCTGTAAGCACTCTCAACGACGCGGCCAACACTCTGGACAGCCTCAAAGAGGGCGCCGAGCTCATGAGCCGGAATATCAGCAAGGCGCTTGTGAGGCGTGCGTGGAATCACAAGGACGTGCCCAGGCACAACAGGCTTGAGGTTGACTATGGCAGCCGCGTGCTCTGTCTCGTAAAAGGTCTGGTCGGTGACGTCAAACCTGCTAAAGTAGATAGCCTTGTGCCCGGCCGTCTCGGCGCCCGGGGCGGCCGAAGCGCCGCGGATTGAGTCAGTAGCAGCTGCGGGCGCCATGGATGTGAGGTCTCGCGCTCGGGGCTTTCTGTAACCCCTTTTATATGCTATTAATTTGGTCGCCGCAGGCCCTTTTGCGCTAGGTAGCTGCTTCTGCCAAGCATCCACCCAGATCTTCTTCCATCTTGCAGACCAGATTCGTTCATACAAAGTCCTGGACCAAAGAGATGAGCGTGCGCCTCGCACTAGCACTCGCATGCGTTATAAAAATACAATGGTTGGCTGTGTTTCACTACCTTGTCGGTGATGCGACATTTCGACAACGAGGCGGGTACTCATTTTATCACCTCCACTTTTGGGCGGCCAACCAACAAGGGGAGTCGTCGATCTCTTCAGGAAAACGGGGTATCTATCCAGGGACATGCCTACCAAGCATCGTTGTTGTCGTCTGCGTAAGCGGCAGCATCGTCCAAGTGGTCTTCCTCGTCGTCCGCATGGGATGCGAGCCCGCTTAGACGCATCCAGTCATTGGTAGAGCGCGCCCGTTTGGTCGCGTGGCCTTCCTCATCGTCGTCGTCGTTGTCATCCTCCTCTTCGTCTTCGTCTTCGTCTTCCTCCTCCGCCGGCAAATCAGAAGGAGCAGTATCAGAAGCAGTTGCAACCCCAGAATCTTTGTCTTTGTTGCTTGGAAATAGGCTGTTCAGCACGTCGTAGTTGATTCGTCGTGACCACCGCTTCTGCTGCATCATCTGCTTCGCTGACTCGGCGGCCGAGCTCGTCGGCGCCGTTGATCCATCCCGAGGCTTTTGGCGCTTCCGACTGCGCGGCGCGGGTGCAATGCCGGCTTTCTGGTCCGCCTCCAGCTTCAGCTGCCGCGCTAGCGCAGCCTCAAGGTAGTCCTTGTTGAATTCCATCCACACACGCTCCTTGATCTTGACTTCCTCGTCCGTCAAAATAAAGCTGTCCAGCTCAGCTTCGTCCAAGTCCGTCAGTTCCTCGTTCGAGCGTGGCGCTTCGGCTGTAGCTGCAGACGTCTCGACTGCGTGCTTTAATTTGGCCCGCTCTGCACGCTGCCGCTCCTGCTTGGCAAGGTCATGATCCAGGGCCTGAACGTCTTCCTGCTGCAGATACGAGTTGATTTCCTGCTCGGTAGCCTGATCAGCCAGCTGATCGATATCAGATCGTAGGGGCTCTTCGGGCTGAGCCGGGGGGCCGCTGTCGACTGTGCGTACGTCCTTTTTGGGTATACGAGCGCGAGAAAACGCAGGTGGATTGTGCTCTTCCTCAAGCCAAACACTGCGGAAATCTTCGATGGTCAACTGCCCACTGGGCGTTGATTTGAACTCTTCGAGACGCTTACGGAGTGTCACGTCGGCGATCTTGACGACCTGGACAATTTCTGTGACGGAGCGGCGAAAGTGGTTCATGCGCGCTGCTAGGAGAAGACATGCACCACAAATCCCAGCGGGGCGACGGCCTTCGACCATCCAGTCCATCTTGAAGCGGGTCACAAGACGCGTCGCATCCGTCACGACTCGCTGAGTCTCGTCACCAAACTCGAGCAGCGCCGCGAATCGACTAATATAGAACGAGGGGTCAATGAGGGGCATTTGCAGATTGAGCACTCGGAGCAGGCGCAGGTAGCTTCGACCGAGCACGAACACATTGACTTGGATCACATCAGCAAAGTCGATAAGCATGTGCGTCGTCTTCGCCATGCGGCACGCGACATACAGACATGATGCCACTGTGTAGTCTGATTTTCGTCCCAGAACAAAGTTCTTCGGCTGCGCCCCAGCTGCCGTCGTAGCGCCGCCGTCCAGCGCGAGCTGAAAGAACCGCAGAGCCCGCTCCGCCACATGGGCCGGCACACCACGAGCCGTGGCCATGCGATTGATATTCCAACGGGCGTTCGCAATTGTGCACTCGCGCGACTCGCCCGCAGAGCTGCCGCGGAATCCGGGTCCGGATGTGCGAGCACGAACCTGATCTGCACCTAGATAGCTGCCCTGTACAACCGCACCGCCTGCTGTGTTTTCTGCGAAGGTGATGTCACTTACGATCTGAGACTCTTCTAGCACGACACCGCAGGCACTACACACGGCCTGCGAGTCAGCAAAGTCGATCGCCAGCGAACCACAATTCGTACATCGCATGGCTGGCACAGAAACAATGGATCACACTGGGCCCCGGCGCTGTGCGCGCTGTGTTTTATATGACATAAGCAACCTCACGTGGCTACGTGTTGCATGGACGACGGCGATGAGTCGTCTCTTGGACCTGGTAGCCATGTCGCAGCTCCTTCGTCCAGAGAACCTACAGGACCGCCTCTTGTTGGCCATTCCGAAGAAGGGACGCCTTTATGAGACGTGCATTTCTCTGCTGAATGGTGCAGATATTCAGTTCAAGCGTGCGCATCGTCTGGATGTGGCGCTTGTGACCAACCTGCCTATCGCGCTCGTGTTCCTTCCAGCAGCTGATATCCCGCGCTTTGTGGCCAACGGTAATGTGGACCTTGGTATTACCGGTCAGGATATGGTGCGTGAGTCTGGGCCGGACGTGTCTGTGAGCATCACCGAAGTGATGCCTCTCGGCTTCGGCAAGTGCCGTCTGCAGGTGCAGATCCCTGAGGTGGGTGACAAGATCCAGACGGTCGAGGACTTGATCGGCAAGAATGTGGCCACGAGCTTCGAGCACCTCACTAGCGAGTTCTTCCGCGATCTCGAAAGGAAGGCGGGCGTCCTGGGCGAGGACGGCCAGCTCAAGACGTCGATCCACTCGCTCAGCGGCAGTGTGGAAGCCGCATGCGCCTTGGGCCTCGCTGATGGCATTGTCGACCTTGTTGAATCTGGCGAGACAATGCGTGCGTGTGGCCTGAAGCCCATTGACACGCTCATGTCGTCTGAAGCCGTCCTGATCAGCTCCTCGAAGCCGCACGAGCATACGAACACGTCGCTGATTTCTCTCATTACCGCGCGCATCCGTGGTGTGATTGCTGCTTCCAAGTATGTATTGTGTCAGTACAATATCCAGAAGGACAACCTGGCGGAGGCGTTGAGTATCACGCCGGGCCGCCGCGCTGCCACGGTGAGTCCGCTTCGTGAGTCGAATTGGAACGCCGTGTCGAGTATGGTGAATCGCAGCGACGTTGCCACCATTATGGACCGCCTCGAGTCGGTCGGTGCGAGCGACATCCTCATTCTCAGCATCAACAATTGTCGTGTGTAGCTATTTAATCGAGTGTGTCTGGCTCGGGTCGGGGTAGTGGCACGGCTGTATCCACCTGGAAAAAGTCTGAGTTCTTGAGAGGGCGCACTGACATGCCCAGGTTCGAATCAGTCGGCAGGCCTGCCTTGGAGTTCTCGCGGGCTTTTTGCACTGACGCGCGTCCTTCGCGACTGCGCAGCACTTCACGCACAGGCACCATGGCAGCGGCGCGGCACAGTTCCTTGAGGTCGCTGCCGCTATACGTCTCCGTCCTTCGCACAATCTCATCAATATCGAAATTGGATGCACACGGCACGTCGGCCAGCATAATCGAGAGGATCTTTTTGCGCTGCGAGGCCTCAGGCAGTCCGACGGCGTAGCGCTTTGGCAGACGGCGCAAGATGGCCGAGTCAATGTCGGCAGGTCGGTTCGTCGCACCCAGCACGAGGATTCGGTCAGTAGAAGACGTGAGACCGTCCCACAGAGTCATAAACTCGGCCTTCATCATGGCCATAGCCTCGTGATCACCAGAGGAGCGCTCCCGCAGGAAGCTATCAATTTCGTCAATAAACACAATCGTCGGCTGCAACTTGCGAGCGAGGCCGAAGAGCGCCGCTACAAGCTTGTTGGACTCACCGAACCACTTGTTTGTGAGCGTCGAGACGTGCATATTAATAAAGGTGGCGCCGCTCTCCTTGGCGAGCGCCTTGGCGAGCATGGTCTTGCCCGTACCAGGCGGACCGTAGAGAAGCACGCCTTTCGGTGCACCAATCAGGCCATTCGTGCCACTGAACAAATCAGGCAGACACAGCGGCGCAATTACACTTTCCTGTAGACTCGAGATGATGCCATCCAAGCCACCAATATCTTCAAACGTGATGGGAATGTCTTCAGGCAGGATGAGCTCCACTGCAATCTGCTCTTCATACTCTGTGAGTTTGACTTCCCGGCGATTGACGCCTAGCTGACCGAGCTTCTTGGAAGAGATCTTCTTCGCGTCTATTTTCTTTTGTCGGTGGGGATCGAAGTACGCCTGCAACAAGTAGACGCTGAAAGCTACAACTGCACTGGAAATGAGAGCTTTCATTAGATTTACAACATACCTCCTGCGACAGAATCGACCGAATAGGCAGAGAGCTGCTGGAACAGACCCTTGCGCCACGAGCCACTCATCGTAAGGACGGCGCTTGGACGGCGCCTGTCTCCACGCTCGCGACGGATGTCAGTGTCACGTGAGTGATCGAATCACCCTCCACTACCACAACGACGTGCGTACGCGTATTCCTACCACCATAAGCCAAGAGTATGTGCGACGGGAGCTGACCAGCAGTGAGTGTGATGGAGTACAATGGTGGGAGTGTGGTCGCCATGACAGGCAAGAACTGTGTGGCGATCGCCTCTGACCTTCGTCTCGGCAACCAAGCGTTGCTTCTCTCGACGCAGTTTGACAAGGTCTTCAAGATGACAGACCGGACATATGTGGGCCTGCCAGGCCTCGCGACCGATGTGTCGACGCTGCACGAAAAGTTTCGGTACCGTCTGAACATGTATCGCATGAAGGAGGACCGTGATATTGAGCCTGAGACGTTTGCAAAGCTGATGAGCTCGACTTTGTATGAGCGGCGATTCGGACCCTACTTTATCGAGCCTGTGGTGGCTGGCCTGAATTCCAGAAACGAGCCATTCATTGCTGCCTCAGATCTGATTGGGTGCCTGAACTTTGCCAAGGACTTTGTCGTGAGTGGTACGGCCAGCGATCGCCTCTTTGGTATGGCTGAAGGCTTGTGGGAGCCGGACTTGGAGCCAGAGGACCTGTTTGAGACCATCTCACAGACTATGCTGGGTGGTATCGAGCGCGATGCACTTTCGGGCATGGGCGTCGTGGTGCGCATCATCACGTCTGACAAGGTCATTGAGCGTACCCTCAAGTGCCGCCAAGACTAGACTCGTAGATATAGTGGGTATTACGGGCCGACTATGAGTGACACACATGGTGACCGTGGCTGTGGTGGTGATGATGGTGATCGTGACTGAGGCCGTGGTGGTGATGATGGTGACCGTGGTGATGGTGGCCGTGGTGGTGATGATGGTGACCGTGGTGGTGGCAGTCATGGTAGTGATGATGATGGACTGCGTCTTGTCCCTCACGCGTAACTTGGATGGTCAGATCGCCCACACACTGACTGCCCCGCACGGCATCGCCTACTTGGCATGCTGGTGATATATTCAAGGCAAGAGACCCATGGAGCCAGGCCACGCGCGATACGTCTTCATATTCTTGAGCCGTAGCATCCTGCTTAATTTTGATGTGCACGGTCACCACGAGGGGAGGTGACTTGATAGTCCGGTGCATCGAGAGCACATGAGCCAATCCACGCTGGCCGTCTGTACCGATGCCTGACTTGGTATAGCCCAGCGATGGAAGCGTCAGCTGCCATGTCTGTACATGTGGCATCCCAACGACGGCGGGGTGCGACTCGACCTTGCTGAGCGCTCGCTGAACCTGCATTAGCTGAGCGTCATTCGGTGGTGGCGCTGCTTGCAGAAGGAGCTTGCACAGCGGACGAAGGGCCGTGAGACTCACGTACATCATCGATACGCCCTCGAGACCCGCCAGCAGCTTATCAAACGATGCTGCCTGGGTAGGCGGCAGGAAGACGGCCGATACGACCAGCACAATGGCAAAAAACAGAATTAATCCCGCAAACGGGTTCAAAAATGCATGGTACAAAGGCTGTGCCGCCATCACTGGGCGAACCAAGACAGACATATGGCGTGCATGCGATGGACGGCGTAGACGACCATCCAGGCTCTCGTGCCATCCATCCAGGCCCATACCACATGCCATGCCGAGCCGCTCGTGATTCCGAAGCACGACATTGGTTGCGACGCACATGCCGAGCGCCACGACCAGCACGCCTAGCGGCAGAACGAGACCAGCTCGGTCTTCTTCATGTGGTGCACTCGACGCGAGTAAAGCGTGTTCAGCATTCTCCTTGCACATGTACATGCCAGCAAAGAAGAGGTACAAGACCAGTGTAAAGTCTAAAAGTGACTCGAAGCGGTGCATGCCGAAAGGGCGCCGCAGAGGCTCTGAGGCAGCGGACTTGGTGCGGTATTTGCATATGGCATTCACGAGTCCCAGCGTGTCAAACACGACCAGGAAGCCAAAGCCTGTGAGAGCGAGTGAGTCGCGCAGCTGGCCCATCACCCATAGCGTAGCACCCAGGCCAAATTGCACCGTGCCGAACGCTGCCAGCGCGTACATTCCGCACGGCAGGGGCTGAAGCGTATCAAGTGGCTCTTCGGGCGTTGTGAAGGATTCCGAGACGGCACGGCTGGGCATAGACGTCCATGCAGCAGATGACGCCCGCATAGGATCGGGCGAAATGAGTTGAGTCGGATCGAGCTGCATGGACGGCGACAGAATATGACTCGCGCGACGCTCGCTGCGACGCTGATCACGGCGCTTGACCGGGGATACGGTATCGGGGGAGGCAGGCTGTGCATCCTGCGTCACTATCTTGGGCAAAACCTGTGGCTGTTGAGAACGAAATGCCTCATATTCGCGCGCTGCGTCTGTGCCTGGTCGGGGAAAGAAGGCCGATAGATTCCGTGCATGAATCTGTGAGCTCCTTCGCGAGTGCTCGCGCTGCGCGGCTCCACGAGCCTCGTGGGCGCTGCTCGGTACCGTCCGTGTCGGTGCTGATCTTGGCACACGGCGCTGCGGATTTAGCGCAGGTACGATGCGCTGCGGTGGCTCCGACGCCATACCAGGTGAGGGGTGGCGAACCTGCTCCAACCCGCGGCCAGCGCATTGCTTATAAAGCAACACTCGGAGGATGAGTCCAGTCCCAGTTACCGATAGGCACGCGAAGCGGCGCGAGGTGACGACGATGGGCACTTCGCAGAGAGTGAGACAGTGCTATGGCTGATGCGTCTGCCGTGCTCATCACTGCGAGCTGAGGAGGGCATGCCTGTGGGCGCTGAGGCCATGCGGTGGCCGCGGGGTAGGCCATGGTGTGATCACGTGCATGGACCAACATTTACCTGGCCGAGTCGGTGGCGGCGACGTCGTTGGTGTTTGGTCATGCCTGCATTGCGAGGAGCGCCGCGCCTCGGCTTTACGGCGTCCAAGTCGCGTGAGGCGGCTGTGCGTACGAGTGGAAAGCGGGCGGCGAAGCTTGAAGCTGCCGCGAAGGCCGTGGCACACGCAGACGAGAGCCACGGGACCTACCCTCCAGAGCTACTTCAGCAGGCCAAAGGTCGGCCATCCATCGACATCAACGATCCGCGCTATGATGCTCTTTGGGCACGCACGCGCGAGACGATGGGCATCTACCCGATCCACACCGAGGGCATGCACCGCATCGAGCTTATCCTGCGTGTATTTGACCTCAATCCGACATACGGGCCGTGCATGGGCCTCACTCGACTCGAGCGGTGGGATCGTGCGAAGGCGCTAGGACACGATCCGCCGGACGAGATTCGTCATATTTTGAGTACGCGTCAGGGCGTGCTGGATTGGCAGAACAGTATTCTAGACTAATGATGGTATAGCACATGGCGAGGTAGACGGAAGCTCAGGCAGTACATGTCCTTGTTGGGCGCCACGGAGCGGACCAGGTGTAGCGACACGTCTGAGGGCGCGAGATGCGCACCGAGCGCAGCACTGGCGCGGGCGCAAATGTCCGTCGCGGCATGTTCCACGTCCTTGGTGAAGCAGTGGACATGCACCATGGGCCACGGCTCGAGTTGCGGAGCCTGCTGCCGAGCTTGGATCTCAGCCTCGAGAGCCTCGTAGCCCGCATGCTTGGCGAGATCCGTATACGCACCGCGAAAGGCATCGAGGAACTCGAGAGCCGTCGCTGGCAGGTTCATGACAAAGTGGTCGATGAGCCGCCGTGGCCGAGGATCGAGGGCGGATGGCATCGTTTCGCTGGGCGTCTTTCTCTCGCGCCGCTTCTGGCGCCCGCTCATCAGAGAGGCGTCCTGGGCTGGGAATGCGGCGTCCCATGCTTGCAGGATACTGCGCCGGATAAACGCGCGGCCGTCTTCGCAGCTGGGTATACAGTGCGCCTCGACCTTATTTTGGCGTGCATTGTGCACGAGACTCGCGTGGCATGCTGGGTTGAGGTCGTTGGCGAGGACCCAGCATCCTTTTTTGGCGGCTGGCACAGCAAAGGGCCCGACGCCGGCCATGACGTCCGAGACCACTTGGAACGGCAGGAACTGGTCGATGAGGCGTCCGTGCTCTGTATGAAGGCGGCTGTTCCAGTACACGTGCCGAAAGTCGAGCGTAAAGAGGCACCCCGACTCGGACACCTGCGCCGTGTACAATGGCTTGCCGGCCAACAGCTCCATCGCAAAAACGCGAAATTCCGTCTCGATCGTGTCGAGTTTGTTGACGACCGTCTCGACGCGCGGCGTCTTTTCGAGAATCACCTGGCCGATCAGGTAGCGATAGGCCAGGTACTCTTCACGGAGATTGACGTGCGCAATGTGTCCGACCATGGAAAAGGCCGATGGAGCGCCCTCTTCGAGCGCATCGGGGAGCAATGCACGCAGAATTTGGTCGACGTTCCAGTAGTCCCAGTCGAACACGACAGGATGCGGGATCAGCGTGCCGTTCGAGGCTTGCACTGCGGCCATCAGAGCCTGTGGCACACGCTCGTCCTGCGGCAGACTCAGCTGCAGCACGCGGATGGCTGCATCGCCCTGCGGATCAGGCTGGATGTGCTTGGAGCGGCGCGACCGGAACACATGCTCGCGGACGTCCGGGTGGTGTGCGAGTGAGCTGCACGCGGCCGCGGCGCATCGAACACCGCAGAGCGGCAGTTCCTTGCGCAGCTGTGCCTTGGCGCGCGTGAGGATCTCGAGCTGCTCGGTCTGCTGTCTGTCGCGCTCGCGCACATCATCCATGGCTCTGCGTTGCATCTCGATACCAGCCTGAGCGTGTGCCTGCAGAGGCGGTGCGTCGCTCGGCACATGATCGGACCTCAAGAGCGGCAGCCGCAGCGCCGTCGACGGCTCCAAGCCCGGGTCCTCCGGCACAGGCTTGGCGCGCGCAGGGTGCGTCGGCTTGTGGAAGCGCGGCTTGTCAATGTAGCTCATCCAGCGCACGTGTACAGCGACACGCCACGTTCTAGCGACCCACGAGCGACACACGATGGAGGGAGGCCTGCAAAAGGGGTGTGCGAAGCGCTGACTCAGCGCCCTTCGGTGGCTTTCCTCGTGGCATGTCGCAGGACGACACGGCACGGGCTTCGCCGGCCGCCGAGCGAGCACACGAGTCGGACTTGGACGACGATGGCCGCTCTAGTGAGTCGTGGGCGGATTCATCCAGTGACGATGGGCGTGCCTCGCCCGCGCCGCAGCCGCCTGTGCGCATCAAGGTGAAGCGCAGCCGCACGCCCAGCAGGCAGGGCGAGGAGTCAGCCTCCGAGAGGCCGCGTGCGCTGCCGCGGGTGCCGCCTGCCGACACGCTCGTGAGTGTGCGCCCACTGAAGCAGCTGCGGTCGAAGACGCTGCGCGCTGCGCTCGATGCCCTCATTGTCGGCCTCAAGAAGCGCGACTCGTATCTGTTTTTCCACGAGCCCGTGAACGCCGACGAGGTGCCGGGCTACCGCGACGTGATCACGCATCCCATGGATCTCGGCACGATGGAGAAGCGCATTCACGAGGGATACTATACACATATGGACATGTTCCAGCACGACTTTATGTTGGTGACGCAGAATGCGCAGCAGTTTAATCCACCGAGCTCGATTTACCACACGGCCGCGCGCCGTCTCGAAGTGTGGGGTCTTCGGGCGATTGCGCGCGAGGCCATGAGCGTGGTGGATGACGACCAGGTCGACGCACAACAGCCCGAGGAGCCGCCTGCCCGGCGCGGCCGCAGGAAGCGCTCGTCCCTGTCGATCGAGGCTGAGCCGCACGCCGAGCATCTCAGTCGCCGCATGATGCGCATCGGCAGTGCGCGGTCGACGACCTGGTCGCTCCAGGGCGTCCAAACGACGGATCCCGACGAGCTGCTGTTCCGGCGCACGCTGGCGTACGCTGGTGTCGGCCAGCACCAACTGACCGGGAAGAGTGCGTGTAGCGCGCGAGTGCATGCCAAGCCGAAGCGGCGACTTGCGCCGCCTCTGTCCATGACAGCGACAGAGGATGCCGTGGACGACACGGAGGCGTCGCCCTTCTCGTTTCACGACGACGGTTCCCTGGACGCGACGCAGCTGGCCGATGTGCATGAGTATCTCGCTCAGCAGACACTGTTAGCGCCTCAGCTCGAGTCGCTGCAGCACTTGCCGATGATGCTAGCGGCCCAGCCACCGCCCAGCGCTCCGGCGGCCTCGTCGCCGTCGTCCGCTGCCGGTGCACCGCCCGCGCCGGGGGAGCCGAGCTTGGTGTTTCCGCCTGCGCAGCCCGGGCGCCCTGATGCCCTCTATGCCGCGACACGGACGTATCCTGAGGCTCCGAGCAAAAATACCAGTCACACGTTCGAACACACGCATGTGCCCGACGCCCAGCGCGCGCTGCCGTACATGCTGGCGTCGGTGCCCGGCCCGTCGGGATTGGGCACGCATGGCGCACGGCCGATGCGGCCGATCTGGCCCGCCCTGCCGCCCCCAGCGCTGCAGGAAGCGCGGCTGCGGCTGAATCGCCGCGAACGCGAACTGGAGCAGGAGCGCGACGAGTCGAACTGGACGTTTTTCCGGCCGCACATGCATCGCATTCTCGCGCACGAGGACGTGGGCCTGTACGCCAGTGTGCCGGCGTGGGCAGCGTGCGTCTCGGACGACCAGCCGCTGCAGCCGTATGCGACGGCGTCGGGCGAGCCGCTGCTGCACACGCTGCGCGAGTGTCTCCGGTCGCTGCCGTACCGAGCCGTGGGTCTGCCGCGCACCGCGCAGTTTGTGCCGCGTGCATCTCTGCAGCATCTTCCGCCGGCTCTGCAGGTCGCCATGCAGGGCGCGCAGGAGTCGGAGCGCCTCATTGATACCGTGTACGGCAGCGTCGACGGCCTCGCCTACGCCCGCAGCCTCGCCGAGTTTGTGGGCGGCGCGTCAGGAGATACACACTTGCATCAGCATGTCCGGCGCGCGGTGCTCGAGCCGATGACGGGCGGCCTGCTGGGGCTGCTCGCGGACGTCGGGCAGTCGATGCAGGCCCATGTGGATGCGTCGGACAAGCTGATGCAGCTGCTGGACGACGAAGATGGCTCGCTTGCTGCGGCGCTGTGGCAGAAACCAGGGGCGGTGCCAGCGCTGGATCAGGTGCTGCGGACGTTGGTCGAGTAGGAGGCTCTGTGCACGAGTGTGCCTTCGCCTGCGCCATACCCGAGCGCGATGCGCGTCTGCTCACCGTGGTGCGCGAGACTCGCGCGCAGGTGCGCGGCCAGGTGACTGCGAATGGCGGCGTACGTCGGGTGGTCGCTTGGGTGCAGGGCGTGGGGTATTGATGTATGTCCGTCGGGGGCCGGCACGGCCGGGCATGGTGCGCCTGTGCGGTGCGCCAGGACGAAAGGGTCCACGGGAACGGGCGCGCCAAAGGCCACGCTGATATCAGCGCCGAGTCGCGGGCGCCAGCGCGGTGGTGCGCGGGGCTCCGGCATGATCTGGTCGAATCCCGTGAGCCATATCGGCACGACATACGGTGTCGTGGGTGCCTCGAGAATGAGGCGCGATATGCCCCACTTGAAGCGGCGCAGGCGTGTTGAGCGGCTCAGGTTGACCCTGCCTTCCGGGAAGATGTGTACCCACGACCCAGCGCCTAGGCGCGTGATCGCATGGTTGATAGTGGGTTGGTAGATGCCCTGGCCACGGACCACTTCCCATGTCTGCCCGCGGTGAAAGAACCAGCGACACAGCTCGTTCTTGAAGATAATGTCACTGGCGCCCAGGCTCCAGCGCACCGTGCGCTCGTGTCGAAACACCGAGCGGGGCAGCGTGCCCCACATCAGCGGCTCGTCGAGCACGGAGATGTGATTCGCCAGGGACACGATGCCGCGGCCTTCCCTGGCACGTTGCGGATCCGTGAGGAGGCGCACGAACGCATCACTTCCCAGCACACGCACACGTCGGCACCCCAGTGCCAGAAACTGCCGCGACAGAGCCGCGACGAGGCGCACGATCGACGAGCTCGCCGTCCCTGCCGGCGGCATGGAGAAGCAACCTGGGACGATGGCATCACGTGGGCCTTTTTCTAGGATCCCTCCACACGCCGGCCGTCGGGGTCGGCGAGGCACGTCGTGGCGTAGCGACCTTCTTTCTCCCTTCGCTATGGCCTTCTCCTTCACCGGCTCCAAGAGTCAAGCAAGCGCGACGACTGAGCAAAAAGAGGCGCTCAAGCAGCGCGTCACTACAGAGATCGCTATGGCAAATGCTCAGCAGCTCATTAGCAAGGCGACCGACAAGTGCTACACCAAGTGCGTGCCGACGCCCGGCTCGTCGCTGAGCAGCAAGGAGCAGACGTGCGCGGAACGGTGCCTTGAGCGGTACTTTGAAGCATTCAACATCGTGAGTGCGACGTATGTGCGACGTATTGCTGCGGAGCGTGCGTCAGGCGCACTCGCTACCGACGCCGCCTAAACCATGCGACGACCGATGCATTCTACGTAGGGAGATTACGTCCGCGTGGCCTTTTTCTTTTTCTTGACGCCCTCGGCGCCGGGCTGAATCGCGCCCGTAGCCAAGCCGAGATGGCGCGTCGACTCGCCAAAGGCTGCGCGGGCTGAGTAGTAGTCGTTGCCGCCGAGAGCCGCGTCGTCCTCGTCGCTCGAGTCTGCGTCACGCCGGCCGATCCGTGTGTTCCACGTGGACGGTGCGGGGCTGGACCTGGTCTCGTCGCTCGTCAATGGAGCGGGGGCAAGCGCCGTGACAGGCGGCGGCGGCGCCTCGGCGGCGGGGGCAGGCGCCTCCTTCGTAGACGTCGGGATGCCCTCCGACAAAAACGCCCGGTAGATATCAGACGCCTCGGAATCCGGGGCGGCCTGGGTCTGGGGAGCGGTCACCTGGAGATACGAGAGAGCCGGCGCCAAGCTCTCGGCCGCGGGCGTCGTGTCCATGCCGAGGGAGCCTGTGCCGTCGACGGGCCGACCGAGTTCGAGCTTGAAGGGAATGTCCGTCTGCGACTCGGAAATGGAGATATGCTTGTTCTTCGGCGTCGATTTGGTCTTGAGTGCTGACTTGAGCGGGGTCGCCGTGCGAGACGTGCTGGGTGTGCTGGAAGGGCCAGATGGCAGCTGATCAGGACGCGCGACCCATGACTCGGTCGCATGCTTGCTCGGATGAAAGTAGCTCGAGGGCGCGGGCGGTGGGAATGCGCTGCCTGTCGCTGGATCGCGCTTCTTTTTCGTCTTGACCGAGTGCGTCGAGGCGGCCGAGCCTGTCGACGATACGCGGTCGGAGCTCACGCGCTTCTTGACTTTGCGCGTTGCGCCCGGAGCACCGAGATCCACGGAGCTGCTGCGTGCCTTGCGCTGGTGCATCACGTGTGCGGGCGGCGGGCCCTTTGAGATGCCGTACGAATCTGACTGCCGCGATGAAGGTCGGGCGGTGATGCCGGCGCCGATCACGCTTTGCCGAATCGCATCGTCGAGCATCTGCTCCTCGCGAGAACGGATCGGCATTCGTGGCGCAGCGCGGCTCGCGCCTACACGCTCGTTCACGTGGCGCGTCACATTCGTGGGCATCTCATCGTCGCTGCTGTCGCGGCGCTCGCGCATGTGCCATGCGGACGACCGACCTGACTTGCTGCTGCTCCTCCTGGGCGAAAGGAGTGCGTCTGAGCTGGATGGTGCGCCAGCCATGTCGGTGCGGAAGAGATTCGAGACGCGCGAGAAGAAGCCACCCCCTGACGCGTGGGATCGTCGGTATCCATCGTCTGAGGCGACGCGGCGATGCCGCTGGGGCCGATGCACGACGGACGTGTCCGCCGTGCTGAGCTCGTCGGAGTCGTTGCTGTGCACGAAGAGACGCGGCGCTGTCGGCACGCCACCTGGGACGGCAGGCGCTACGAAGCCATCGCGAGCATGGTCCAGGTTCATGCGAGGCGCCGTGGGCACGCCACCGGGCACGGTCGGCAGCGAGGCGGCGGGCAAGTGGCGCGACAGGCTCGACGAGCGCTTCGTCCTGGAGCGCGTGCGCGGCACAGGCGAGGCGATGGGTGACGAGTGATCCATCGATGGCAACGGCGATGGAGCCACGGCGTCGACGGCAGGCTCGGCCCAGGCCTGCTCGTAGGGCAGCTGCGGCTGCTCGTACACCAGCGCGTGGTCGTGCGCGCTGGGTGGGGCGAGCGGCTGTGGCTGCGGTTCGTGCGGCAGGATGTGGCGAAAGACGGAGGCGTCTGACAAGAACACGTGCTGCTCCGCGGGGCCGACGGCCGGTGGTGGCGGCTGGTACGGCATCATATACGGCTGGATGGGCACGGGTGCGACGGGGTAGTCCGCATCGAATGTGTCGAGGAACACGAGGATATCACGCGCGCTGTCCATCATGCGGGCGCCCGTATCGCCCAGCACCTTGGCGCGCATCGTCAGGGCCTCTTTGAAGGTGCGGCGCTTGACGGCCACGAGAGCGGTCATCTCATTCGCGAGTGTCTGCTCGCATGCCTGGAGCTCGTTTTGGGAGTCGATGACGCGTTCCTGGTGGTCTTCCTCGCCTTTCATCAGCTCCCAACGCGTCGGTTTGCGCTGCGTCATTTTGATGACGCGGCTCATGAGGATGTCGCGGTCGCGCACGATGCTGCGGATGCTCTGCTCGCGATCGAGCATGTCTCGTAGTGACGCATTGTACTGATCGAGGGCCTGTGCATACGTCTTTTGCGCATTCGCTGCGGACTCGAGCGCCTGCGACACGATGCCCGAGGCATGATCCAAGTCCGGTGTCTCGGAGATGCCCCAGGCGTGGAGGGACGAGGCGGCCGCGTAGGCGGCGGACGTGGCGCCCAGGAGGTCATCGACATAGGCCTTTTCGCTCTTGATCAGGTTCTGCAGCGCGCGGCTGTCGGTCGCGGGCGTGCGTGGCTGATTCCTGTCCACCTGCACGTTCATGTTGGGTGGGACAAACACCTGGGCGGCGGCGTGACGTGCCTCGGTCCGTCGTGGATGGGCCGCCTCAACACGTCTCGGCCGAATGTTACACACTATGGAGGCGATGGTAGGCGGGGCTGGGCTCCTGGTAGGCCTGGCAAAAGAGGCGCGCTTGCTCCTGGGCGAGGAACGCGAGCAAGGCATGGACGTGGTCGCGCAAGAGGGACACGGACGCGGGGTCCATGCTGGTATGGGACACAATGTCAGGTAGATTCACAAATAGGCGCAAGAGGTGCTCTGCCCCGTACATGTCGCTCGCCTCGAGATCCAGCTGGCCAGCAGCGTTCACGGGCACTTCCTGCTGCGCTGCGCGTCCGCGCCGCGCGGGCTTGGGCTCATCGTCGCGTGCCTGGGGTCCGTGCAGCTTCCGCATCTGCACGTACTGCTCGCGCTCGAAGCGGTAGAGCAGGTTTTGGGCGAGGCTCTTGTCAAAGTAGAGCTGGAGGCCCGCGAGGACCTCGGAGAGCACGTGGGACGATCGTGCGTCGGACGGGCGGTGCCGCTCGGCAAACTCGTGGAGAATCTGCTTGACGTTCGGTGTGCGTGGGAGGGGGACGAGCTGCTCTTTCCGCGTGATGTTTTCCCAGTCGTCGACGAGCTGCGACTTGAGCGACTCGGGCAGGACGAGGCGCAAATCAGGCTTGCGCTCGTGGTCGTCCGCCTCGGAGGCGTCGCGGCTTCGCTTGGACCCGCGCCGGCCGCTCGTCGTGCCGGGGCCGGAGGCGCTGCCCCTGTGGCGCGTGTCTGTCTTGGATCGCGCGGCGGCGTTCTCTGCGTGCGCAGCCGCGACGGCCGCAGCCGCGGCCGCCTCGGCCTTGTGCGCGTCGACGAGGGCCTTTTGCCGCGCGAGATTCTCGTCCGTGTGCTTGAGCAGGCGCGAGTCGGGCACCCACTCGTCCCATGTCTTTTTCCAGCCCTGGTAGTGCACCAGGTAGTGCGGCCCCACGGCGCCATGCTGATTCTCTGTGCCCTTCCAGTCTTCGGCCATCAGGATCTTGGCCTGGTACATGAGCGGCCCGTGGAAGCACAGCACCTTTTCCTCCGGCTGGTACTGCATCGCGGCGCACAAGAGCTGGCCGCGTGCGTGGCGAGCGCTGCCACGCGCTCTGGTGCCACGTGGTTTTGGCGGGACGGCCGCTGGCGCTGGGCGTGCGTGGAGGCCGGCGGTCCTTCGCTGGGCGCACGATGGAGCACTGGAAGCAGTGGACGGCGTCCGTGGGGCCGTTGGGGCAGAAGCTGACGGAGCGCTTTGGCACGCTGAACCAGCAGGCGCGTGAGCGCTTTGGACACGCGCAGGATCTGACGGAGCTGCCGGCCGAGTACAAGCAGCTGGAGCAGCGGGTGGATGCGCTGAAAAGTGCGCACCAGCACATGGTGCGTACGATCAAGACGTATGAGAGCGAGGCGTATGACTACCCGCATGCGCTGCAGGAGTCTGTGACGCATGGCGCTCAGCATCTGGGCCACACGCTGTCGACGTGGGCGGCGCAGGCGACGAAGAGTGCGGCGCCCGCGGCCCCGGCGTCCGAGACGCATCCACGCACGTTGAGTCATGCGATCGCGCGCAGTGCGACAGCGGCGGCGATGGACTTGTCGCAGTGTCCCGCGAAGGTGCCGGCGTATGCGGAGGGCGAGCTGGTCGACACGACGGAGAGCAAGCTGGCCGAGCTGCTGCGCCGCTTTGCTGTGGCGCAGGATGCCGTGGGCCATGCGCGCCTGCACCAGGACCAGTCGATCGTCTATTCGTTCCTGGTGGTGTGGAATACGTTTGGCACGCAGATCCAGATGGCCCTCCGTGCGCGCCAGCAGGTGCGTGATGCGCGTCTGCACCTCGATGGATGGCGCGCGCATCTCAAGTCGGCGGAGCAGTCGAGCACGCCGAGCAGCAGCAAGCTGGCATCGCTGCGCGAGGAGGTCGAGCAGGCGGAGGACAAGCTGGTGAGTGCGACGGAGGAGGCGATCAGCTTGATGAAGACGGTGCTGGACAACCCGGAGCCGATCAAGAGCCTGGCGCAGCTCGTGCAGGCGCAGCTCGCGTACCACCGCTCGGCGGCTGCGACGCTCGAGCAGCTGAGTGCGGACATGTCGGACATGGTCACGAGCGTCGAGACAGACTTTCGTGCATCGCGGGAGTAACGTACGTACATCGTAGCTAGGGACAGGTCGGGTATCGTGGCGCGCGTGCGGCCGCGGCGTGCGGTCGAGGCGTGCGGTAGCTGGAGGCGGAGAAGCGGGGGACGAGGCCCGGCGCCATGAGCAGGCCCAAGAACACGAGCGAGAAGAGGCGCGTCGTGTGGACGATCCACGCGTGAAAGTCGCGCAGCTCCTCCGCGTACGTGTAGATGACGAGGAACATGAGCTGGACACACAGGACGACGGCCGAGCCCAGCAGGTCGTGCAGGTATACGAGTGTGTGGGGCGACACTTTGTGCAGGCGCGGCAGACGCAGGAGCGAGGCAGCCATGCGCGAGGCCGTCGTGGGCGTCGGCGCTGGCGCGCATCCACTGACCGGGAGCGCGCGTCGGAGTCTGTGCAGCGTGGTGGCGTACAGGCCCCATTGCAGGCAGACGAGCAGGTACATGAGCGAGTACAGCAGGCGGCTGCGGACGGTGAGGCCCGAGCAGGCCCATGCGATGTGTGAGACGCGCATGTAGGACTGCCATGCTGGGCGGTGCGGCCACGCGCCGCGGTCTGTCTGCGCGACGAGCGCCATGAGCGCATCGAGGAGGCGCATGCACATGCCGAGGGTGGCTTCGGCGAGCCACAAGTCCAAGAGGCGCGCGATGTAGAAGCGCTCCGGACGCGCGTAGCGCACGTACATCGCGGCGGCACAGAGGGCCGACACGCCCGTCGCATACGCGTAGCAGGCCCTGGGCCGGCGCGCGATCGCGTAGAGCAGCAGCACGCCTGTGGTGCCGGCGAACACGCATGCGTAGGTGCCGATCAAGGCATGGTACGGCGGGGGCCACTGCAACGCGACGTCCGGGTCCCAGGCGGGGGGCGCAGGCATCCGAGGCAGCCGCGCTGGGTCAACGACGAGACGAGAGGAAGCGAAAGGGGGCGGACTATGGCGCTGACTAATCTCACGGGGGTCGGGGCCTACGCCGGCGACTGCAGGACCATGGCCAGGAGGGCCATGCGGATGAACAGGCCGCAGCGCATCTGGCGGAAGTACGCGGCGCGCTTGATGTCAAAGTCGACCTCCAAGTCGACTTCGTCGACGCGCGGCAGGGGATGCAGGACGACCATGTCGGGCTTGGCGCGTGCGAGCACATCGTTGTTGACGACGTAGCAGCCCTTGACGGCCTCGTACTCTTCGGGCGACGCAAAGCGCTCGCGCTGGATGCGCGTCACATACAGCACGTCCGTCTTGCCGATGACCTCGTCGAGGTTCGCCGTCTCGTACACGGACATGCCGAGCTTGAGCACCTCGCGGATCACCTCGCGGGGCATCTCGAGCGACGGAGGGCTCACAAAGTTGACGCGCACGCCGTAGAGCGACAGGAGGCGCACGAGCGAGTGCGTCGTGCGGCCGTTCTTGAGGTCACCGAGCATCGTGACCGTGAGGCCATTCACGGTGCCGAGCTCCTCGCGGATCGTAAACACATCGAGCAGCGCCTGCGTCGGGTGCTCGCCGACACCGTCGCCCGCGTTGATGATCGGCACCGGCGAGAACTTCGCCGCCTCCTGCGACGAGCCGACCGCTGGATGACGCAGCACAATCACGTCGCTGTAGCAGCCGAGCGTGCGCACCGTGTCCGCGAGCGTCTCGCCCTTGGCCACCGACGAGCGCGACGTATTGATCGACACGACCTGTCCACCGCAGCGCAGCATCGCCGCCTCAAACGACGACGACGTGCGCGTCGACTCTTCGTAAAAGAGCGTCGACAGCAGCCGGCCGCGCAGAATGTCGAGCGTGCCGTGGCGCTGCACAAGGAAGCGCATCTCCTGCGCGACAGCAAAGAGCGCATGCAAGTCGTCGCGCGTGAATTGGCGCACCGACAAGATGTGGCGCCGCGACAGCGACGGATGGTACAGCGACAGCTGCGTCGCAGGTGCGGGGCCGGCGATCGGATCGAGGCGCAGCTCGTCCATCGGAGCCATGCCGCGCGCGGCGCGGTGGAACGGCGAGCGCGCGGACCACGACGGCGACGCAGGCACCGCAGGCATCGCAGGCGTCTCGGGAGCGGCGGCCGCAGCCTTGACCGGCGCAACGGCACTCACGTTCGAGCCGAGCGGCGCGTCCGTCTGCCACCTGCCATCGAGCATGATCGTCTGGCCACGCACCTCGACGCGGTTGATCGTGCCGCGCAGCGCAGCTGCCTGCGCAGGCGACCACACACCGGCCTGCTCGTCGTCCTGAGCGATGCGGTCGACTTCGGCAAACACGTGTGTGTGCGGCTGCTCGGGCAGCTGGAAGATGGTGCGCGGGTTCGTGCACAGGCGCGACTCGATAAAGTCGAGCGTGAGACGGCCGTCGTTCACGGCCTGGAGCAGCAGACGCACGCTGTCGTCGAGGCCAGCGACGGGCTGGCTGGGCGTGTGGCCCGTCTGCACGGCCAGGTCGTGCGGGACCGCGTTGACCGAGAGCGCGTCCACCTGCTCGAGGTGCTCCCAGAGCGCGGCCTGGTCGCTCGACGACGGCAGACACGAGGCCATCGGGTACATGTCGCTCGAGAAGAAGAGGGCATACACGGCCACGTCGCACGTCACACGCAGGCCCTGCTTCTTCGAGAGCGCAATGAGCTGCACGTCGTCGCTCGTGCGCACGTTCGTGACGTGGAGCGCACGGCGATGCAGGCTCGCGAGGAGCAACGCCGACGCGAGATGCGCGCCAGCGGCGTCGGTGATGATGAGCTTGTCTTCGGGCCAGTGCGCAAAGTACGCAGCGACGTTCGCCGTGCGCGCGCTGTGCACTTGCGCCTCGCCCGCGTACGACACGTACAGCGCACGCACACGCGCAGCCAGCGCGGGCAGCTCGGCGACATGCTCGGGCGTCGCGAGCAGCGTGAGCGACGCATCAATCGCACACGCGCCGTCCAGAGCCGCCTCGGCGGCCGACAGCGACGCGTCGTCGACGATCGCGCCCTGCGCACCGAGGGGCGCAAACACGATCGACGTAAACCCACCGCGCGCGGCCGCGCGCGTGTACGTCGCCACGGCGTCCTTCGTGAGCGCCGGCACAACGGCCTGGAGCTGCACGAGGCCGGGGAACGAGCACGTGACATGCGACGTTTTCGCGTCGACGGGCAAGAGGTGGAACTCGTTGCCCTGGCGGCGGTGGACGGCGAGGGCCTCCACAAAGAGCTTGGCGTTCTTGACGTTGGTCACAAGAGGGATGGAGCGGTCGATGGCGAGGCGGCGGGCGCGGTAGCCCATGGACGTGAACGACGACGGGCGGCGGTACTTGTTCTTGCTGGGCAGCGAGATGAACAGGGAGCTGCGGCCCTGCGTCAGGTGCGTGAGCAGCGAGTACGACGCCTTGTGGCCCTGCTCGCCGCGCCAGTCCTCGTCCTCGGGCAGCGCCTCGAGGTGGATGACGGGGATGCCGTTCTCGGAGTAAAAGTCGGCTGTGCCGGACGAGCCGTACAGCGTGAAGCCGAGCTGGTGGAGCGTGCGCACGGACGGCAGGAGCTCCTGCTTCTCGCTGTACGGGCCGATGCTCAGGAGCACATTGTTCGTCGGCATGCGCATGCCGCTCGCGAGGAGCGCGCGCAGGTACGCCTCGTACTTGTTGCGCCCGAAGCACGCGACCTCGCCCGTCGACGCCATCTCGACGCCCAAGATCGGGTCGGCGCCGCCAAGGCGCGAGAAGGAAAACTGCGGCACCTTGATGCCGACATAGTCGCGCGGCATGTCGACCGGGGGGTACGCCTGCAGGTCCAGGCCCATTATCGCACACGTCGCCATCTCGATCGCGTCGACGCCCGTGACCTTCGACACGAAGGGGAACGAGCGCGCGGCGCGCACATTGCACTCGATCACCTTGATCTCGTTGTTCTTCGCGATAAACTGGATGTTGCACGGGCCCGTCACGTTGAGCGCCGCCACAATCATGCTCGTGGCATGCTCGATGCGGCGCACCGTCGCGGCCTCGAGGTCCTGCGGCGGCATAATGAGCGTCGCATCGCCCGAGTGGACGCCAGCATTCTCGACGTGCTCCGAAATGTAGTGCATGACCAGCTTGCCGTCCTTCGCGACGGCGTCCATCTCAATCTCCTTCGCGCCCTCGAGGTACTTGGTGATCACGACCGGGTGCTCGCGGTTCACGGCCGTCGCCTGCGACAGGTAGCTGCTGAGGTCCTCGGGCGAGTAGACGACGTTCATCGCCGCGCCACTGAGCACGTACGACGGGCGCACAAGCACCGGGTAGCCGAAGCGCGCACACGCGCTGTGGGCGTCCTCGAGCGACGAGAGCTCCTTCCACATCGGCTGGTCAACGCCGAGGCGGTCGAGCATGCGCGAGAACTTGTAGCGGTTCTCGGCATTGTCGATCATCTCGGGCGACGTGCCGAGGACCTTGACGCCCTGGCGGTGCAGCGGCAGCGCAATGTTGTTCGGCACCTGGCCGCCCATCGAGATGATCACGCCCGCGCTCTGTTCCATCTCGTAAATGTCCAGCACAGTCTCGAGCGAGATGTTTTCAAAGTACAGGCGGTCCGCCTCGTCATAGTCCGTCGACACCGTCTCGGGGTTGTAGTTGACCATGACCGCCTTGAAGCCCTTCGCACGCAGCGTGCGAATCGCACGCACGGCGCACCAGTCAAACTCGACCGACGAGCCGATGCGGTAGACGCCCGAGCCCAGCACCATCACGCCCTGGTCGTCGAAGCTCACGTCGTGCTCCACCGCATTGTACGTCGTGTACAGGTAGTTCGTGTGCGCAGGGAACTCGGCCGCGACCGTGTCGATCTGCTTCACAAACGGCATGATGCCCAGCTCCTGGCGGCGGCGGCGCACGGCAAGCTCCGTGCTCGCCGAGTAGCGCGCAATCTGGTGGTCCGAGAAGCCGAGCTGCTTCGCATGGCGCAGCAGGTCCGCCGGGATCTGCGCGGCCCCACTGCGCTCCATGGCCTTCGCCGTCGCGATGATGCCCGCCAGCTTGCTGAGGAACCAGCGGTCAATGCTGCTCAGCTCGTGGATGCGCTCGATACTCATGCCGTTCGAGAGCGCATTCGCCAAGGCAAAAATGCGGCGGTCCGTCGGAGACGCCAGCTCCTCCTCGATCTCCGCGTCGTCCACCTGGTCGTTCTGGCTAAAGCCGGCAAACGAGGGATCGACGGAGCGGATGGCCTTCTGCAGACTCTCTTCCAACGTGCGGCCAATCGCCATGACCTCGCCGACACTCTTCATGCTGCTGCCGAGCTTGGAGCTCACGCGCATAAACTTGCGCAGGTCCCAGCGCGGAATCTTGGTCACCACATAGTCGAGACTCGGCTCGAAGCACGCACACGTCTCACGCGTGACCGAGTTGCGCAGCTCGTTCAGCGGGATGTTGAGACCAAGCTTCGCCGCGACAAACGCCAGCGGGTAGCCCGTCGCCTTGGACGCTAGCGCCGACGAGCGCGACAGACGCGCATTCACCTCAATGATGCAGTATTCACGCGAGTGCGGGTTCAGTGCGTACTGAATGTTGCACTCACCGACCACACCGAGGTGGCGGATCACATTCACAGCCGTCGTGCGCAGCATGTGAAAGTCTTCGTCAGACAGCGTCTGGCTCGGCGCCACGACAATCGAGTCGCCCGTGTGCACACCCAGCGGGTCCAAGTTCTCCATATTGCACACCGTGATGCAATTGTCGCGGCAGTCACGCACGACCTCATACTCAATCTCCTTCCAGCCGCGCATACTCTTCTCGACCAGCACCTGCGGGCTGTTAGCAAAGGCCGTGTTGCACAGTTGGCGCAGCTCGTCCTCGTCCTTCGCAAAGCCCGAGCCCAGACCACCGAGGGCAAAGGCCGCACGCACAATCACCGGGAAACCGATCGAGCGCGCAGCCTGCAGCGCCTCGTCCCAGTTGTTCGCACTCGCACTCGGTGCACAGTGCTCGTTGATCTCTTCCATCGCCTGGGCAAACAGGTCGCGGTCCTCGGTCTTGAGAATCGTCTCGATCGGTGTACCGAGGTTCCTGACGCCCAGCTTCTCAAACTCGTCTTTCAGCTGGATACCGACGTTCAGGGCCGTCTGACCACCGAACGTGCAATAAATACCATCCGGACGCTCGTGCTGCAGTACTTTGAGCACAAACTCAGGCGTCACGGGCAAAAAGTACACCTTGTCGGCAAGACCCGTCGACGTCTGGATCGTTGCAATGTTCGGATTGATCAGCACCGTGTAAATGCCCTCCTCCTTGAGGGCCTTGATCGCCTGCGAGCCACTGTAGTCAAACTCACCCGCCTGGCCGATACTCAGACCACCACTGCCCAGCACCAGCACCTTATTGGGACGCAGACGCTGGAAGCGCGCCTCGTGGTCCTCGCGACGACCGCCGGGGAACGCCACAGGGCCAGCCGTCTGAGAACCCCGAATCGCGGCGTGGTCCACCACCGAGCGCACAAACACATCGAACAGGAACTCGGTGTCGCGTGGACCCGGCGTGCTTTCTGGATGGAACTGCACACTGAAGAACGGCGCCGTCTGGCAGTAGATACCCTCGTTGCTGTGGTCATTCGCATTCACAAACAGCTCAGCCCAGTCGGCCGGCAGAGACGTTGCATCAACAGCATAGCCGTGGTTCTGCGACGTGATATAACAGCGACCCGAAAGCTGGTCCGAGCAGGGAATGTTCTGGCCACGATTGCCGTACTTCATCTTGGTTGTGCGCGCGCCGGCAGCCAGGGCCAGGATCTGGTGACCAAGACAGATACCAAACACGGGGATCACATCCGTCTTCCGCGAGATCAGCGCACGGACGCGCTCGACCGTCGACATGCAGTGCGTGGGATCACCAGGACCATTCGAGAGGAACAGACCGTCATACGGCTCGGTCTCCGACAGGATATCATGATCAAAAGGCACGACTTTGAGTTCCACACCACGTGACGTAAAGCACCGAATTTGGTTCCGCTTCATGCCGAGATCCAACGCCATGATCCGGATCGGACGGCCGCTGGCATGCATGAGCGTCGGCTCGTTCGCCTCGCGCAGACCGGCGGGCTGCGTGTCCTGTGGCGTAAAGAGCATCGGCGTCTTGCGCGACACACGCGCCACAAGGTTTTCGCTGTTCGGATCGTGCCAAGGCACTTCGATGATGCGCTGGCGCCAGTTGATCTCATCCATAGGGGCATGCGGCTGCAGGGCGAGCAGCCGACCGAGCATGCTTCCCTTCGTACGGATGCGCTTCGTCAGCGCGCGCGTGTCGATGCCGTAGACGGCAGGGATGCCCTGCTCCTTGAGCCAGTCGCTCAGGCCTGAAGCCGCAAGATAGTGGCTAAAGTCGTGGCTGTAATAGGCGACCACGAGCGCTGCCACATGGATCCGCGAGGACTCGAACGGCGCCTTGAGCTTCGGCATTTCATCGTCCGAGGCAGGGCGCGCAGGCACACCATAGTTGCCAACGAGCGGATACGTCAGCACGAGAATCTGTCCCTCGTACGACGGGTCCGTCAGCGACTCGACATAGCCCACCATACCTGTCTGGAACACACATTCACCCGAGACGCTCTTGCCCTCGGCACCGAAGCTGATGCCCTGGAGCTCGGTCTTGTCCGCAAGCTCCAGCACCATCCTGGACGCATGTTCATGACCCACAGGAGCTAGTGTCACAGGTGGAACAGGCGATGGAGCACGGGAGGGCACACTGTCGGCTAAGGCATTCCGCAGCGAAGGCGAAATGCCCGTAGGCGTCGTCGGAGCCTGACCTGATACCGACATACTTTCGCGGGACATGTTCCTTGTTGGATGCACGTCACAAACGTCGTCGTCAACGGACGTGTCACGAATGTCGTTCGCCAACCGCCGCCTACACAGTCAGTGGTGAAGCGCAAAAAAAGGGCCAGCACGGATTTTTGCTGGCGCCACTGACAAAAGAAAAAATCCGACTTCAGCGACCCCGTTCGACGGGCTCCAAAATATTAGTCATCATTTGTAAGCTCTCGCAGCGCGCCACCCGTGCCCAGCTCTGGCAAGCAGGCAGGCCCATGGGGGCAGAGCGCAGTGGCGTGCTATGTCGTCTATAGTACAGGTTATTCGAGGTCCTTCTCTTCCTGCTTAGTTTCCTGTTTGGGTTCCTGGTCGGGTTCCTGCTTGGGTACCTGCTCGGTTTCTTGCTCGGGTTCCTGCTTGGTTTCCTGCTTGGTTTCCTGCTCGGCTCCTTGCGCGTGTTCCTGTTCGTCCTCCTGCTCTGGTTTAGGCACGGCGACGCATGCATCGTGTACGGGATCATACTTGGACACGGGCACATGTTCTTCCTCGTCGTCCTCTGGCGCGGTGGGCGCGTCTTCTTCAGGCTTGGGCACCTTGACCGGCACGGGATCCTCCTCCGACGTGGCTTTCGCTGTTTTGCGCCGCTTCGTACCACGGGGCGTGGCGGACTCGAGCGGATCTGGCACCTTCTCAAGTATGTCGCGTAAAAAGTCAAACGTCTCAGTCATGAGAGCGGCGCGTTTCCTGAGGTTAGCTCTGCCTACGTACAAATGATACGGCGCGACACGCTTGCCGCCGGTCTTTCGC
This sequence comes from Malassezia arunalokei, assembly GCA_029542905.1. Taxonomy (NCBI): domain Eukaryota; kingdom Fungi; phylum Basidiomycota; class Malasseziomycetes; order Malasseziales; family Malasseziaceae; genus Malassezia; species Malassezia arunalokei. Next base: position 297,438 of record CP119922.1, read on the forward strand.
GTCTGCTCGACCGCTGTCTCGACAATGTCCTGAATAAACAGCTCGAGCGCTTTGGCTGCCAAGTCAGTCGTCCACACGTACAAATGACCACAGGCGTGGCTTGAGCGACCTTGCCAACATCTTCGTCCGCCTGCATGATGCGCTTGATGCGCGCAATGGGAAACTTGCTCGATGCGCTTCGCCGGACCATGGCGCTAGGAGACAAGGAAGCGTTGGATCGCGTCGTGCCAGGAGGGCGATGGAGGGGCGCGCTGAACCGATGACGTAAGCCATAAAAAAAGTGCCGCCGCCTGATCCAAGCGCCTCATGGGCGACGACTTGGACGACGGGCTCTTGCTGGACGAGCAACTAATCGCCCAGTCAGACGATGAACAAGCACCCGCGATACCAGATGCTGTAGACCCAGCCACGCAGAAAAAGCGCAAGCGTCGCGAGCATGCCAAAACGCAGCGCCGGAAAAAGGCGGCGGTGCGACAGGAGCAGTCCGAAGCGGCGCTGACGGTGGCGCAGCAGCCGTCCGACATCCAAGCAGACTTTTTGCGCACGATGCAACGCAAAGCGTTTCCTAAGCTGAGCGATCTCGAGCTTCAAGAGACCGGTGTACCTGCCGCAAGCATGGCCGAGACGTACACGTTTGAGCAGGAACGTACGCTCGAGCACATGCCTGCGTTTGTGCGGCACTTTTTTCCACTACCCGACACACTCTCCAGCGAGTGCGGTGCACCGCACGTCCTTGTGGTGGCGGGCAATGCACAGCGCGCCGCCGATATCGCGCGTGTCTTGCGAGTCCTTCTGCCGAACCCGAAAGCGACCCATGTTGGCAAGCTCTTCGCACGCCATTTCAAGGTCGAGGAGCAGGATGCATGGCTACGTGCACACGTCGCGCCGTTGTGTGTCGGCACGCCGCACCGTCTACAGAGTCTTGTGGAGCGTGGCTCGCTGCGCCTCGAACACACACAGGCCCTCGTCATTGACTACACCTGGCGGGACGCCAAGCAGCGGACCGTGCTTGAAACGCCAGAAACATGCAGTGCCTTGCTGACGCTGCTGGGCCAACGCGCAGTACGCGACGCCCTGCAACGCCCACGGCGGCCGTGCCGCGTAGCGTTGTATTAGATAGACACGTGGTGGGTGCGGCTGTGTAGACCAACACAACCGAGCTGTGGAAGCATGTGACGGGCGCAGCCTTTGCTGCATATACGTTTTTTGATTGGTTCTGACTCGCCGCGCTGGACTCGGTGATGCACGCGGCCCTGGCATTAGAAAACGAGGTCGAATCGCATATGGTGGGTCTTGGTGTTTCGCCAAATGCCGAGTGCGACGCCAGGGTCGACCAGCTCAGGGCGTAGCGGCCAGCGGCTGTATACGTCCGGATCACCGGCCCTCAAGTGGATCGCCAAGCATGGGCGAAGCAGCTCGGTCTCGATGAGCCCTGCATCTCTGTCCTCGCCAGAGGCGCGCGACGCTGACACCGAGCCGGCTGCACAGACGACGCACGCATCGATGCCGGCCAAGTCGACGCTTCCTGTTCAGCCCTCATCAGGCCTGGGTCTGTACATATCGCCCGAGCAGGAACGTGCCAATGAGGCCCCTCATGGCGTGTCCGACGAGCCTAACGTGAGTGCTGTGCTGAACGATGTCATGCATTGGGACGTGCATGCACCGCTTCCTGCATCGGAGGCCCGACCGCCATCGTTTTCCAGGCGCGAAGATATAGTGCAGAGTACGTCCCATGTGCGGATCATTTCATCGGCGACGCCGGCTCGTCAACAGCCTGTGGAACCCGTGCGGGACGAGGCGATGACCTCGACTCTGTCTATGGCCGAGGCCCCTACACAGGCGACGCAACGCTCGATTCCGATCGAGCTTTCCGACTATGCGCGTCCTTCGCAGACAGAGACGTCTGCTTCGGATGCCACTCGTCACGGCCCGCGCTCGCTCAAGGAGGAGGCAGTAGAGCTCCCGCGCCCTGAAGCGCCTGCCAAGGTGGTGCCGCCAGCATCTGTGCCTCGGACAGCCAGTATTTCGCGCACTTCGCGTACGTCTCGCTCAACGCCGCATGGCGCTGCGCCCGCTGTGAAAGGTGCGTATGTGTCTGGGAACTCGCCGCCACTAGGGTACCCGACCACGACAGTGACGCGTTCTTTACCACCCGTGACGATCACGTCGCCTGAGACCGAAGCTCGTCAGATGTTGACGCGCGAGCCATCTGAGCATCGCGACGTTTCTACGAAGGAGCCTGCGCCCGAACCCCGCATCCCAGCGTCTGAGCCCCGCGCTGAAGCCCCTGCTTCCGCGGAGCCTCCTCCGACGTTCGGCAGTGCGGCAGCGGTGCCTGACCGCGGTGCTCCAGGGCGCTTCTTGCCTGAGCCGCTTCGGCATTCTTCAGTGGTGTATGGCTACACGGGTGAGGCATGGGACGAGTTGCTGGACATGGAGGTCGCGACGGCGTATGTGATGCGGATCACGGCACGGATTCGTGCGCTGGGTGTGGATGAGCCGCAGCTTCTGAGCTCGATGGCCGTAGACCTGTCTGCGTCCGAGACGCGGCGTCTGATCCGCGCCGTGGTCGCGACGTTGCGCTCTCCGACCGCCGAGGCCGACAAAGCCTTTGATGAGGAGCTGCAGTTTGCCCATGTGCTCAGCCTCGTGGCGCTGCTCAAGTGGGTCTTGGCTCGCATCGGCACGGTGACGGCCGTGCGATCGGGTAGTGAAACGCTCGTTATGCGCCAGGAGCATGGCTTTGTGCCGTGGATGACGTATACCAGCTGGCGGGCGCAGGAAGGCAAGGATGGGTTCTCGACGCTGTCGTACCTCTTGCTGATCCAGCGCCTGGAGAAGCGTACGGCGCGTCTGCTGGACGCGGTCATGGACTTTTTGGCGCTTGTGGCGACGCACAGCGCCCAGAACCATATGACGCCCAGCAAGGTCGGTCGGTACTTTGGCATGCTGCTGTTTGGCGCGCCTGAGGACGCTAGCTTTGCCGAAACGTATGCGGCCTTTGTGCGCGCGTCGAATGCGACGGAGCACATTTTGCTGGCATTCATGCGGTACCACGTCTCGATGGCCAAGGCCAGGACGTATCTGCCCCGCCGTCTTCTGCGTTTGGTGGACGACTACCCACGCATGCTGTCACCTGATCTTGATGCGGCGTCGGGTGCCGTTCGAACGGTGCCTGCGACGTATGTGGCGCACCACGTCCGTGAGTACTCGCATGACCTCATGGATCGCCGTGCATGGCCTGATGTTCTGGAGGGCTTCGACTTTGCGCACGACACGTGCAAGATGCTGAATATCGTGCCATACCGTGCGCGGCGACCGCGGACCGAGGTGCCTACAGAGCTCGCGGACAGCTATGTGTCGACGCTCATGCAGCGGTGGAATGAGTTCTCGTTCGACGGCTTTGATGACCTCGACACGACGTTCCTTTCTTTTGATCTGCGCGAGAGCGATCGCCGGCAGCGCCTGCAGCGCCCCGAGAGTGTGCCGTGGTTCCAGTTTGAAGAGCGCGGCTTCCACCAGAATGCCGACGACAACACGCAGTGGGACTGGGTGATGCGTCTCGATGAGCCTTCGGGGCAAGCGCCGGTACTCGTCCAGCATGAAGGCGGCATGCCCCGCAGTAGCTCGCACGTCTTCCAGGGCGAAGAGCTTCCGTTCCCGTACACGACCGAGCCGCTCTTGGCCGACACGGTCATGGACGAGCTCTTCCCCGAGGTGTGGGCCGACTACCTCGTTGGCAATGGCTGGAGCAACCGCGACGAGCGTGTGCACCGCGATGCGTCGTTTGCTGTGCTGCAGCTGACTAGGGACAGCCCCGCGTGGTACGTGCTTGAAGAAGTCGTCCCGCAGTCGTACCGCGATACGCTCGATCAAATGGGCCGCACACGTCGGCACTCGATTCCCATGCTGCGCAAGCTCAATCAGTTCCGCATGGTGCGTGCTGGTCAGGCGCCTGAGTCGACCGTCTCGGTCGAGTTTCATTTCACATCCGACACGGACGCTGTGCCCACGTCGTTCCCAGCACCCCAGGCGCCGCAGCGAGACGAGGCAGGCGCTGTCGAGGCGCCTCAGCCGCCAGAGTATGACGAGGCTGGCACCATCGAAGCGTCCCAGCCGCCAGAGCATGGCGAGGCAGGCGCTGCTTGGGCAAGTCACACAGGCGGGCAGGCACCCGCGCAGCCCGAGCCAGCCACCTATGAACGCGGCCGGGGCTCTCGTGAAGGCGAGGCGCATCGTCAGGCCGGCCTTGCGGAGCATCCGACTCCCACGCCGGTCCATGGCTCCCAGGCACGACAGGCGTCTGAGCCCCCGCCAGGCGCTCCTTGGCAGAATGAGCGCCCTCCGCCGACACCACCCAAGCGGGCCGAGCTTCCCTCGCGGCCTCCACCCAAGGCCCCCGCATCCGAGGCCCCACCCGGTGATCGGCCCAAGATGGGCAAGCTGCGTCGCATCCTCTCGTCCATGGGCTCGCCACGCCATCATCAGGACGGCACGAGTCCGCGCACACTCTGGAGTCCCATCTTCCACTCGCCACCACTCGACGGTAGGGCCAGTCCACCCCAGGACAAGCCTGGCCTGGCCCATACTATCCGCAAGCGCTCGTCGCAGTGGATCTTGCGTGGACGAAAGAGCATGCGTGGTATGCGTCCCTCTTCGCAGGACGAGACACGCACGTCCTCGGCGGCCGAACAGCCACCCATTCGCGGAGACGCACCGCCTCTGGCGACAGCGCCCCCCGCTTCCTCGCCGCCCACCGACGCACTGGCGCCGTCTGAGCCTATCTCGACGTACTCGCCGTCGGTGGTCGATCATGGCCTATTTTCTCAGCCGCGCTCTCGACACAGCTCGCCTGTGGTGCCATCGCCGGATATGCAGCGGTCGTCCGAGGGACGGCGCCCGGCGACGATGGTGATCCCACGCAAGCAGACACCTGCTATCACGCCTGAGCAGATGGCTACGATGGATGCCACTTCCGCCGACGCACTCGAAGCTGATGCGCGAGAGAACCAGCCGGATGAACCGACGTCTAACCCGCCCGATGCACAGCAGGCTCCATCGCTCACACACGAGGACGTGCCTACTGTGCCGCTGCAGGACGCCGTCGTCGATGAGCTCCAGGAGACGCCGGATCTTTTCGAGACGCACGAGCCTCGTGACGCACCAACACCCGTGCTTCATAAGCCTCTGGTCGCGCAAGTGACTCCCGTCACGCGGGAGCCTCCTGTCGTGCAGGAACCCAGTGTCGCTCACATCGACTATGCCGCGCAGGCCCCGCCTAGTGCGTCTGCCAAGCTGCCACCTGCTGTGCCTGGCGCCATGTCGTCGCCTCCCATCGTCGAGCCCGCTTCATTCGCGACGTCCCACACAAGCCCTGCTTCATCCATGCCCAACCCATGGGCGTCTTCTGTAACGCGCCGGCCGAGTCGTACCAGTCCTCGCGACGCAGAGCCTGCGATGTCATGGACCATGTCACCCGTTGCCTCCGGGCGGCCCAGCAGCTCTGTGGCCTCGCACCTGACATCGCCAGACAGTCCCGACATGTTTGACGATGCACACAGCCAGCTGGAGACCCCGCCTCTTCCATCTGCTGAACTGAGCGCGCCACAGCCCAGGACGGACCGCGCTGGCGACGAATACGTGCTGGGAGACATTGCCGAAGAGACGGACGCTGATGCCCAAGCACCTGCGGACCCTGAGCCTCTCGGCTTCTCAGCCGAAGAGCCGATTCTGCGCCACGATGCACTCGGCGCCATGTACCTGCAAGCGACCGATGACGCGGCCATCAGTGAATCAACTCATGCCGCGTTCCAGGATGCCGATGAGCCGCCACCACAGTATGCGCTCAAAGCCACTGAGCCTGTGATGCCCATGCCTGCCTCAAGGAATCCATTCACGCGCCACAGCGACATGCATCGCACGTGGGCCTCCCGCGAAGGGCCAGCGACCGTCGAATCCGTCGGGGCTTCCACATCGGCGCACGAGGCACAGCTCCCCTCCCAGGAGCTCCTCCATCAGGCCCCAGCTGAGCCGACCGAGACTCGCCAAGAACCACAGCCTGGCATGGTGGAGAGACCCGCGGATGTGCTCTTTGACAAGGCACCTGGCGAGCCCGTGTTGCGGCATGCCGAGTCTGAGCCTCTGCACACGACTGAGGAAGCACGTGGGGAGCAGCGAGCCGCTGAGCCGCTCGTCAACGACGCGGAGACGCCCATGACCATCGGCCAGGAGGCGCCACGCACCGTCGAGTCCACGGAGAGGGAAGAGACAGCCTCCAAGGGCGGGGAAGCCACTACGAATGACACAACGCCTAGTATGCCAGCCTCGCAACCTGCGCCCGTATCACTCTCCTACACGGGTAGCAAGTCGGACGAAGCTTCATCGGCGGTACCAACATCCCGGATCCGATTGGTATCTACGGAGCCAGTATCGCGGAACCTGAGCACAAGTCACCTAGCAGCGCAACAGTCATCGGCGCGCTCCCACACAGTATGGCGCGAGTCAGCACCGCTCTACGAGCCAACATCCGTCGCAAGCAGCGTGGCCAAGTTGCCGTCGGCTACGGAGCCGCCGAAACTCGCGGGCTTCTCGCGTCCCAGCTTTAGTGTGGAGGATGTGATCCTGCCCAAGAGCCAGTCGACGATGTCGGCGTCCAAGGCACGTTCGGCGCGCGGGTCGGACGAGTTCAACGATACGGCCTCCTTGCAGCACACGGTATCGGAAAAACGTGCCCAAAGTGGCGCGAACACCATCGCGCGTGCCAAGGCATCGCAGCATGCGCCCGGCACGAATCCACCGGGCTATGCACCTGCGTAGCGAGTATCTCTAGATGCTGTAGAACAGCCTGATATGAAGTCATTACGCAGCAGCCGACACCATCGGCGAGACAGCAGGTGGATTCGCACCATCACTGTCCATGAAATCGAGCGGGTCATAGATCACACGAATCAGGAGCGTGCAGCTCGGGCACCGCGCGACATCTTCCTCTGCTCGAAGCTGTGCAATCGAGATTTCAAAACGGTCGCCACATGGGCATGGATAATGGAACAATTGGTTGTTCTCATCATACTCCATATCCTCTAGCTCGACTTCGTCGTAAAATGATAGGGGCGCCATGACGGTCGTAGGTCGTCGTCCAGAGCCACAACGAGGGCCGTGAGGGGGTGGCAAGAAAAAAATGGCATCACGTGGCATCCTTCCTCCTCCACGATACCTGCCATGAGTCAGGAGGCATCGGCTGCCTCGGCGTCCGATGCGCGCTTCGACACGACGTCATGGGACGCCCAGGAGGACGTTAAGGAAGATCTTCCACAAGACCGGCCTATTCCTGTTCTTTCGACAGAGGAGCTTGAAGCGTACAAAAAAAAGCAGCAAAAGCGCGGCATAATCTACCTAAGTCGGATTCCGCCTGGCATGACACCTGCCAAGGTGCGGCATATCTTCTCGCAGTTTGGCGAGGTCGGGCGGATCTATTTGCAGCCTCAACATGTGGCCTCCAAGAAAAGCACGTCGCGCTATAGTGAAGGCTGGATCGAGTTCCTGTCGAAACGCGTGGCGAAGACGACAGCCGAGATGCTGAATGCCCAGCCGATCGGCGCTCTGGGTGGTGCTGCGCACTCATCACGGCGGTCTTCCAGTGCGAGTGTGATCAATCGCTGGAAAGACGATATATGGACGATGAAGTATCTGAAGGGATTCCGATGGCCCATGCTCATGGAACAAATGACTCACGAGCGTGCGTCGCATGCGGCGCGGCTACGTATGGAGTTGTCACAGTCCGCTCACGAGCAGCGCGACTATTTGCGAAAAGTCGAACGCTCTCGGCGCCAGCGCAAGCGGGAGGCCAGTGACGAGGTACCTAGTGCACCGGCGCGCATTTTCCAGCAGCGTACACCCATATACCGAGACGTGCGTGATCAGCGCGCACAGGGCCAGGAAGGAGGTCACGGCGAACGTAAGCAGGACATGGAGCAAGTATTATCGCAGATTTTCTAGGTACGTAGGAGCACGAGTTAGGCAGAGCCGCCAAGCTGCTCGATCATGGCATCAATTTCGTCTTGGTCATTCATATCGAGCTAAGGTCAGAATCATGATACATACCGACTCGGCTGTGTCCTCGTCGCCCACGCGCTGACCATCAAAAATGAAGCGGACGCTATTCTCTGGCTTGCCCATACGCTCGGCGTACGCGCGCTTCAGCTTCGCGAGCTTGGTCGTGCGCTTGACTTTGAAAAATACCTCGTTACCCTCAGCATCTTTCACCTTGATATTCAGCTGCTCAGGGGCTACCTCTGGCTTGGGCACTGTCTCCTCCGACATGATCGAGGCTCACTGGCCTAGCGCCTGAGTGGCGCCGCCCGAGTGGCTGATGCACACGTGACTTTTTGATTCTGAGCTGGCGCCACCTTAGGCGCCGCACGGTTGGACCCAATCCACGATGGCATCGAATGCGACGGCGAACCGTGTGGCGCGGTGGGTGCAAGACAACCGCTTCGCTGCCGTAGCGCTTGCTGCCACGGTAACGGTAGCAAGCGCTGCGGGTCTGTATTTCCTCACGAGCTCGGCATCAGTGACGAGAGCGTCGGCGCCCGACTCTTCGGCGGCCTCTTCGAGCGGCAAGAGTAGCAGTAGCGCTGCCAAGAAGAAGCGCGCGAAGAAGGCGAAAAAGTCGAGCAAGTCCTCGACGGAGGGACCGATCCTCGACGACGCTGGTGATGAACATCTCGCCCGCTTAAGCGAAGCTGAGCTGGCTCGTCTGCCGCAGGAGCGCAAAGAGTCTGTGGCGCAATACCTCAAGGGCCTGGGCAATAAGGCGTACTCGGACAAGAAGCATGAAGAGGCCATTCAGCATTATACCAAGGCACTGTCTCTTATGCCCTCGGCCGTGTTTTACAGTAACCGTGCTGCGTGCTACGCCAACCTCGGACAGCCTGACAAGGTGATCAACGACTGCAACGAAGCGCTCAAGCTCGAGCCAACGTACATCAAGGCACTCAATCGCCGTGCCGTGGCGACCGAGCAGCTTGGTGAAAAGAGCGCTGCCAACGGCGCCGAGGGCGACCGTGCTCGTGAGCGTCTCGAGCAGAGTCTGTCCGACTTTACGGCCGTGGCGATCCTCGGCCAGTTCCGCGATGTCAATGCGACCGCGAGTGTCGAGCGTGTGTTGAGGAAGCTGGCGTCAGGCAAGGCCAAGATGATTCTAAGCAAGCGTGAGCCGCGTCTGCCGAGCCCTACGTTTGTCAAGGCGTATCTGGATGCTTTCCGCCCTAAGCCCGCGCCCAGTATTGGCGATGATGCACCACAGGGTGACCAGACGCTGAAGCGTGCGTTTGAGGCACTCGAGGCGCAGGATTATGCACACTCGCTGTCGTTCTTCCAGGAAGCACTGCAGCAAGGACTGTCGACCAAGGAGCTCGAAGCGGCCGCCCTCAACATGCACGGCACGTACATGTTTGTGATGGGCGAAGCCAAGCGTGCGCTAGAGGATCTGGACCGCAGCATAGAGCTGTGTCCCGAGAACGTGCAGACCTGGGTCAAGAAGGCGAGCGTGCACGTCGAGCTGGGCGACAAGGACGCGGCTATGGCCGACTTTGACCGTGCCGTGGCGCTCAACGCGGACGACCCTGACATTTACTATCACCGCGGCCAGGTGCACTTCATCCTGGGCGAGTTTGAGGCGGCCATGAGCGACTACAGCAAATCCACGTCGCTGGACGATACGTTTATCTTTTCGCAGGTGCAGCATGCCGTGGCGAGCTACAAGCTCGGCAATATCGCGCGCAGCACAGCCGAGTTTTGCCGTATCCTGAAGAAGTTCTCTGACTCGTCCGAGTCGTACAACTACTTTGGTGAGCTCATGCTGGACCAGCAGCGCCACGAGGATGCGGTCGCCAACTTTGACAAGAGTATTGCCCTGGAGCAGGCCAAGCCGAAGGGCAAGAATGTTCTGCCGATGATCAACAAGGCCCTCGTGCTCTTCCAGTGGAAGCAGGACTTGTCAGGTGCGGAGCAGCTGTGCCGAGACGCTCTGCGCATCGACCCTGACTGCGACGTGGCGATCGCCACACTTGCTCAGCTGAGCCTGCAGCAGAGCAAGATCCCGGAGGCCATTGAGTACTTCCGCAAGTCGGCCGACATTGCACGCACGGAGCCCGAGTTGGTCAACGCCATCACCTACGAATATGCCTCGCGAGCGCAGCTCCAGTTTATCCGCGACTACCCTGAACAGGGCGCGGCATTGAGCCAGATCGCTAGCTCGCTTATGTAGGCCGTAGTAGCTCGGACCACGCACCCTGTCTACGAAACTGGGCACGCTCACGAAAGTCCCACAGCCGGTGCCGAAGCTTGCCCCACACAGCCTGGTTCTTTTGCGTGAGGTTGAGGCGGACGTTCCGCAAGCCTCCCAACTCACGGAAACATGCATTTTCAAAGAGGTCCGCGTTGGCAACGCCATGGCCACGCATCTCGTTCAGGAGAGCTTCTTCGAGGTGGGCATGGCGGAGGAGTGCCGCAAGAATACCACAGGCATTCGGCCATGCGGCGTTCTGCGTCTCGATGGCCAGTGTTGCGTGTGCACTCGACACACGCAGGCGCCATGTCGGCGTATGGACAAGGCATGCGAGCAGATGCAGCGATTTTCGTGGTTCCATGGACAGGTATACATCCAGTTCCTCCACACGCGACCAAAGGACCATGCGGGCAAACAAGTCGGGACGCTCATTCTCGAAAAAGGGATAGTAGAGCACCAAGCTTAAGAAACGCGGCGTGCACAAGCGCGGCTTGGGTCGTGCTAGCCAGGATGGCGGCTTGGGTGGGGCGCGTGGGACGAAGGGAAAATGCGCCATGTGCTGCCGGGCGACGTGCTCGGCTGGCAGCTGAGCGAGTTCGTCACGAAGCCACTGCGGCATGTCGTCAGGCTCGTCGCGCTCAAGCTCCTCGGGGGTATCGTCGAGAATGTGTTCTCCCACGGCCCATGCGGCGCGTGCATGAGAGCCACTCACCTGGGCGGCGTCGCGTAGAAGAGCTCGCGACTCGGTCTGCCACAGCGAGAGATGCTCGATGGTTGAGCCGCAGTAGTGTAGAAGTCGGAGCAGCTCTGCCTCCCAGCCCGCTGAGCTCTGGGTAAGCCGCGTGATATCGTCCATTCCAACAAAGAGTGCGCGAACGTAGCCAACGCACGGAAAGGGCGGCTTGGCCGCACGCATGCGTGCATACCATTTACGGAAATCTCGTACGTGCCGGGGCAAATAGAGGGTATCATACAGCGCGTGCAGCGCCCAATGTCGCACGACGTGCGATACGGCACTCAGACGCACCAGCGTCTGGATGCTGGTCGCATCGCCATCGGCTGCAGGCATATGAAGCTGCCATACAACACGGAACACTACTTCGAGTGGCAATCCCTGGGCGCGGCGCGTATCTGCATGCTGCATCGACTCGCGCAGCACCAAGAGAACGTGGAGCAGCGCAGCGAGCCACGCTCCTCCACCAGGTCAAAGCCAAGCGTGTGGCTGAGGCAAGAACACAGCCAACATGCACGTGATACTTGAGAATACGGACGTTCCGCGGCGTGGGCGGACCGTGCAGCTTGGCCCCTGTCCCCTCTGGATGTCCCAAGCACAGCGCACGCCCGAAGATTCCGGCAAAGGCGAAGAGAATGCGGGCTCTGCGAAAACGCCCAAGCCATCTGACATTGCCAGTCCTGCGCCGCCCTTGACGCGTCGGAGTTTTCCCGCTATATTTGGTGGTGCCTTTTTCAAGTCGCCCCCTGGCCCATCGCCCGTGAACAATAGAAGCTCGCGACGGCCGTCAGCGCGATGTGTCGACGCGTCCAAGCCCGCACCATCGGTGGCACAGGGGCATGAGGGCAACTTGACGGAGCAGCAGCAGCAGATTCTTGATGCATTCACCAAAGAGCTTGTTGAGAACAAGATTATCTCGCTAGAGAATGCGCCCCCATACCAAACGACACAGCTCCTCCGCTTCCTGCGTGCACGTAATTTTGACAAAAAAGCTGCGATGGACATGTATGTGCGCACAGAAGAGTGGCGCAAGAAAATTGACATGGACCGCCTGTACGAGGAGTTCTCCTTTACCGAGCGCGCCCAAGTCGCCCGCTATGGGTGGCGTATGTATTTTCACAAGACCGACCGCTTGGGTCGCCCGATCTTCATCCAAGACCTGTCGGGTCTTGATACAGAAAAGGTGTTTTCTGTGACGACCGCCGATCGCATTGTACAGAACTTTGCCGTGACATTGGAGCATGCCGTTCGAGAGCGCTACCTGGCATGTACAGCATCTAGAGGCCGCACTGTGGACGACAACTTGATGATTCTGAATGTGCAGGGACTAGGACTCAGCACGTTTTGGTCTATGAAGAACAAGCTGCAAGAGCTTCTCGGGATTCTCGATAACAACTTCCCTGAGCTGTCGGGGCGCGTTCAGATCATCAATGCCCCCATGCTCTTTACGACGGTGTGGTCATGCATCAAAGGATGGCTCCCGACGCAGACTGTCGAAAAGATTGACATCTGCGACAGCGACTATATGCCCAAGATTCGTGCGTTGGTCGATATGGAAAACTGGCCCAAGCACCTGGGCGGCGCATGTACATGCGGGAGGGATAGCAACGATAACGACGATGACGACGACGCTCATGAATCACGACCAGCATGTGAAATAAGCGACTCGGGTCCATGGCCGAAACAGCCTGGTTTGTAGAGAAAATTGGGTATCCATTATGAATAAAGGGCTAGTTGGACTGAAAGCGCGTAATGGTAAATTCAATGAGAAATACCCACAGAGTGACGTAGCCCAAAATGCCGATGGGAACAACATTGCGCCAAACAGCCACGTTCCAGTGAAAGACACGGCGGGAATGGATCCGAGCCGCGCGATAATTTTGGAAAAAAGCCGACATGCGTGTCTTTTGCCTACGCGGTCGATACCGGCGCCGCTGCTTTCGTTGCCGTCGCCGCTCATCAAGTTGTCGATGCCAGCGCTCCATATCGACACGCGAGAAGAGTGTATGCGGCGAGGAAGTTGACGCCTGTGTGTCTGGCACCGAGGACGCTTGATTCGCCTCCGGCTTGCCAGGCGACTCAGTGTCCGATTCACTCGTGACACCATCATCGGGCGCACCTGTCAAGGCACGAATCACGCGCACACCACCCTCACGATACAGTCGGAACCGCTCCGAGCGGCTCAGGCGCCAGGGCCGCGAGTGCAGCAGTTGGTACAGATCTTCCTGATCCGAATGCAGTCCCTCGGCATCCGAGACACCCGTCTCATTCACGTCCGAGTACGCACCATCATTCGATGACGGCACGTCCACATCCGTAATGTTACTCGTGATCCAGCGAGCCAGGATCTCGAAAAAGGACGTAAATGTCGATATCACGATCCAGCTCGCAGCCGGCTGGGAAGGCCCAAAGCACCACAAGACCCAGCGCACGAGCGACCAGCAAATCGACTGGAACGTAATCAGGCGAATGAGCGAGGGTACTAATGTGTAATAAATAAGCCAGCGCCGTAAAAGCATAGTCATGAGCGACAGAGCATGAAAGGCTGTACATATACTCCAGAGTGAGCAGAAAAAGTATTCGATCGCACTCGGTGTTAACGACATGAAATTGGTGCGCAGCCATCGGTAGTTAAGGGCTTGCTGGTATGAGTGTTGCAGCAAAGAAATGGTACCGACCAGGCCAGGGACCACCGCAAATAGGCGCAAAGAGTGCAGCAACAGCTCGAAACCAAGAGGCAATGGTTCAAGAGGCTCAACCTGCTCTGTTGGACGCGGCACGGAGGACTTGGGTGAGTCGGAAGCGAGGAACGACGGGACCATGGAGAGAATCCCTCGATAGTGTCTTGACAGACTTTCACGTGCCCCGTGGACCGAGGACGATGCTGCTGCTGCCACGAAAGATGGCTGAGATTTTGTGTTCCTGTATTTCATACGAATCATATCATGTTGCTGAAGCGTCTGTTGAGAGAAGGTGCGCCTTCGGCGACGATGATATAAGCATTCCTCGTCTTCATCCGAAAGAAGCAGATCACCCGAGGATACTGATGCGGCATCCGTGTCGATATGGGAAATCTCGGGCTCAGAAGACGAACGCACCAATGGCTCTCGTGAAGATAATGTATGACAATGAGTGGATTCTTGTGCCACCATAGAGTAAGGCGGTGGGCAGTCGAGTGCATTCACTGTCAAAGCGTCAGGTAGCAGAGTCGGTGGGTCGGAAGGCGTGCTCATTGACAGAGCATCACGAGACCAGCTCGCATTCTCTGCGAAAGGAGCCATCCGGCGAGCGCGACATGCCGAGGCACCTGACTCGCTCCGCGCTACGTGTGACGTCGCGAGAGCACATGTGCCGGTCTGATCATGTAGGTCCAATGACTCCGCCCTGCGCAAAGAGACATCAACATCCGGACGTCCCATGTCACTTTTGGATAAAGAGACAAATGCTTTCTCGCTTGCGACGCAAAAAGACCGCTGAGTCTTCACTAAACTGTTGCGTGTGCGTTGCTCGAATGCCAGCTGGGCCACGAAGTCTTTCAGGTACGAGGGGGAAAACACGCGCCAGTGTAATATTAGTCAGCAGGCGTACATTGACTGCAGGCTGAAACGCAGGCTCCGCGTTCGCCAGTCTGTTTGATCGAGGCATGTCGGAGTTTTACGTGCGATACTAGTACGTGTTTCTCTCTTACACGCACAGTACGGGGCATAAAGGTCGACATGGTCACGAGTTCCTCGAATTTGAGTATGACCGCGGGCGCTTGCGATATGCGAATAATAGCAACTACCGTAACGATTCGCTGATTCGCAAAGAGAGTATGTCTTGGCGCACTCACAGTAGTGTGGATTAGTCCACTTATGACAGATCAGCTGCGTTCCATAGTGGAAAGCAGTGAAATTCTCAAGTACGTTACTACGACTGACACGTGCAGGGAAGATGACACGACATGGCCGAAAAGGAATGCGATGGGACGACAAGAACTCGAGATCCGGCTGGGTAAAGAACACATCTCTTTCGAAACTGCCAAGCTTGGATCTCTTGTCGAGGTGCAGGACAGCGAGGACCCCGAAGGGCTGCGTGTGATGTACTACTTGGTACAAGATCTCAAAGTATGTGCGACCTGTATATTTGATCGACTTACGTCAGTGTCTGGTGTTTAGTCTCATATCGATGCACTTTAAAATCAAGCCCATTTCCGTGTGATGCACAGACATGATCTACGTACAAACAAGCACATGACACGTGTAGGATATACCCGTAGATGCAGTACTACAATCCATCAATATGCTTACTCCTGGATTTTGGCCAGGATTTCCGAGTCGCGGATCAAGAGGTATTCTTCATCACCCACCTTAATTTGGTTGCCGCCCCAAGATGGCAGCAGCACCTTGTCACCGGGCTTCACGCTAGTGGGCACAACCTGTCCGTCCTTGTTGGGAGCACCGGGGCCAGCGGCGATAACCGAAGCTTCAGGCATGGGCGTCGAGCTCGACGACGAGGGCAGGAAAATGCCGGTGGCCGTCTTGGTCTCCGGCTTAAACCGTTGAACCAGCACACGATCGAGAAGAGGCACCACCGACTTGATATTGCGGATCGTAGAAGCAGCAGCCGACTGTGAGCGTTAGATTTGTGACGACGGTGGCGGAACGTACCATAATGCGTTTGTGTGGGATACGATGTCTGTTCGCCTGTCGATATATCCACCCCTCTGGCAGCGCACCTTCGAGTCTACCCCACAATCGGCCGAAGAAATCCACTTCCATGTGGTTCGGTGTGCTTCCACGTTGCTGGCCGCCTTGTGGAGACGCTCGATGACTGGCTGAGCCAAATGGCTTCTCGAGCATCGGTGGCAATTTCCTTCGAAGCGCTTCTTCCGGCTTCGGCGTGCACAACGTTCGGGCGGTTGTACCACTTGATATAGTCTGCCACACGCATCGCACTCCGTCCCTATTCTTTACCTTCGAACTATGTCTATGTTGCGTGCTTCTGCGGCATCCTCGCGCATGCCGCGTGTGCTGAATTCGCGTGCTCTGTCGACGTCGGCAGCCGCTCTGGCCCACAAGGAGGTCAAGTTTTCAAACGATGGTCGTGCGGCCATCCTGAAGGGTGTGAACCTCCTTGCTAACGCTGTGAGTGTGACGCTAGGCCCCAAGGGTCGCAATGTGATCATCGAGCAACCATTCGGTGGTCCCAAGATCACGAAAGACGGTGTCACGGTGGCACGTGCTATTGAACTCAAGGACAAGTACGAGAACTTGGGTGCTCGCCTCGTGCAGGACGTGGCCAGCAAGACCAATGAGGTAGCTGGTGACGGTACGACGACTGCCACGGTGCTGGCTCGCGCTATCTACGCCGAAGGTGTGAAGAATGTGGCTGCTGGCTGCAACCCCATGGACCTGCGCCGCGGTAGCCAAGCCGCTGTGGACGCTGTGATCAAGTATCTGGAGGCTAACAAGCGCGAGGTGACGACATCGGAGGAGATCGCGCAGGTCGCGACCATCTCGGCCAACGGCGACAAGCACGTTGGCTCGCTTATTGCCACTGCTATGGAAAAGGTGGGCAAGGAAGGTGTGATCACGGTCAAGGAAGGCAAGACGCTTGAAGATGAGATTGAGATTACGGAGGGTATGCGCTTCGACCGTGGCTACATTTCTCCCTACTTTATCACAGACATCAAGACGCAGAAGACCGAGTTTGAGAAGCCGCTTGTGCTTTTGAGCGAAAAGAAGATCTCGGCTTTGCAGGACATTCTTCCGTCTCTCGAGGCCGCTGTGACCATGCGCCGTCCCCTCTTGATCATTGCTGAGGACATTGACGGCGAGGCTCTGGCTGCCTGCATTCTGAACAAGCTGCGTGGTCAGCTGCAGGTGTGTGCTGTCAAGGCCCCTGGCTTTGGTGACAACCGTAAGAGCATTCTCGGTGACTTGGCCATTCTCACGGGTGGTCAAGTGTTCTCAGACGACCTTGACATGAAGCTTGAACGCGCTTCGCCCGATATGCTTGGCACGACGGGCAGTGTCACCATCACAAAGGAGGACACTATCTTCTTGAATGGCGAGGGTAGCAAGGATGCCATCACGGCCCGCTGTGAGCAGATTCGCTCGGCCATGAATGACCCCTCGACTTCCGAGTACGACCGCACAAAGCTGCAAGAGCGCCTTGCTAAGCTGAGCGGCGGTGTGGCTGTCATTCGTGTGGGTGGCTCGTCGGAAGTTGAGGTTGGCGAGAAGAAGGACCGCTACGACGACGCTTTGTGTGCGACGCGTGCTGCCGTGGAAGAGGGTATCGTGCCTGGTGGTGGTGTCGCCCTGCTCAAGGCTGCCAAGTCGCTTGACTCGATCACCACGGCCAACTTTGATCAACAGCTGGGTGTGTCGATTGTGCGCAGCGCTCTGACGCGTCCTGCTCGCCAGATTGTGGAGAACGCTGGTGAGGAAGGCTCGGTCGTGGTCGGCAAGCTCATGGAGAACCCTGGCGACTTTGGCTTTGGCTACGATGCCAGCACGGGCGAATACAAAGATCTGATTGCGGCGGGTGTGCTTGACCCATTCAAGGTCGTGCGCACGGCTCTGCAAGACGCTTCGGGTGTTGCCTCGCTTCTCACGACGTCCGAGTGCTGCATTGTGGAAGCCCCTGAGGAGAAGCCAGCTCCCATGCCCGGTATGGGCGGCGGCATGGGTGGTATGGGCGGCATGGGCTTCTAAGGTAGTTATATCCCCGTGTAGTTCCGTATATATCCGTCGAATGTGTCTGAGCATCATGATCATGGGTTGGTCGTTACGAACCTTTGTGTCAACTAATGAAGTGTGTGGTTCTATGACGAGCGAGCGGCGCGGTGGATGACCGCAAAGAGCGATAGGGCTTCTTGCGCTTGCTGGAAGTCTTCATGGTTCACAATGGACGCCATCGTTTGGTCTTTGGTTTCGAATGGCGACGGAATGAACTTCTTGAGGTACTCGTACGCCACGAGCGTTGCACCAAACTGCGGACTCGAACGCAGCACACGAGCCAGAGAGCCCTTGAAGAACGCTGTTGGCGACTCGTTGGCAAGAATCTTGGCGAAGCAGTCGCTAATGCCCGAGTACGTCGCCTGGCCCTTGCGTGCCTCGACCTGCAAACGCGTCTTGATTACATCGGCAGGCGTCGTCAGGAACGCGGCTGGCACACCTGCGATGGATGCTGCGGCCATCAACTCGCCGAACGACAGCCTGTGGTCGGGACGCTCGCCGAAGTAGTCGTGCTTCAGGTGCGCATACGCTGGGAAGTAGATGGCGCTGAATGGAATGTCACGCAGCAAGCAGGCACCCGCACCGCGGTACAGACCCATGAGGCCGAGGCTGCGGATGATATGTATCGCGCCAGATTTAACCTTGCTGGGATCCGGCGATTCACCCTGGACCTGCAGGCGGATCTTGACAATCTCGAGCGGGTTGGTGAATACCACCTGGGAGCCACCGGCCACACCACCAGCGAGGATCTCAGCGCCGAGTGACACATGGCCGTCCTTGTCCATGGTTAAGGAACGCACAAGATCGTTCATCGTAAGCTTGATGGCTTTTTCAGGCGCCACACCCAGCAGCTGCGGAAGAAGACCTGAGTAGAAGCCGAGAAAGCCCTCATTACGAAGCACCTTGCGTGCACAGTCGAGACTGTTGCGGTACATGACTTCACCTGTGACACTCGAGCGCTGGTTCTGCATTCGGGTCTTGACTAAGTCGATGGGATACACAAACGCGGCGCCTGTGGCACCGGCAAAACCGCCGAGCACAAAGTTGAAGGTCGATTGACCGACATTTTGAAGGGCGGACTTGATAAAGGACGACGACGCGGTCCTGTCCTGCGAGGCAACGGCGCCAGAGGCCTGGTCCATGAGAGACTCCACAGCACCGGCGTCGTGCACCGAGATGGTGTGACGCACATACTCGCCATTCGGAGATGGTTGAGTTTCGTACTTCACTTTGCTGTTTTGGCGTTGCGCGCCTGTCTCAAAGTACCTCAGCTTGGACGCCAACAACGGCGGAAGGTCCTTGGGCGTGTATATCTGGGAGCGATATGAGAAGAAGCGGAAAACGTACCTGAAACTGGAGTTTCGATTGTCCTTTGAGTGATGTCGGATCCTCTGACGTGGCCGCTGCGGATGCTAGAGGCATCGCATCACAAAGGAGCGGTGAGAACACCATTTGCATCAACAGTGAGAAGAAAGCGCTCGACTTTCAACAACACTGTGTTGCAACTGCGAGTCATGTAATTAAGTGCCTATATATTTGCAAACCAGCCGAATGAAGCCACGTGAAGCCACGTGGCTCTAGGACCTGGCGATGGTACGACGCGGCGCCGAAGCAGCGCCTGTCTTGTGCGAGACGCGCTCGACCACACTGGTGCCATCACGGAAACGGGCGCGGAAGAGCACGTTTGCATTGGAAAATAGACCCTCTTTTAGAGAAACAACGATGAATTGGGATCCTTTGAATCGCGTGCTGAACAAGTGACCGATGTGCTGTGTGTGTGACAGGTCCAGAGCCGCATCGACCTCGTCCAGGATGTACATGGGCGCGGGGTTGAACTGCAAGAGCGACATGATGAGACTGAGAGCGATAAGCGAACGCTGACCGCCACTCAGCTCCGTAAGGCTCTGCTTCCACGTCGCACCGAGCCGCACACGCACTTCCAAGCCCTGCGTCACGTCTTGTCCCTCGGGCGGCTGGAGCATGGCATAGTTGCCCGGTAGCAACTCGCCAAAAATAGCGCCAAAATCGCGATTCACCTGCTCAAACGTCGTCTGCAGTGCATCGCGCTTGTACCGATCGAGCTCCTCGATAGTTTGCTCGATCTTGTTTTTGTCACGTAGCACCGTGGAGAGCATATGCTGCAGACTCGCGTCCTTCTTCTCGACATTGTCGATCATATGCATGACGCGCGGGTTAATGCGCCGACGAAGTCCGCTCTGCTGCTCGTCAAGCCGCTTGCACTGCCGACGCACGTCGTCCATGTTGTGCTTGGCAAACTCGTACGCCGAGCCAGGCTGCCCAAACAGGTGGCATTCGTCCAAGATCCATGGAAAAGCCGTCTCGAGGGCCGTAATGTGGCGCTGTGCCGTGGCATGCACATGCTCGAGTTGCTCAAGTTCGCGATGCCACTGCTTGAGCTGCAGCTCACCATCAGCCACGGAAGCCTTTTTGGCTTGCAAGGCCGCTTGGAGCTCAGCGACTTGGTCGTCACACGCTGCCATGGCAGCACGAGTTTCAGCCATCGCCGCCTCACTTTCTGCTACGCGCGTTTGCAGATGATGCATATGCATCGAGCTGGCCTGTAGCTCGTCGTCAGCTTGCTGCAGCGATGCATGCGCCTCATCGAGTCGCTCCTGTGCATGCTCCACCTCTATGCGCGCCTGTTGGCACGCCAGTTCCGAAGAGCGCAGCGCACTTTGCCGTTGCTTGAGTTCTTTCGCTCGCTCGGCAAACTCGGCTTTCATCGACTTGCATGATGCACGCACCTGGCCGACCTTGGCTTCCTTGTCGGTGTCAAACTCGGTGATATCACGCTCAATCGAGGCGGTGCGTGCCGTGGCCTCTTTGAGACGTGCCTGAGCCACCTCCATCGAAGACCGCAACTCGTCTAGCGACGTACGACATGTGTCAATTTCGGCTTGGAGCATGGCGGCACGGCCGCCCTCGACCTGCTGCTGCACAAGGCGCGCCTCATGCGCCTTGAGTTCAACGTGCGATACGAGCTCCTGATACGCTGCGTGCTGTGCTTGCAGTGCGTCCCATTCTGCATGAGTCGCTTCATACGCAGCACGCGCCTCATTCCACTGGGCGGCTTTGCGCGCTACATCTTGCATGCGTAGGAGGACACTATGACTCCCTGACGAAGGGGCGCTGCCGCCCGAGAGTGTGCCTGCAGGGTCATAGACGTCGCCGTCCATCGTGACGCTCTTCATGCGTACGGCCGCGTCAAATGTGACGCGCTTGGCCGTCGCAGCATCGCGGCAGACAAGCGTCGAGCCAAAGACGTACTCGAGGGCCTTGGCCACCTCGTCTTCGTACCCAATGAGCGAGAGGGCCAAGTCAACATGGCCTGGTGCAAGTTTCTGGGCCGCCTGCACACGCTGCGACGACGCGACGTGCGGCTGGATCTTGGATAAGGGAATGAGCGTGACGCGTTTCTTGAGCTGGCCGTGTGCTAGGAGCTGGGCGCCCACATGCTCATCCTCGACGACGACGCTGTACAGTCGGCCACCGGCACATGTTTCGAGGGCCGTCGCGAACTTTGCACGCTCGGCATCAAGCTGCACCAGACTTGCCACTAGGCCCTTGACGCGGCTGCGATCAAAGTCGGGCGAAGGATCCGCATACGTAAATTGCAGAGCCGATGGAAGGCGGTCCTCTAAGGCACGCCGCTCGGATGAGAGGCGCGCCATGTCGTCCTGGAGCTGCATGCGATGTGTGCGTAGCTGCTCGAAGCGCCGAGCATCCCATGCATGTGCATCGAGCTGCACCTGCGCCGCCTCAGCGGCCTGATGAGCCCGCTCCAGCTTGGTATGAAGCGCGCGACTCGCGTGCCGTTCCTGCTGTGCCTGTGGTTCTTTGGTGCGGAGCTCGCGCTCCAGGTGCTCGATGCGTACTTGCATCTGCTGTAGCTCTGACTTGACGGCTGTCTCGTTCTCACGCGCCTTCGCCAGCTGGCCCTGGAAGCCGCCCTGGGTATCTTGAGTGCCGACGCCTGTCAGCAAGGTCTGTAAGAGGGATTCCTGTTCAGCAAGAGAGGCACTCTCCTTGTCGTATTCGTCTTTAAATGCAGCAAATGAGGATGAAAGAGAGGCATGGTCTTTTTCCTGCGTCTCGAGTGCAGTTTTGGCCGCGTCAAGAGCGTGCGTGTCTGCCTCGACGCGGCGTGCCTCTTCTTCATGCGCCGCCTGGCGGAATTCGTGCTGCGCCGTAGCCTCGACCAGCTGGTGATGCAGCTGCTTAGCATCAGGCCCCGTGCTTTTTTGGCCGCGCTGCTTTTGCTCTAACGCTGCCAATTCCGTGCGCAGGCTTTCAATGTGCTGCACCCACGCAGTCATCTCCGCCTGCTTGTCGCGGATGCGTTGCCGCGTATCTTCGAGGCCCGACTGCTCTCTCTGCGTGTGCAGCGTTTGCCATTCGTGCGCCTTAGCCAGGCGCTCGAGGCGCTCAAGCTCGGACGTGGCTTTTTGGTATTCAAGAAACGCGCGTTTTTCCTCCCGTAGGCGGTCAAGTTTTGGCCGGATCTCTTCTTCGAGCAGCGCGGAGATTTCACGAACCTTTTGATCTTTCTTGGCCATCGTCCGAAATGCGCGCTCCTTGCGCTCCTCAAACATGCGTGTACCCGTGGCTTCCTCCATCATCGACAGGATTTCGGCGGGTTTCATGTTCAAGACCTTGGTGATGCGACCCTGCATGATCAAAAAGTTGGGGTTGTTGATGTTGAGCTGAACGCTTTGGAATAGATTCTGCACGGCTTGCTGCGTCGCCTTGTGGCCATTGATCAGGTACTTGGATGCGCCACCCATCGCCACCTGACGCGTCACGGTGATGGTGGCATAGTTTTCAAACGCGACGGGCGAGCGCTCCTTGTCACTGTTATCGAAAACGATCGTCACAGACGCTTTCGTGACACCAGCCTGTCCACGCTTGTAGATCAGGTCCTGCATATTCGACGCCCGCACCGAGCTCAGGTTGGTCAGACCCAACACGAAGCAAATGGCATCCAGGATATTGCTCTTGCCACTTCCGTTGAGCCCAGTGATGGCATTGAAGCTCGGATCGAATCCCCGAACATGCGTGCGCACGGGGTAACTTTTGAACCCGTCGATGACGAGCTCCTCAATCCGCATGCGCCGCGGCCAGAGACGTGGGAGAGGGCTTGGGAGGGAGGGGGACGTGTCGTGTAGGATCACGTGATACAAACGACGCGCGTCCTCCGTGAGGCGCGTCGCCGTTCGTCATGGCGAGTCGGCAGGCCACACTCGATGCGCTCTTTGGCGGCCAGCCCGAAGCCAAGCGCGTAAAGACAGAGGCGCCGGCAGAAAAGACGAGTGAGCCTCTGCGAAAAGAGTCGGATGGCGTGCCGATCCCTTATGCGGTGCTGGTTGACACGTTTACGCGCGTCGAGGCTACGACCAAGCGCCTCGAGATCCTAGAGCTCGTGACGAATTTGTTCATGCGGATCGTCTACGAGAGCAGCCAGAGCAAGCCACTGCTTTCTGCGCGGGACAATCTCTTGTATGCCGTGTACTTGTGCATCAATCGCTTGTGCCCCGATTATGAAGGCCTCGAGCTGGGCATTGGCGAAGGGCTCTTGATCAAGGCCATTGCTCAGAGCACAGGCCGCGAAGTCGCGCGGATAAAGAAGGATTTCGAGAGTCTGGGTGACTTGGGCCTTGTGGCGCGTGCATCGAAAAAGCACCAGCCGACCATGTTTCGCGCGCAGGCTTTGACGTTGTCGTACGTGTTTCACCAGCTGCGTCTGATTGCGGCAGCGTCGGGCGCCAAGTCGCAGGACAAGAAGCTTGGCATCATCAAGCGGTTGCTAGCGGCATGCAGTGATGATGAGGCCAAGTACTTGATCCGCAGTCTGGAGGGCAAGTTGCGGATTGGCCTCGCCGAAAAGACGGTGCTCATGGCCGTGGCGCAGGCAGTGATGCTGGTGATGCGGGGCGAGGCCTGCTACGTGGCCGACCTGGGTCCATCGCTGGAGAATGGTATCCACACCGTCAAGGCCGTGTTCAGTGAGTTGCCGTCGTACGATGTCCTGATCCCAGCCTTGTTGGCGCATGGCGTGGAGCACCTTCACGAGCACGTTACCTTGACGCCGGGCATTCCGCTCAAGCCCATGCTGGCGAAGCCGACCAAGGCGATTGGCGAGGTGCTGGACCGGTTTGAGGCGCAAGCCTTTACGTGTGAGTACAAGTACGATGGCGAGCGTGCGCAGGTGCATGGCTTTATGGAGCACGGGCAGCTTCAGGTGCGTGTGTTTAGCCGCAATTCGGAGGACATGAGCGTCAAGTACCCAGACCTTGTCGTGCAGATACCCCATTGCCTCCGGGAGGGCCGTGTGCACAGTTTCGTGCTGGATGCTGAGGCTGTGGCGTGGCAGCCGCGCGCCTCGGAGCCGGGGCGGCTGCTGCCGTTTCAAGAGCTGAGCCGGCGGAAGCGCAAAGACGTGCAGGCGGACGATGTGCGTGTGGCGGTCAAGGTATTTGCGTTTGATCTGCTGTATCTGAATGGGGCGTCTCTGCTGCAGGAGGCCTTGGTGCGGCGGCGGGCCCTGCTGCGGGAGTGTTTTGCGCCCGTGGAGGATGAGTTTGACTTTGCGACGTCCAAGGACTGCACGACGACCGAGGAGATCCAGGCGTTCTTGGATGAGAGCGTTGCGCATGGCTGTGAAGGTCTGATGGTCAAGATGCTCACGGGTGGCGATGCGACGTACGAGCCGAGTCGTCGGTCGATCAACTGGCTCAAGCTCAAGAAGGACTATTTGTCGGGCACGGGGGACAGTCTTGATCTGACGGTGATTGGCGCGTACTATGGTCGCGGCAAGCGCACGAACGTGTACGGTGCGTTTCTTCTTGCCTGCTATGACGAAGACAGCGAGACGTACCAGAGCGTGTGCAAGATTGGCACGGGCTTTTCCGAGGCGGATCTTGATGCGCACTATACCACGCTGAAGGCGCTGGAAATTTCTGCTGCGAAGAGCTACTACGACCTAGGTGAGGCCAAGCCGGATGTGTTTTTTGAGCCGCGCATCGTATGGGAAGTGCTGGCGGCGGATCTGTCGCTGAGCCCTGTCTACACAGCCGCGCGCGGTGCGATCGATGCGCGCGGTGTATCGCTGCGCTTTCCGCGTTTCGTTCGGATCCGCGACGACAAGACGCCTGACATGTCGACGACGCCCGGGCAGGTCGCGAGCATGTACCGAGCGCAGGCGGCGACGTCGGCGCGGATCGACGACGAGCCGGACGAGTTTTGGTAGTCTCCTCCACCGTAACCACCACCACCACCACGACCATGGGGCCGCTTTGGACTGTGGGGCTGCAGGCGCTGCAGGCGCGCCTCGACACGCCTGCGATCCCGTGGAAGGCGCTCGTGAATGCGCTTCTGTGGGGCGTGTATGTGTTTGAGACGTATGTGTCGTGGCGGCAGTACCGGATGTATAGTCGGACGACGCCGCCACCGGCGCTGGCGGGTCACGTCAGCGAGGACGATTTCCGCAAGAGCCAGCGGTATGGCCGAGACAAGATGCGCTTTTCGATGGTGTCTGATGCGGTGATGCATGTGGTGAACCTCGTGAGTGTGAATGGCAATGCGAGTGCGCACATGTGGGGCTGGGGCGGTGGGCTGCTCCGCTGGCTGCGTGTGGCGCCGAGTGAGCAGGCGCTGTCCGCGGCGCACATGCTGGTGACGACGGTGTGTTATCTGCCGCTCAAGATGGTGCTGGAGGCGTATCGTGCGTTTGTGATTGAGGCGCGGCATGGCTTTAACAAGCAGACGTGGGGCACGTTTGGCATGGATCACGTCAAGCAGCTGCTGCTGAGTGCGGCGCTGGGTGCGCCGCTCGTGGCGCTGTTGGTGAGTGTGATCCGATGGGCGGGCGATGCGTTCGTGGTGTACACGGTGCTGCTCGTGCTGGCTGTGACGCTGTTTGGCTCGGTGATTTTTCCGACGTTCATTCAGCCGCTGTTCAACACGTTGACGCCCGTGCCGGAGGGCCGCCTGCGGGACCGCGTCACGGCGCTGGCGACGTCGCTGCGCTTCCCGCTCAAGCACCTGTACGTCATTGACGGGAGCAAGCGCAGTAGTCACTCGAATGCGTACTTTTACGGGGTCGTGCCGGGTGGCAGCAAGCACATTGTGCTGTATGACACGCTGATCGAGCACTCGACGCCCGCGGAGATTGAGGCGGTGCTCGCGCACGAGCTTGGGCACTGGTCGTACTCGCACCCCGTCAAGATGATGGCCGTGTCGTACGTGCAGATCGCCGCGCTGCTGACGCTCTTTACCGCGTTTATCGACAATGCCTCGCTCTATGCGGCGTTTGGCTTCCGCGGGCCGCCGCTGCCCGTGTGGATCGGCCTCGAGCTGTTCAGTCTCGTGCTGCATCCGCTCGATGCGCTGCTGCAGTTTGGCATGCACGCCATGACGCGCCAGATGGAGTATGCCGCGGATGCGTTCGCGGTGCGTCTGCCGCGGCCGCAGGGCGCCGACGACGGCAAGACGTACCAGGAGCTGCTGCAGTCGTCGCTCATCAAGCTGCAGGTGCACAATCTGTCGACGATGCACCATGACGCGCTCTTCAGTGCGTACCACCATAGCCACCCGACGCTGCCCGAGCGCCTCGCGGCGATCGAGCGCGTCGCCAAAACCACGTAAGCGTTTCTCCACCACTATGATCGCCGGCTGGATCCAGGCCATGTGTGCGGTGCTCGACACGCCTGCGGTGCCGTGGCAGCAAGTCGCGAGCGCGCTGACGACGCTCGAGTACGTCGTGCACATGTACGTCCTGCAGCGCCAGGCGCCGCTGTACGAGCGCACGCAGCTGCCGCCGGCGCTTGCGCCGTACGTGAATGCGCGCGACTTTGCCGAGCGCCAGCAGGCGAGTCGGGCGGCCGTGCGCTGGGAGATGATCACTTACACGGGGCGCTATGCGCTCACGATGCTGCGGATCGTCTTGCTCGCGAACGCGCAGGCATGGACGTGGGCCGGGCGCCTCGTGCCGCACAGCGAGGTACGGCGGACGCTGGTGTACGTGCTCGTCCTCGCCGCGTTCTTTGTGCCGTTCGAGCAGCTGGTCAAGGCGAGTGAGCTGTACATGGCGCAGCGGCAATCGTCGCCTGCCTCGCTGGCGCCGTGGCGTACGCACCTGCGCGACTTTTTCATCATGCTGCCGTTCCGTGTCCTGCTCAGCCTCGCGGTCGTGGCGTGTGGCGTTTCGCTCGCGCACTACGCCGGCGAGATGCTGCCGGCGTACATCATCGCACTCGGCGCCGTGTACATCGTGTTCGTGTCGTTCGTGTACCCGCGCGCCGTGCGCCCGTTCTTCGACCAGCCCGTCGTGCTCGACAGCGGTGCGCTGTACACACGCGCCCAGGCCGTGGCGGCGAAGCTGCGCTTCCCGCTGGAGCATGTGTTCCTCGCGACGCAGAACTCCTCGGACGGCGGCGCCTACTGCTTTGGCTCACGCACGTTCTGCGTCGTGGTGCTCGATCGCCTCGCGAGCGATGCGGAGATCGAGGCGGTGCTCGCGCGTGCGATGGTGCCGTGGACGCTGCGTCATCCAAGGACGCTCACGCTGTGTGCGGCGGTGCCCCGGGCGCTGTGGGTGCTGGGCATGGCGCTGCTCGTGCAGAATGCGTCGCTGGCGCGCGCGTTTGGTCTGGAGGACGTGCCGCGCCTCGTCGGCTGGCACCTCGCCGCGTGCATCGTGCAGCCGCTCGTGGCCCTGGCGCGCTTCGCCGCGCACATTCTCCAGCACCGGCTGTGCTTGGAGGCGGATGCGCATGCGGTGCGCCTGGAGCCCAAGCCGGGCAGCCTCGTGCGTGCGATCGCGACGCTCGGCGTCGAGCATCTGCTCATGGCGTCCGCGTACGACGACGCGCTGTACAGTGCGTACGAGCGCGACACTCCGACGCCCACACAGCGTATCATGGCGCTCGCTACGTGACTACTTGCGCTCGAGGCTCTTTTTGTAGGCGGCTTCCATGTCGGCCTGGACATTGGGCATGACAGGCTCGTGCTTCTTGTACTCCATAGAAAACTCGCCCTTGCCCTGCGTCAGGCCACGCAGCTGGCTCGAGAAGCCAAACATGTCGTTCAGCGACACCTCGGCCGTGATGGTAAAGTCGTCTTCGCGCACCTCGGTGTCCTCGATCGTGCCCTTGCGCTGATTGAGCGCGCCGATCACCGCGCCTTGGAACTCGACGGGCGCGAGCACCTCGACGGCCATGCGCGGCTCCAGAATCAGCGGCTGTGCGCCACGGAACGCCTCGCGGAACGCGGCGTGCGCAGCGATGCGGAATGCCAGCTCGCTCGAGTCGACGCTGTGCGCCGCGCCGTCCTCGAGCACCATGCGCACGCCACACACCGGGTAGCCAGCGAGCGCGCCCTTCTCGAGACCGTCGTGGAAGCCCTTCTCACACGCAGGAATGTAGCTCGGCGGAATGTTGCCGCCGACGACGCTGTTCACAAACGCCGTGTCCTTGCCCGTGTCCTCGTCGACCTTCATCGGCTCAATGTAGCCGATCACGCGACCAAACTGACCCGCACCACCCGTCTGCTTCTTGTGCGTGTAGTTGAACGGCGCAGTCTGCGAGATCGTCTCGCGGAACGCGACGCGCGGCTTGCCCGTCGTGCACGGCACATTGTACTCGCGGCGCATGCGCTCCACGTAAATGTCCAGGTGCAGCTCGCCCATGCCCGAAATGATCGTCTCGCCCGACTCACTGTCGACGTGCACGCGGAACGTCGGGTCCTCCTTCTGGAAGCGGTTCAGCGCGCGCGAGAAGTTGACGCTCGTGTCCTTGCCCTCCGGCGTCAGCGACAGCGAGATGACCGGCTCCGGCACAAACATCGCCGACATCGACAGCGCCGTACTGCCGTCCGTGAACGTATCACCCGACGAGCACTCCACACCAAACATGGCGCAGATCTCGCCGGGGCCAATCTCCTGCACATCCTCCATGTCGTCGGCGTGCATACGCACCAGACGCGGCACCTTGACCTTCTTGCCCGTACGCGAGTTGAAGATGATGCCGCCGCGGCGCAGCACACCCTGGTACACACGCATGTACGTCAGCTGTCCAAAGCGGCTCTCTTCCAGCTTGAACGCCAGACCGACGAGCGGCGCCTCAGTCGCCGGCACCAGCTGCACCTCACTGCCGCGCTGCGCCGTCGACTGCACCGCCGTCACGTCCTCTCCAGCCTCGTTCGCCTCCGCCGCCAGACGCTTGGCCACCGCCGTGTCGTTCGCAACGGCCCGCACCTCCATCGGATTCGGCAGGTACGCACACATGCCGTCCAACAGCGCCTGCACGCCCTTGTTCTTGATCGCCGTGCCAAGGAACACGGGCGAGAAGCGGCAGGCGACCGTCGCGCGGCGCACCGCCGCCACGAGCTCCTCCAACGTCGGCTCGCGCTCCTCGATAAAGATCTCTGCCATCTCGTCGTCCACATCCGACAGCTGCTCAATCAGCTCCTGGCGCTTCTGCTTCGCGAGCTCCAGCACCTCGGCAGGAATCTCGTCCGTTTCACGCACGACATTGCCCTTCGTGCCTTCGTTGTACACGGCCTTCCAGCGCACAATGTCGACCAGCCCAGCAAAGTCATCCTCCGCCCCGATCGGCACCTGCATCGCCGCCGCCGGCATACGCAGCTTGGTCCGGATCTGCTCAATCACACGGAACGGGTTCGCACCCGCGCGGTCCATCTTGTTGATAAACGACAGGCGCGGCACACTGTACCGGCGCATCTGGCGATCCACCGTCATCGTCTGAGACTGCACACCCGACACGGCACACAGCACCAGCACCGCTCCGTCCAACACACGCAGCGCACGCTCGACCTCAATCGTAAAGTCGACGTGGCCCGGCGTGTCGATAATGTTGATGTGGTAGTCCTGCTTCTTCTGCGTCGTAACCTCCGTCGTATCGGCCGCATCACCCGTCATGTCACTGCGCTCGGTCGGCGGTGTCGCTTTCCAGTTGCAGTACGTCGCGGCCGACTGGATCGTAATACCCTTCTCACGCTCCAGCTCCATGCTGTCCATTTTCGCGCCGACTTCATCACGTCCACGCACTTCGTGGATGTCCTTGATGCGGCCCGTGTAGTACAGCACGCGCTCCGTCAACGTCGTCTTGCCGCTGTCAATGTGCGCACTAATACCGACATTGCGCTGGCACAGCAAGCGCTGAAGATCCGACTCCGTAGGCTTGATGTCCGTCGCTAGCGGCGTGGCTTGCGTAGCGAGACTGCGCACCCAGCGCATAGCGCGCGTACGTGTGGCGCAACGCGCGACGGATGCCACGCTCATTCGCATCAGGGCAAGACAAAAAGGACTTGGGCCGAAAACCCAACGCTGACGAAGCCCTCCTCCACACAGCCAGGAAGAAAAAAAGGAACGACAAGAACAGGATTCGAACCTGTGCGGGCAGAGCCCATTCGCTTACCACTGGCTTCCAGTGTCGATGATTCGAGGCGAACCCGTTAACCTCTCCGGCACCTTGTCCAACGACCGTTGCAAGCAAAGAATGAAGCATACATAATACCCACGCCGCCTCAGGAAGTGGCAAAAAAGAGAACCGACAAGAACAGGATTCGAACCTGTGCGGGCAGAGCCCATTCGCTTGCCACTGGATCCCAGTGTCGATAATTCGAGGCGAACCCGTTAACCTCTCCGGCACCTTGTCATGCGTTTAGATAAGCCGGTGCGGCAAGCCTATACAGGCCCATGTCGGCCTACGCGGCTGCCCACGCGTCTTCCCCCACGGGGGCCCTCTTGGTATGACCGCCGACGAGCACGGCGTAGCACCCGAAGTGTGTGATGACTACCCGTTTCTACGTCTTGTCAAGCTGTCTTCTGATGTCTTGCCATCGCATAAAACGGTAGCGATCGTGGACGGGCGGCATGGAGGCGTGAGTATTGGGCGAGACAAGGCGTTTACCGCGCGACTTCGGCTGCCGTCGATGGAGGTGAGCAAGCACCATGCGAATCTGTTTTCTACGTCGCGCGCGCCTATTCGCTTTTCCATCGCAGATACGGGATCGATGCATGGCACGTATGTGCGACGGCGCGCTTCGACATCCTATGAGCGGCTGTCGCCACCGAAGCACGCGAGTCGGCCATGGACGTTGGAGCATCTCGATGTCGTGCGGATTGGGGTCCAGAGCACGGAGTTCGAGGTACACTTGCATGACAAGGAGGCGTGTGACAGGTGCGCTGTGGGGCTGGACGGTCAAAATGAGCTGTCGTTGGCGCCGACCGCCACGAAAGCCGCACGACGTCCGGCCGCGGAGCCTGTCGTGGGCGATGGCCGAAAGCAGCTCAAGGCGCTCAAAAGCATGTATGTGCCACGCACTGTGCCGCAGACCAGTTCTGCCTACCGTGATCGAGCGGCTGTCCGTCGCCGACTGTACCCGCCTGAGCCTGCGCCGCCTCCGCCCACGACGACCGCGGGGCCCGATATAGGTCGGCGGATGCTGCAGCACATGGCCCAAGGCGCGGATGTGCCGCTCTTACGGCAGTCGCCCATTGTGCCGCGAGTCACGCAGGGCCGAGCTGGTCTCGGCAGCGGACGGATGGTGGATGCCGACACCTATGCGCAAACTAAATGACAAAGACTTGCGTGCGACGAAGCCCGCCGGCAGGTCCAGCGGTGCTTCGTCCTGTATCGAGCAAGGCGTGTTCGGCCTGGAGCTCCGTGAAAGCCTCGCGAATATGCCATGCCTCGAGGGGTGGCTCCGCGCTGGCTGATGTAGAAAACAGGGTGCACGCCGGTGCATCGTCGTCCGTGTGCCGGCCGCGCATGGTGCGCATGGCCTCGGCCTTTTCTTCCCAGTCGCGCTTGATGCGCATCGCACGCGTACATAGCTCATGCACGACTTCAAAGGCCAGGAAGCCGAGGATATCGATGGTATCGTCGCTGGGCTTGACGTCCAGGTACAGGTTGGCGTGAATAAACTCGCGGAATCGCTTGGCCTTGCGGAACGTGAACGAGGCTTGTCGGCACTCGGAGTAGAAGACGTATTCTTCGCGTGTCATGCGCCGCGTCGTCTCGTCTGCGGCCTTGAGTCGCCGAATCGAGTCTTCGTTCGTCTCGTGGACGTCGTCGTCGTCGTCGTCCGCATCGTCCTGCGACGCGCGTGGATAGTCGCAGAACACGGACGACAGCTCCCATGGCAGACGCATCTTGCGCTTGTTTACGCGCAGGGGCGTATCCTCGCCGCCCTCCTCGATGCCGTCGCCTTCCTGCGCAGGGCCAGCACTGCTGCCGGCGCTTGCGTCATTCGTGTCCTTCGCATTCTTGCGCACGTCCTTCCAGCTCAGGTACGTGCGCAGCCGATTGACCTTGGCCTTGTCGTACCGAATCAGAAAAATCAGGTCCTCGGGCGTAAAGTACTTGGACATGCGGCGCTGGGCCATGCGCCGCGACTGGATGATCATCTCAATCACTTGATTGCGCACAATGTCCTCAATCAGCCGCGTCACCCGCGGATCAGGGTTCTCTACCTCCGTCGACACGAACATCTTTCGTTAGCGACACAACGCACCATCTGCGCAATCTCCTGCTGGTAGCGGTACACGGTCTCAGACCGGGCATCGTCGTTCATGCTCGTCGTATCCCACCAACCTCCACCACACCGCCGGGATGTCGGAGACGGCCTCGGTGGCGTCGTCGGCCACCGTCACGGTATCGCCGGATGTGCGCACGTATGTGGATCTGTACTACGCGTCGCGTGCGGAAGAAGGTGTGTGCGTGCAGGAGCAGCTTCTCACAGAGTCCATGTGGAAACTCCGTGGCGTCGTCGAGTCGCGCAAGCAGCTGCTGACGCGGCACACACAGGCCCTCGATGCGGCGCGCGCACAGCACGAGCGCCTCCGTTCATCGCTTCTTCACCGCATGACGCGTGCACAGCACATCCGCCTGACCGCTGAGGGTGTGGCGCGTGCCGAGTCGCGCGTGCGGGAAACGACGCAGGCGCTGTCGGCAGCGCAAGCCGAGCAGTCCGCGCTGGAAAAGCAGCGCACGGAGCTGGCCAGAGCGGCTGCGACGCGTGCGGTGGAGCAGACGCGCCTCGACATGCTGGGTGACGCGCTGTGTGCGCCGGGGTCGTCGGCGGCGGCAGCTACGGCGCCGTGTATGACGGAGCTGGAGACACTGCGTCTACTATGCAAGCTGATTCCGACGGAAATGGTCCGGGAAAAGCGCACGCGCGCAGCGCTCGTCAAGGCAGAGTCCAATGGGCGTGCATGCCTCAAGATTCTGCGCGATGTGCTCAACATGTCGATCCAGCTGGGTATGGCGAACGACAACCGCGATCGCCTGTTTCCGGGGCAGCCGTCGACACTGACGAAGCGCAGTATGCCGTACTTTTTGCGTGCAAAGGTGTGTCTGGGCGACTTTTATACGAATGTTTCGAATGCGCGCATGCGGCAGGCGCTCGTGGAACGCGCGCCGATCATGGATCTGGCCGATCTAACGCGGCTGCCGGGGAAGAAGAACAACCCACTCGATGCCGACGGCATGCAAAAGTCGATCGAGACGTCGTACACGCAATGCCAGCACGTGTGTACCTATGCCCAGCACGAGATTCGCATCTCGCACGCGCGCGAGGCGGCGCTGCGAACGTTTCAGACCGAGACGGAGGAGCAGATTCGCGCAGCCGAGGAGCGTGTGCGTCAAGCGCGTGCATACGCACTCGAGGGAAAAGAGGAAAAACTGGCGCAGCTCATGGAGGCGCTGCCGGATGAGCACGACGGTCCTCGGCCCCCGCCGCTCGCGGCCCTGGGCTTTGATGAGGACGAGGAGCGCGAGAGCCTCAGCGACACCGCCTCGGTCGCGTGCACGCTGGCCTCGACGGCGACAGCCGTCTCGATCGTCGGCTCGTCGCCGGCCGTGTACGCGCGCGCCTGGACGCGCCTGCACCGGCGCGTCGTCGACATCAACCACACATGCCGCACGGACCACGACGACGAAGACCTGCCCTGGACGCCGGGCGCCCTCGGTTTCTAGGCACCACGTGGCATCACGTGAGGAGGACTGTACGCGTAGGGCGCCGCTCACGGCGGCTCAGCGCTGCGACGCAGCGGTGACGACGTCGATGACGCTGCTGCATCGCATCCGGTCGTCGCCGAGCTACCTGTTTATAAAGTGCTATTTGATATGTACGCTCGTGACGTTGTTTGCTGCGCGGCCGCTGTCGTCGCGGCTGAATGCGAATGGCCCATGGACGTGGTATGAGTCGACCGAGGGTGGCCATGGCCTGTCGTCGTGGGGGCGCATGCAGGCG
Source organism: Malassezia arunalokei (assembly GCA_029542905.1). Lineage (NCBI taxonomy): Eukaryota > Fungi > Basidiomycota > Malasseziomycetes > Malasseziales > Malasseziaceae > Malassezia > Malassezia arunalokei. Next base: position 331,480 of record CP119922.1, read on the forward strand.
CTGCTTGCGAGCGCGACGCGTCGCGAGGGCCGCGCATCTACGTCGACATCGCAGGCGGCGTCCGCAACGGACCGCCACTCGGTCACGGGCGCCCCATCGAGCCCCCATGCGACGGGCCTGGGCTTTTGGTGGCAGGAGCGGCGCTTTCCGTTCCTGTTTCCGCCACCGCAGATCCCGCTGAGCCTCGCGCCGCCCGTGCGCCTGCCGAGAATCCCGCTGTTCGAGCGGTGGCGGCTGCGGTGGCACGACATGTCGCATTTGCGCCGCCTGGTCGCGTACGACGACCAGGACACGGAGACGTTCCCGGAGCTCGAGTGGGATGCGCATGTACGATGCTCCAGTGAGCTGCACGACGAAGAGAAGGCAGCGATCTACCAGCGGCGCATCCACATGTCGTCGCACGGCGCCAATACGCTCGCGCAGTTTCTCCAGCTGCCCGACGACGAGTATGTGCACCCCGACGATGTGCCGCTGATCGCGATTGGCGGCTCCGGTGGCGGCTATCGCGCCATGTACGGCTACACGGGCTTTCTGAAGGAGGCGGAAAACACGGGCCTGTGGCAGTGCACGATGTGGACGTCGGCGGTCAGTGGCTCCTGCTGGACGCTGGCGGCGTATTATACGATTGCCAAGTGCTCGACAGACGTGCTGGTCGCGCATCTGCTCGCGATGGCCCATGAGGAGGCGCATCCCATGAGTCTGCAGGCGATGGACCGCATTGCGCGCTCGTCGCACGGCATCTACTACCTGCTGGGACCGCTGCTGCGCAAGTCCCGGAACAAGTCGCTGCAGTGCCGCATCATGGACTTTTACGCGACCCTCGTCCTGTCGTACCAGTTTCTGCCGCGACCGCTCTCCCTCTTCGGCACGGACTACTCCTACAACGGGCCGAGCTCGGACCGCGAGCCGAGTCTGCAGGAGCACAGCATGTGGACCAAGTACGAGCCGAGCGAGGGCCTGAGCCGCAAATCGTTCCAGTGGTCCAAGGTGTGGAAGCGTGCGCACATTGACGAGGGTCTGCAGCCCATCCCCATCATGACGGGCGTGCGGCGTGTGTGGCGCCCACACAGCAAGGCCGAAGTCGCCGTCGTTGAGCAGGCGCCAGGCGTCGAACGCGCGCCGCTCGTGGGCAGTGGCTACGACTGGTACGAAATCTCGCCACTCGAGTTGGGATGCCGCAACATTGGTGCTTGGATCCCGACTTGGGCCTACGGCCGCGCATTTGAGAACGGCACATCGACTCACCGCGCCCCCGAGGAAATGCTGGCGTCGATCGTCGGGCAGTGCACGGGCGCTCCCGCCGGCCCGCTGACCGCGTACATTTCCACGATGCTGGCATCGATTCCGCAGGGCACCGTCATGTCGACTCTGCTCAAGTGGGTCAACGACTTTGTCATGATGAAGCAGTGGGAAAAGCGGTGGGGCAACCCGATCCGCGCCGCTGACGAGCCCAATCCGTTTTATGGCCGTGGCATGGACGATGTCGTCGTGGACATGCGCGAAGCAGATGTAACTCCGCCGCCCAAGGCCGTCACAAAGCCGCCGGAGGCGGAGCCTGCGCCTGCCGAGACGCACTCCCAGGAAGGGACCCACTTTCTCCCATGGGACGGGCGGCAGACGAGCGAGCAGATCAATGCCTTTTTTGCGCGCCTGCCGGCCGTTGAGCTGCGTCCGCGCCGTGCCAGTGATGCGTCGGCATCCACATCGCTCTACGAGCACGACCCCGAGACGTTCATGGCACCGATCGAGGATCTGGAGGCCCAGGCGCCCACGGAGCCGCCGCGAACCAGGCAGTGGCGCTGGGAGCACACGCGCCGTCTGCGGCTCATGGACAGTGGCCTGTCGAACAACCTGCCGAATCATGTGCTGGCCCGCGACGAGCGGCAGGCGGATGTGATCATCTCGTTTGATGCGTCGTCAGACGTCAAGACCGGCGCGGCGATTGAGCGCATCCACGAGTTTGGGCGTGATTGCGGCATCCACATCCAAAAGCGCCCTCCCAAAGAAGGTGAAGAGCCTCCTGCACCCTCGCCCACCTCAGAACAGGGTGCAGATACCGCGTCCATGTCGCCGTCCGACATGGAGCGGCAATGGCAGAGTGAGGCGGATCACATCCGTCGGGCATATGAGCCACTGTACGCACAGCGCTTTGACGGATGGCGGCTGCGGAAAGATAAGTCGACGGATCGTGCGCCGGACGTGCACTTTGTCTACTGCCCCCTGTTGCCCAATGCCGCTCAACCCGGTTTTGATCCGACCACCGCACACTACAGCACCTCGTACAATTTGATTTGGACGGCCGACCAGGTTCGCGCACTCCTACGCACAGCGATGGCCAATGTCGAGGAGGGTAGTCGTGCCGTCGGCGTGATTCGCGAGGCCGTGCGCGAGGCCTACGAGTCGCGCAAAAAGACCCGTCTCGAGCGCGAAGCTCAATCGGCCTCGAGACGCATGGCTCGAGCTGAAGCCGCCAGAGAGGCGCACGGCCCCCAGGAACCTGCCAACACGCCTCAACAGGCCATGTCGGCGGAGACAGATGCCCAAGCACAGGGGGCTGCGCCCTCCCTGCCTATAGACGGCCCCCGGATGCTGGCGCCGCCGGTCGCTGGATAGGAGATACCCCCGGACAGTTGCTTATGTAATGACAAAGAGAGACCGACGGATCGGCCGTTTTTCTTCCTGGGCCATGACGATGAACTTGATGCCGCGTGGCGTGTTGGCACGCACGTTTGCGTCGAGTGCGATGCGTGCCACATTGCCAGCTGAGCCCAAGGCATATGCGAAGCATGTGCCGGAAGTAGCACCGCCGCCCCAGACGCATGGTATCCATGTCGCGACGCTGCAGCTCAAGAGCCATCATGCACAGACGTTTGATCTCGACTTTTTCGCTGACTTTGCGATGCGTGCAGCCCACGCATTTCAGATTCCCACGGGTGGTGTGGCCATGCTCCCCATTCGCACCACACTCTGGACCGTGCCGCGTGGTCCATTTGTGCATAAAAAGTCGCAAGAAAATTTTTGGCGGCGGATTCACCGTCGGAGCATCAAGGTGTTCGATGCCAGTGACGAGACCGTGGAGCGTTGGCTCCATTTCCTCCGCGTGCACGAGATGCCCGGTGTCGCATCCAAAGTCCAGCTCTTCCGTCGATACCCGCTGGGCGTGGGTCGGCATATGGAGTCGGCGGTCTTGGTACAGGACGACACAACGCCGCAAGACGTGCGTGCGATGGCCGAGCAGATTTTGCGCGCGCAAAAGCCATAACTCTACATAGGTATAGCGATGCTACAACAGTGCATCGGTCGATGAAGGTGGCGGCGTAGCACACGCCCGGCGGCTATGCACAAGGGCAGCACAAGAGAGGAGGGCCCATGACTGGTGCTTCCGCACGGAGGCACCAGGGGAAGATGCGCTGCCAGAGAGCTCATCATGAAGGGCGGGTGACTCGGAGAGGAGATAGGATGAAGCATACTCAGGAGGCGTATAGGTGCACCAGGCACGCGAAGAAGAAGAGGGACCCGTTCCACACTGCATGCTGAGCCGGATATCGTGTTCATGTTGGGTGGCGGCAGGCAACGAGTAGCTGCGCTCCATGGGCATGCTGGCATAGTGACTCGGCTGCACGGGAATGGGGACCGAGGGCGTGGGGGTATGAAGGGTGGGTGCCGTGAATGGCATAGGGCTGTCCAGCGCCTCGACGGACGCCAAAGATGGGCACGCTACGTAGCTAGGCCCCTTGGCAGTACCCAGGAACATAGTGAAAGGGGACGGCGAGCCTAAGGAAGCCATCTGCCGCCCGTATGGGGTGAGAAAAAACACCCTAACGGCCTTGAGCTCAGTAGGTTCCTAGTGGATCCACGCAGCCAACCGCGTCGCATGTGAGCACGTCAGAAGAGCGTCGTGGAGCGTTTGGAAACGTGCAACGCGCCAATACGAGACGTGATTCGCTAATGACCTCTGCCCTGTCTGTGTCTCCAATCACCTGGGCAGGTGGCCGCCCGGCCGACGCAGACAACACGAGCCCCATAATTCCCAGCCAAAGGGTCCGAGCTGCCGTATTGGGTGGCATGCAGTGATACATAAGCAGCATGCTCTTCGGGTATCCTATCTAGACCTAGATCAGGCTCATTTCCAGCGTCCATACGCGTCTTATCCACACGCGCACCAACTGCCCCTTGCCCTGCTCCAGCCAGCTGCGCTCCAGCGGCGAGAGTGTTCCGTAGATATGCGGGGGCACAACAGCTGGCGTCGCGGTCGTGGGGCGAATCGGCACCACGAGATCTATGCCGTCCCACCAGCACTTGCGCTGTTGTGTCAGTAGCCTGTACGTACCGCTGGCTTGCGCCAAAATAGTAAGAGTTTTTGTGTCGTGGACAGCTGCTGATGGTTTACACGTAGCGAACCGCCCTGGCCGTCGTCGGTCCACTCGCCTAGCTCCTCGTCCGTGGGCGTCTGATTCACAGGGATGCCCAATTCCATGTCGATGCCAGCACGCTGTACACCAATGGGCCGCCGTAGTGGGGGCGCATGGGGCGGCGCGCCGTCCGGCAGCTCGCCAGGTTGCGTCACACCCGTTTTGAGCAGCACGAGAGCCATGCTCGTAATCGCACACCGCGCTGGCTCACGAGCGCGATAGCCCCACTGGTCTTGGGGCTCAAAGCCGCTCATACATAGCATGTCAATCAGGTGCTGCTCGGCCATGTTGTTTTCTTTGTTCACGTTGCGCTGTAGCGCCGTGAAAATTTGGCGGCGGGCAAGAAGGGCATCGCCGCATGCATTCTTGAGTTGGGTAAATTCAGGCGTGGCGTTCGGCGGCATATTGGGGGGCGTATGGGGCATGGCTGCCGTGCGTGCCATGGCTTTGGGTGGGATAGTGAAGAACTCGAGCTCTTCGCGCAGCAGGATCACAGCCTGTTTGTGGAAGAGCGGGAGATGCAAAGGTTGCCCGAGCCCATTGACCATCTCACCGTTCATCGCATCCGCAAAGTCGAGGTAGTGGGGACTCAGACCCGCACCGCGGTATACGCCAGGCATGGTGTCTGTGCCATAAAAGTATTCCTGAGCGCGGCGAAAAAACGATAGCACGAACTGTAAGCACTGTGCATCCGAATCAACAGAGTATACTTGCTTTCCCTCACTCGCGTCGTCGTCTCCAGCGGCAGGGTCCGGCAGCATCAGGCCATTGGGGAAAAGGCACAGCAAAATGGACTCTGGCAGACTCATCAGCGTGTCTCGGTCAATGACGAAGCACACGCCACGCAGATCTAGATATAGCCGCGAGAACGACGGCATGCCGTCAGCAGACGATTCGAACTCGTCCCCCATAGTGCAGCAGGCAGAAACGGCGCGCCTTGGCGTCGGGCACGACATGTGCGCGTCGCGCCACGTGGTCGAAAATGGAGGGGCGCCTGTAGCGCCCTCGTTGGCCAACACCGCCATGGTCTTGTCGACGCACATTGCGCGTGTGTCGGATTCGCTGCCCCTCGCACAGAGTGTGGACGATGTACAGGGCCCTGATCTGACGCAGTACAAGCAGCAGGCTAAGCTCATTTTTCGAAAACTGACGCCGTCGTCTGAGACGCGATGCAGTATCGATAGTGGCCCCATGTCGCTGCACTACCTCGTGCACCCGCCGCCCAGTGACCCGTCGTCGGTAGTGTACCTGACAATTACAGAGGCCTCATATCCACGCAAGCTGGCGTTCTCGTACCTCGATGAGCTCGCGCGTGAATTCGAGATGAGCTATGGCCGACAGATCCTGCAGCGCACGCTACGTCCGTACGCTTTCGTCGCGTTTGATACATTCATGCAGCGCACGAAGCGGCTGTATGCGGATAGTCGCACGGCCGAATCGACGGCTGGCTCCCATCTCGACAAGCTCAACGAGGATCTGCAGGATGTGCAGAAGATCATGACGAAGAACATGGAAGACTTGTTATGGCGTGGTGATAGTCTCGATCGTACGTGCGCCCTCACTGACGCGTGCAGACATGTCGACGCTCTCCTCGTCGCTGCGCGACGAGTCGCTCAAATACCGCCGTGCGGCCCGAAAAATCAACGTCGATGCTATGATTCGCAAATACGCTCCGTACGTATGTGTAGCTGACCGTGCAGGATTGGCGCGCTGGTGCTCCTCTTTCTCTTTATTCTCTACGTCAAGTTTGGTTAGGCGTACGTAGGTTCCATGGCGCGGGTGGAGTCGTATACACGTGGCGCGACGCGCGTCCTACGATCCCTCATGGACGACGACCGTGCATCCAAAGGCGGGGGAGAAGATGAGGGGACCAAACTCTCGCGCTGGAGTGCGACACGTCTTGCAGAGATGCAAGCGGTCTTGAATCAGCGACTGGGGCCTGAATTTCTGAGCCAGCGGCCAGGTCCGGGAGGTGGTGGGCGCAAGCTGACGTACATTGAGGGATGGCGCGTCGTGGATCTCGCTAACGAAGTGTTTGGCTTCAATGGCTGGTCTACGAGCGTCAGGAGCCTGGAAGTGGACTTTTTGGATGTCCAGGCTGAGACGGGGCGATGCCAGTGTGGCGTCAGTGCGATTGTGCGAATCACGCTGCAGGACGGCGCGTACCATGAGGATGTGGGCTATGGACACGCCGAAGGCGTGCGAGGCAAGCATGCCGCGCTAGAGAAATGCAAGAAGGAGGCGATCACTGACTCGATCAAGCGCGGGCTCAAGACGTTCGGGCGTCTCCTGGGCAACTGTCTGTACGACCAGCACTATACCACCCAACTCGCCCGGATGTCTACGCCTGCGCGGCCACCGCTCCAGCCGCGGGACTTGTACCGCGGCCACAGCACGAAGCGACCGCCACCCGATGAGGGCCCGACGCGGCCGCCCCCGAAAGCTGCGCCGACCAAAGAGCCGCCCTCGGACGATTTGTGGAACGACGACAGCGAGGCAGCGACCATGGCCCTGGAGCTCGAGCTGGAAGATGATATGCTTCTACGACAGTCCCAGATAGCGCAGGAACTAGATGAAAATGTGTGAGCTTACCTCCTCTGCGTGCGCGCGGCCATCTGCATGCTCTCAATTTCCGACTCGAGCTGCTTGATAGCGCTGTGAGCCGTTTCGAGGTCCTTATTGAGGCGGTCGCGCTCGGCAATGAGGTGCTGCTCCCACTGACGGAAGCGGCCCTCCTCGAGCTTGACCTGGTCCGTGAACTTGCGGCGAAGCGCCTCTTCTTCCTCCTTGAAGCGCGGGTTTTCGAACCTCTTGACGCGTGGCTCGCCATACTTGCGCGTCTCCATCTGTGTCTGGCGGTAGTTTTCGTAGTGGTAGTCCTCAGTGTTGGTAATCAAGTCGAGCATGTGCGTTCGGATCAGGAGTGAGCGCAGCTTTTTAAAGTCGCAGTGGTGCTCGTTTTCGACTTCAGCCACACCCCAAAGATATTCACGGCCACGGACGATGCGTCCATCGTGCGTGCGCACGTCCTGGGTGCTGCCGATAATGCTGAACGGCATGGACGACATGAGCGCCCGAGCATGCTCGGCACTTGCCTCGTCAATGGCGTCGACGGGTGGCGCAAATACAGAGATGCCGTGCGTACGGATCACGTTGCGGATGCGCTCCTTAAAGATGGCCAAGTCGCGCCGCGTGAGTGTATCGGCTTTGGCGATCACGGGGATCAGATTGACACGCTGGGAAAGGCGCTTCATGACCTCGATATCGAGCGGCTTGAGCGTATGGCCCGTTGGCGCAATAAAGTACAGACACGCATGCACACGGGTGTCGATGAGCTGGCTGCGGTCGGGCTGCTGCTCCTGACGCAGATACGACTCGTGCTGGTCGTCAATAAAGTCGATGAGCGGTACCCAGCAGTCGCGGTTATTCACATAGTCGCCGAAGCCGGGCGTGTCGACAATCGTGAGGTTCACGCGGAACTGCTTTTCCTCCAACTCGGCTCGGATCACATCGACCTCGACAGCCTTGTCGAGCTGCGTCATATGGCGCTGCGCATAGTTCGTTCCGGGCGCGAGCTCAGTGCGAAAGAGTGTGTTGATGACTGTGTGTGAGAACATCGTACGTACGCGTTGTCTTGCCCGTGCCACTCTCACCGACCACCATGAGAGTAAAGTTGGCCGTCCGGCGCGAGGCAATGCGGTGGCGCTGATTCGGGAGATTCGAAATGCCTTCATGTTAGCTGAGACCACATACCGATAGGCTCAGTAGTCGTTGTTGTCATCGTGGACAACCCGTCGACAGCTGCCATCGCTGTAAGGATAAGAAACAAACAGGTGCCTCGACCCACAACAAGGCCAACTCGAGCGCGCTCCCAACCGCTGCCCGCACGCATATGCATCTCGGCCGAAATGGGATGGCGTGTGCCTCCACGTGATGTCGCAGGTCGTCGTCCTGGCTTCCTGATGGACTTTCAGGACCGTGCAGGCAACAAGGGCGCGGGTCTCGCCAGTGCGAGCGAGGCGGCCAGGGACCGCCGCGAGCGACTCCGCCGCCTCGCGATGGAGACGATCGACGTATCTAAGGATCCATACATTCTAAGGAACCATCTTGGCAGCTTGGAGTGTCGACTGTGCTTGACGATGCATGCGAATGAGGGCTCCTACCTCGCACATACCCAGGGCAAGAAGCATCAGACGAATTTACAGCGCCGCGCCGCGATGGATGCGCGCTCTAATGACGTGCATGGCCAAAAGGCAGCCACGGCCCTTCTTGCCCCTGCGCCCGAGATGCCGAAAAAGACCTTTGTCAAGATTGGTCGTCCTGGCTACAAGATTACCAAGATTCGTGAGCCGTCCACGCCCGACAAAGGGGGCCGGGTAGGCCTGCTCTTCGAGGTGCACTTACCGGAAATCAAGGACGGTGTCGTGCCACTCCACCGATTTATGAGCAGTTTCGAGCAGCGCAAAGAGGCACCGAATCGAGCTTGGCAGTACCTCCTCGTGGCCGCAGAGCCCTACGAGACGATTGCCTTCAAGTTGCAAAGCCGCGAAATTGATCGTTCACACACCATCATTCTGCCTGGCACCCCACTGCCGGAACAGCACGACGAGCCAGGTACCTGGAGTCACTGGAACCACGTCGACAAGACCTATACCATCCAAGTGCTCTTTCGTCCCCTTGTATCATAGTACTTGTAGCATATCTTGCACATGTACAAACTTTTCACGCGGCTTGCCGAGTGCCTGACCGCGCTCGCGCTCAGCGGCATCGATTCGCTGCCAGTCGGCGTACGACACTACCCGCTGGCCACGCAGAGCTTCAGGTGTACCACGCAGCGCCTCCTTTTCTCCAACAGATGCGCACAGCGTACGCGTCTTGCCGTCCGGTGCATGCCAGTCGGTCAGCATTTCGTCTGCGACGCCGAAAGCATCCAACATCGTCGACACGATGATGCCCACAGGCCCCGTCGCAAGCCAACCAGAAACGTACATGCCGGGCACTGGCTGGCCATCGCGAATGACACGTCGGCGCTCATTGGGAATAATGTGCCGCTGAGAGTCGAATGGCACAGGTAGCGACGACGTGCCGGCCAGCGGCTGCGATCGGTATCCAACACTCGCCAGAACGAGATCAGCAGGCGTCGTTTCTGTGGCACCCGTCGTCACAGCACGTCCATCGCGCACTTCTGTCACGTCCCATTCGGCCTGTCTCACGCGTTTGTCACCGTAGAAGGCTTTGGGCGAGCGAAGAAGCTGGAGGCCCCAGCGTGGCGTGTGGTCTGGTGCGTATGGTGTCTTGCTGCCCTTGGTCAGCTGCGTGAGAAGACGCGTCATGGCTCGCTTATGAGAGACATTGTCACTGTGCCCCACTTCTGCCAGTGCCTGCTGAAGGTGGGCAGGATCCAATGGCTGGCACGGCGCATGTGACAAGTTGAGCATCTCACGCAGCTCCTTGTTCGTGAATGCTAGTTGAGCTGCGCCGCGGCGCACGTACAGGTCGACACTTTCGACGTCCCACGTACGCAAGTGCTCTAGCACAGGCTGAGGTGCATCGGTATACTGCAGCGTTTCGTCTTTGGGGGCCGACTTGCACTGCCGCAAGAGAATGCGTGCCACATCGAGGGCAACGTTGCCTGCTCCCACCACAGCCACGTGTCGAAGATCGTGGCCCTCCATGCGGGGAAACGGCGCATCAGGCGTATGAGCGTCAGGGTGGCCATTGTACCACTGCACAAAGTCGAACGCTGTGTGTATGTGCTCGAGGCCGTCAGGACCCGTTCCAGGAAGGTGTAGATGCCGTGCATCAGAAGCGCCATACGCAAAAAGAATATGTGTGTAATAGGGTGCCATGCAGGAGAGGGGCACAGGGACCGCGGCGCTGGGGAGCACATCGGCTCCGCCGGTCACTTGCACATTACCCAGGAACGTGAAGCGAGGATCGCGCGCGACCTCGTCAAACTTGTTCTCGACATTACGCACCTCTGGGTGGTCTGGTGCCACGCCGTATCGCACGAGCCCAAAGGGTGTAGGCAGACGCTCGTACATGTGGATATCTACGCCATTTTCGCCTGTTCCGCATTGGGCATCAAACGAATGTAGGATCCTCGAAGCGGCATAAAAGCCTGAGGGTCCAGATCCAACGATCGCGACGCGCATCGGTGGCGCATACGTCGTCAGAGACGCACTAAAGCGCCGGACGGACGTACTGAACATGATCGAAGGTGTGGAGGCTATGGAAGATACGGCCACGATACACTATGTACACCGGAACCGGGCCGATGCCGTGCACTAGGCCAGGTCAGGGTTGATGAGCCAATCGAGTTGGGTGTTTTCGAGATGGTCGTCCCAATCATAGAGGAACTGGAAAACACCCTGTCCTAGTTCCTGCCTCAGGGCCAAAGCGAGCGACTCTGGTTGGGGCACTTGGACCTGCACAGTGCGTCCCTGAACCGTGGCATCTATGGCGCCGCGGACATCCACCAATTTAGTGCCATTGAGCTGGGGTGAGAGACGAGATACGTACACTAAAAAGCAGCGGTGCGTGACCCATCCTGGTGGCCAGAGTCTTGGCCAAGGCGGCCGTGGTAGGCGACAAGTCCTTTTGTGCTAGATGCTCAGGCACCTCGTACAGACCCAGAATCTGCTGGTGGTGCTTGGCTGTGTGCGCTTCAACCAGGGCCATACCGGCCTCGGTCATGGGGCTGAGCGTGTGCCAGTGATGCACGAACGGGATCACATCCTCCACACGCTCGCGAGTCGTGCCTACGAGTATGCCGATGACCGTAGATGACATGTACTTGGCAGAGTGGTACACGATCTTGCGATAGGCAAGCGGTGCCACCTCCAGGCTCTGTGTGGTCATGGCCATGGTGCAGGGAGCGGAAAGAATCGCAACGTGGCTTTTTCCCTCCACTACCACCGACCGTCCTATGGGGGAACCAACGACCACGGCGGAGCTGCCTACGCTCAAACTCTTGCTCATCGGATCGTCGGGTGTGGGCAAGTCCGCATTCGTGAGAAGGTATACAGACGACCTATTTGTTGAAGATGACGCGGCCGCAACGATCGGCGTGGATTACAAACTCAAGAGTGTTTGTGTGGACGGCAAGTGGTTCAAGCTGAGTATATGGGACACAGCTGGCCAGGAACGGTACCGCACACTCACAAGCAGCTACTATCGCGGCGCACAAGGCGTCGTTTTGATGTACGATATCACGGATCGGCGTACCTTTGAAGATGTCTCCGAGTGGATCCGTGAATTACGCATGTTCCAGGGCGACGTACCACCCGTGTGCTTGTTGGTCGGCAACAAAACGGATGTGGACGAGGAGCGGCAAGTGACCACAGAACAGGGACGTGACTATGCCGATGAAAAAGGTATGCTATTCATGGAATGCAGTGCCAAAGCGGGGCGCCGTGTCGATGAGGCCTTTGACGAGCTTGTGCGCAAGATTGTCACAACTCCTGCCCTCTGGCTCCATGTGGCACCTGGCGTGCGACGCCCAGGTGATCGTATTCCTGGTGGTGCGCCTGATGCAGGAGGCGTCATTTCTCTGTCAGGTGTATCAAGCTATGTTACCGCTGCGCAAGATCGTTGTGGATGCTAAGCCGTGGACTGTTTCGTGAGCTCCTTGTGGACATGCGCGCTGGTATCGGTCCGCAAGATCTCACGCAGCATAACAGTGGCGTAGGACGATGGCGGAAGTTCAAAGGAAAGCTTCATCGCCAAGTATGGCGCCTCGCTCTGGGTGGGTATGGAAACGCCCAAAAGAGCCTCTTCGTCCGTTGCGCAGAGCGGCGCATTCGCATCGGCATACGTGAGGAATTCGCACCGCAAGTTCCGCGGCTTGTGAATGAGGCGTCGGTACGCGCCTTTGAGGCGGTACTCTGGTTGATGCGAGGACGAAAGAGAGTCAGGTGTCAGGCCGTCTTGTTGAAGCATATCCGTGTACAATTGCTCTAGCCATCCGTCCTGTGGAAGGCGCACATCAGCGCCGGGCATGGGCATCACGACGTCATCCATCGAATGTTGCGCGACAGTCTCCGCATCAAGGACGTGGATCGACTCGTCTGAATGCTGCACGAGATCACCCACGACAGGTGACAATGCGCCGAAACGTGCCACGCGCTCTGACACCAACCTGTTCCAAAGGTAGGATTGGTACGCATGGACATACATGAGACGGAGAGAGCGAGGTATATTTTGGAAAGGACCTAGCGCATCGTTGGGCGACCAGCCGGGCATCTTCATTTTTTCGAGTACAGCGCGCTCTGCCACGCCTTTCTTGGGCATCAAGCGGTAGGCATCTTCATACCGTTTTTCTGCCACGGCTGCCTGAGCCTGTCGCGTCGCGAGCACAGCGGGGGGTGCATCCTCCTCGTCCGCATCACCGTGAAGGGCACCTGCCTCCAGCACCAGGCGGAGTGCCTCTCGGAAGTCCTTGCGCAGTACAGCAATGCCCACTTGATGCGTGGATACAAGACCCGTACCGAAACGCTGCATGCCGAAGTAATTAATGAATCCATGCGCCTCAAGATCGCGGACATGTTCGCCGAGGATGTGCTGAATATCATCATTGGGTGTGGCAGTATCAGTCCAGCGGACGTCGCGCAGCATTATGGTAAAGTGATTGCCACGCAACATGCCGAACTGAAGTGGCGCATCTGCGTAGGAAAGGTGCGCAATACGCAGACCACGCTCGGCACGCGTCGTGACAGCATCGTGCACGGTCCGGCGCTGCTTTTGGCCCGGGGCACTACTGATCGGCTGCCCAATATGATTGACTCTGTCCCACACCTCACGCAGAGTCCGACGTCCCCGCTGTAGAGCCACTCGTTGGACGGTCACGGCGCGCTTGTCCTTGGTGCCAGCCACACTGAGCGCGTTGACAGAAGAGGCGCGTCCTCGGTGATCTAGCTTAAGAAAGCGTGCGAGCCATTGCAGTGCCTCTTGGCTATCCCGATTTGTCTTTTGCAAAGTAAAATGAATATATGGTGGCGCTGCAGCAGCCTCCGCGTCAGGGTCGTCGCGAGAGGATCGCCGCGTCGTGTTCTGCTGTACACGCACAGCAGAGCCCTCAGGCACTTGGATGGTCTCAGACATGAGACGATCGCCCGCCAAAGCACGGAGGACGCGGTGAATGTGCGTTCGGTGCGACTTGTCTGTCAAGACACAGGAGTCGACAGGGCCCTGCAGACATCCAGCCTGGACGTCAGACAGTCGGTCGCCAAAAAAGTCGCGTAGGTCGTCCCATGACCCCTGTGGCTTCTTCGAGTCCCAGACCGGCGGAGGATCCAGGCTGGTGATGCTTACCATGCGGCCATCTGCCGCCAGCTCATGGACGATAAAGTCGGCATACCGCTGCTTTATGATGGCGTGAACGGGTCGCCAGCCCGGATGCACGTAAGCCAAGAGTCCGACGTCTGACTCATATGTACGCCCACTTGGTTCTGTGCGTTGTCGTTTGGGTGGATGTTCGCTCTTATCAGCGGATGACATGCCAGATAGGAACGACGGCGCCGCGCTGTCCTCTCAGGCCGCGGTTGACAATGATGGAGGTCACGTGCATGATAAGCTATCGCTGAGAGTGCGAACATGACCACGTGGTTATGCAGGGTTATCTGGGTTCCCCCTTATCTGCTCTCGGTGTAGCAGATAGGTGGCTTGGGCATGATAACCGCAGAGACCTCATTGTTCTTGAAAAAGCGCGGCTGGACATGGATGCTGTGCTTCATTTTTCGGCTCCGTGTTGGCGATGGTGCAATTTCATACGACGGCGGAGAATAATATCCAGTGGACTACGAGTGATGGCCGGGCCGTCGTGTATAACCTGGGCGATATGGCGTGGGTATTGATGTCCACGTGTCTGGTTTTTATCATGATTCCTGGCGTGGCGCTGCTATACTCGGGGCTGCTTCGTCAGAGGAATGCATTCACCGACATTGCGATGTCAGTCATGGTCTTGGCGGTAGCCTCCATTGAATGGTTCTTTTGGGGCTACTCACTTGCATTTAGCCCTACAAGCAGTAAATTTATCGGCAATCTCTATCATTTTGGTCTGATGCACGTCGATATGCAAGCACTGCCCGGTGTTGCGAATATACCTGTACTCCTCTACGCGCTGTATCAGCTCATGTTTGCTGCGCTCACGCCGGTGATTGCATGTGGTGCGTTCGCTGGGCGCGCAAGAGTGGGGCCTGCGCTGCTCTTTACGTTCTGCTGGTGCACGATTGTATACAACCCTATTGCCTGTTGGACCTGGAATTCGAATGGCTGGAGCTACACGATGGGCGGTTTGGATTATGCTGGTGGCACACCTGTTCACATTAGCTCTGGTACAGCGGCTCTGGTCATCTCACTATACCTTGGCTACAAGTACGGATCGCAAAGTATGGAGTTGCCGGCACGACCGCACAACACCACGTGCATTATTCTGGGCACCGTGTTTATTTGGTTTGGGTGGTTCGGTTTTAACGGTGGCTCGGGCGCGGGCGCTAACCTTCGTTCCGCGCAAGCCATGATGGTGACGCACATTGCGGCGTGTGCAGGTGGGATTACACTGCTACTTCTGGACTACCGCTTTGACCGCAAGTGGTCTGTCATTAGTTTCTGCTCAGGTGCCATGGCAGGACTTGTTGCCATTACACCGGCTTCTGGCTATGTTGGCACGCCATCGGCGCTGGTATTCGGTGTGGTGGGCTCCGTCGCATCGCATTTGGCGACGCCCATGAAGGATGTGCTTGGCTACGATATCTTTGTCGTGCATGGTCTTGGTGGTATGGTGGGCAATGTGCTGACCGCGCTGTTCGCTGATGGCCGCATTGCCACCTTTGATGGAACGAGTCCAACGGAGAGTACTGGCTGGATCAACCATCACTGGGTGCAGCTCGGATACCAATTGGCCGATTCTTGTGCGGGCTTTGCATGGACGTTTGTGATGACCCTCATCCTGATGGTGGTGATTGATCATGTTCCTTGCTGTGCATTCCAATGCGATGAGGACGTGTCGATGGTCTCAGATCTTCCTCAGTCACTCGAGCATGGACTATCTTCATCGCAGGACATGGACAAGGCACCCGCGGCCGTCATGCCGTTCGAGCAAGTCGTCCCGGACCTGGAGACGGGCGCTGGACCCAGCGGCATCGAGACGATGGATGACACGGAGAGCATCACTGAGAAGGGTGTCGTCACCAACGCCACGCTCTCTTCTTGACTTACAAAATCCATGTCATGGATACCTGTAAATAGAATGGCGCCTTGTGCGCGCATGTACCATACTACCCAGGATTTCAGCGGCTTCTGTCGTGATAGGCACGTGACGGTGCAGGATGACAAAGGACTGGTGCCGCGTACCCAGATGCCCGGAGCGACCACTCCCGACAGGGCAGCGTGTCGATACCGGGTGCGGGATGTCGCTGCAAAATATATCCAAGTCTGCTGTGCGGATCGGCAAAAATTATATCAAGGGATATACGGATACGCAGATCAAGGTCCGTGAGGCTACGTCAAACGATCCATGGGGTCCGAGTGGAGCACAGCTCAATGAGCTCTCGCAGCTGAGCCACAACCCGACCGACTTTATCGAGATGATGGAAATCCTGGATAAGCGGCTGAATGACAAGGGAAAAAACTGGAGGCATGTATTCAAGGCGCTGTCTGTCCTAGACTACCTGCTGACTTCGGGTAGCGAGAATGTATGGAACTACTTCCATGACAACATATACATTGTCAAGACTCTGAAAGAGTTTCAGTACGTGGATGATGCCAACATTGATCAGGGCATCAATGTGCGCCAGAAGGCGAAGGATATAACAGCCCTGCTGCTGGACGACTCGCGCATGCGACACCGTCGCCGAATGCGCATGGAGGAAGAGACGCGCTTCCGTGATCCAGGCGATTACACCGACGATGCGGGCCGCCGAAGGAGACAGCGTGAGCAGGAGCGCATGTCTGCCGAGGACCGAGAGCTGGAGCAGGCGCTCGCCGAGTCACGCCGCATGGCCCAGGAGGAAGAGGAGCGGCGGCGTCGAGCAGCTGAGGATGAGTCAAACCTGCAACAGGCACTCAGAGCGTCGCGTGAAGAGGAAGAAAAGCGGAAGCAAAACGAGACGCTGATTGACCTGGACAAGGAAGAGAGCGGCTCGCTTCAGCCACAGTACACGTCCTTCATACCATTTCAGGCGACGGGCTTCAACCCATTCTTCCAGGCGCAGATGCAGCAGCAGGAAATGCTTCAGCAGCAGTACCTTCAGCAGCAAGAGTACCAGCGCCAGCTTGCCTTGCAGCAGGCGGCCCAGCAGTACCAGTACATGATGACGCAACAGCCGGCGGTGATGATGCCGCAGCCCACGAGCTTCGGCTCGAACAACCCGTGGCTGTCGCCATCGGCACCAGCGCCGGCTGCGGCACCAGAGCCCGCCTCCGAAAAGACTGATACCCTGATTAACTTGGACGGATCTGAAGAAGAAGGACCTGAAGATCCCGAGCCGATGCCGATGCCGAAGCCGCAGGGCCCGCCTCGTGCCAAGGTCACCAACATGAACCCAGAGCTGAATCGGCTGCTCGCGTCTGGTGATGGAGTCGATACCTTTGGCAACACGGGCGACATGCGTCTAGGGCCCAATGCAGCCATGTGGCACCAAACGATGCAGCAGCAGCGGACGGGTCAGGCAGGATCCAATCCATTTGCGAAGTGAAAAAGAGAGATGCTATAGTTGATTTGTAAATGATACAAAGGGTTGGGCATTACGATGGCGATACCCAGAAAGAGAGCGAGATGACAAGGTAGAGAGCCATGAGCAGGGCGCCCTCGAGGTAGTTGCTCTTGCCGTCCTGGATGAGCGAGTTGACGAGCAAGACGGACACAACGAGGTTGATGGTCTCAAAGTCGTGGAAGTACAGCGTCAGCGGCTGACCGACGGCCCATCCGACAAGCACGAGCACAGGCACCAGACCCAGGCAGATTTGGACAGAGCTGCCGACCGAGACACCCAGGACAATCTCCATCTTGTCCTTGGCCGCCATCCACACCGACGTGACGTGTTCAGCGGCATTACCGACGATCGGAAGCAGGATGGTACTAATAAACACTTTGGAGATGCCATAGTTGTTTGCGACGTCGTCGATGGCCGAGACGAGGTAGTCGGCGTTCACTGAAGTGATGAGCGTGATGATCAGAAGAGCCAGAATCGAGGCCTGCGGCGACATGTCGGGCTGTTCTTCTTGCTCGTCCTGCTCCCGTGCAGGACTCTCATACAGGAACGAGTGCGTGCGCAGCTGGAAGACGAGGTAGCCGACGTAGATCAAGAGCAAGATCACAGCTGTGCCACGCGAGATGAACAGGATGCCACCCAGCGCATTGAAGGTGCCAGGAGCGGGCTTCTCGAGCGGCGCACCCGATGCGCCGTTGGACGAGAGCACGGTCGAAAGGATATCTTTGCCGGTGTTTCCATTCTTGACAGAGCCCCAGTAGGCTGCGGGGAGGACCATAGTAAAGCAACCGAGGGTCATGATGGAGCCGGACGCCTGAGCGGCCGTCTGGGCAAACGTGTTTTCCGGCTGATAGATGCCACCGACAAAGAAGCTGAGACCCAGCACGAGCAGCAGATTCGACAGGATCGAGCCTACCAGCGACATTTGCACGACACGGAGCTGGCCTTGGAGAAGGGCCACGACACCGACAATCAGTTCCACCGCGTTACCGAAGGTGGCATTGAGCAGGCCACCGAGAGCGGGACCGAGTGGCATACTGACTTGTTCCGTGGCGTCCCCGAGCAGCTTGGCGAGTGGCACGATCGCGAGAAAGTTGAGGGTGAACACGGCCAGCGAGCCCCAGTGGAGCCATTGGGCCGCCATGCCCAGGGGCACAAACAGCAGCAGCCAGTTGGCGGCGGACGATAGGACGAGCCAGCGGAAGGAGGACAGGAGTGTTTTTGGGCGTGTGTCGCGCGGATGCAAGAGGGGCTGTGATTCGGACATGACAGCGGCAAGGCAGGAGCGACGGGCTACGAGGAAGCTACGAGGGCCCTGGTGATCGACGGAGCACGTGGCATTAGGAGCCGCCCCCGGCCAGGGCCACGATGAGCCGAAAGACTGCATCGAAAAAGAGAAAAGGGCTAGGGGTATCGCGCCGCAGGGCCATGGACGATGACGAGATAGATGAGCTGCCTTTGGGGCAGGTGGGCGATGCCAATGCGTAGCCGACGTTGCGGAAGTCGACCAGGTATGATTGGTCCGCCACGCGATACAATTGTAGGTCCATACAGACCTTGTGGTGGCAGAGAATGCACTGCGTCTGCACGTAGAAAATATCTTCGTTCAGGGCGCTGAGGACGTCTTGTCGCTCTTTGGCGCTCATTTCGTCGAGGCCGCGCGACACGGATGGCAGCGGCGCTTTGGGGCACCACTGCATGCCGAGTGACTCCATGGTGCGGTAGAGGACGAGCATGATCTCCATGGGACTGCTTCGGCTGCGGATACCAAAGTGCCATGGCGTGCGAGATCTCCGCGACGCGGATTTGCCGTGGGAAGGGTGGAGCGTTCTATCATCGCTCGTTGCGAGGGACAGGGACGCCGATGTGGATACGCTGGAAGGGGTGGAGCTGAGCCGGTGATTCGGTGTGGATGAGCCGCTGTGCGACGTCTGGTATAGAGAGCGCTGAGATGGAGACAGGCTCGATTGCAGCACAGCAAGGTGGTTGCAGCGCCGCATGTACGTTTCGTGCAGCGGCTCGCGTTCCACATCGTCCAGGACAGGGTCGTCGATCATATCAAAGCTTGCATACTCCTCGTCCGAGTCTGACATGTGAGAGAGCGCGTCACTTTCGTCGTCGTCGTCGTCGCTCTCATCATCAAAGATGGGGAAATCGGTGTCTGAGCCCTCGATTGCCTCATCTTCCACGGCCGCCATGAGCTCATTCACACGCGCCTTGATGTCTTCGTCGATGGGCCGCCGAGATGCGGCAGAGGGACGACGGGAGCGAGGCTCCTTGGCATGCATCAGATCGGTCGTGGCACCGGAGCGTTTGATGAGCACGTTGTAGTGCATGGGCGACGTGCCGGGAGCGAGGGCGGGACGTAGGGAGGGCCTGCGCTGCATGGGACGCAGGGAGGCAGGCAGCGATTCGGACGGCGGGCCGCCGGGACTGGAAGACGACGACGACGGAGCCAGCTCGTCGTCCATGTCGCTGAGCATGTCGCTCATCATGTTGAGGGTGCAGTGATAGTCGCGGCACAGGTGGTAGGCGACTTTGATTTGGTTCGTGTTCGGAGCACGAAGCATCTCGAGGACGCTGCTGCGTGAGATGCCCTCTACTTTGCCGAGCAGTTCCTCGAGGATAAGGGGGTCGATGACGCCGAGATCAGGCGAGATCATCGAGGGATCGGGCGGCGGCGCACCATGCTGGGAAGCGGCCGCTTCGATGTGTTCGGTGCCGAGGGTGTCGTCCATGACAGGCGCGCGATGCAGCACGAACTGCTTGTCTTCGACAGAGGGGGTGAGGGGGTATGGGCAAAGATAGGCTGGCAGATCGACATTGAACCAAGGCAGCTGCATGATATCGGGGATGGTGATGCGTTTCACGGGATCCACGACGAGCATGCTGGACAGGAGATCCTTGGCTTCGGGAGAGAGATGCGATGGGAGGCTGTAGATGCCCTTGCTGATTTTGACAAAGAGCGATGGGACGTAGTCGTCGTCAAACGGCAGGCGACCACAGAGCATGACGTACAGAATCACGCCGCAGCTCCAAACATCGACTTCGGGCCCCGAGTACAGGCGGCCGGCGATGACTTCGGGGGCGGCGTAGTTGGGACTGCCGCAGCTGGTTTTGAGAAAGTCGCCGTCGCCCATCAAGTTGGAGAGGCCAAAGTCGCCGACCTTGATGTTGAGAAACTCGTCGAGCAGCAGGTTTTCGGGCTTGAGGTCGCGGTGGGCGACCTTGTGCTTGTGGCAGTAGTTTGTGGCCGTGATGATCTGCTGAAAGAAGCGGCGCGCCTCGCTTTCCGGCAAGCGCCCGTGGTCGACAATGTACTGGAACAGCTCGCCGCCCGCGTACTCGAGGACCATGATAATGTCCGACGGCGTCGCGATGACCTCGTAGAGCTTGATGATATGGGGGTGGCGGAGCATGCGCAGGAACTGGATCTCGCGCTTGATCCGCCCGCCGATGTCCATCGATGAGATCTTGTGTTTGTTGATGATCTTGACGGCGACGCGGTGGCCGGTCAAGGCATGCGTCGCCAGCTTGACCTTGCCGAACGTGCCGGAGCCCAAGGTCTGGTGCAGCACGTACAATCCGATCATGCGCGTCTCTTTGCCGTTCCGCGTAGCCGCGGCATGGTGGTGCTTGTTCTCGCGTCGAGCATGCCGGTGCTCTTTCGCGCTGCGGTCCACCGACATGCTGGGAGACGAGGCGCCTCGTACGTGCTCGGTCGCCTGGGATGGATCATGTGATATACCTCCACACTACATACGCAGGGCCAACGCCTCGTGCCAGGCCCGGATGGGGCGGGAGGCTTCGAGGCGCAGGGCCTCGAGGAGAGCGCGGCGCTGGGTGTCGGTAGAGCGCGACGTTTGCTTGGCGAGCTGCGCCAGGGCGTGCCATGCCTCGGGGACATCGTACCCGTGGTACTGCGTGACGGTGCGCAGGAGGGCCTCGGCCATGCTGGTCGAGGACGTGGACGAGGCGTCGGGCGTGCGGAGGGAGGGCGCGACGTCCTGCAGCGAGTCGGCGGTGCTGCCGAGGGAGCGGCTGGGCGTGGAGCGTGCATGGTCCTCTGCCTCGCGCGGCGAGCGGATGCTGGCGTCGGCCTCGCGCTCCGGCTCGTGCAGGAGGACACGGGCGAGGTGGACACGGGCGGCCGTGTGGTCCGTGTCGCATGCGAGGGCCTTGTGCAGGCATGTGATGGCGGCGCCTGTGCGCTGACCGGCCGCGAGGCACCACTGAGCGAGCTGGACCCACACGTCTGCGCAGCGTGCGTCGAGCTGCTCGGCCTCGGCGATCGCGCAGCGGGCCTGCTCGAGATTGTCGGCGCGACGGAACGAGGCGGCGCTGACGAGCCAGAGGCGCTGGAGGAGGCGCGTGGCTTGGTGAGTTCGGAACGTGCGGCGTGCCTCGAGCGTCGAGGCGGCGACGACCGGGCCGGGTGTGGTGAAGCGCGGTGCCTGCTCCGCTGGAGCGTGGGGTGTGCTGAGCGGCGCGACGCGGGCGTGGTACGCCGAGAACAAGTCGCGCTGTCCGTACAGAGCGAGCTGCACGCCGTGCGTGAGCTCGACGAGGGCATTGTGCGTGATGAGGAGCTGCATGTAGGCACATGCGCGGGCAAAGGGCGACGGCGGCGTGTCGAACGAAGCGAGGAACGTGCGAAGCGGTGGCTGTTCGTCATCGGCCTCGATCTGCGTGAGGGCTTCGGCGGCGAGGCTGCGTGCGCCGGCGACGTCCTTGCGGGCGGAGAGGAGGAGCACGGTGAGGTGCCATGCATCGACGAATGCCGGCTCCAATTCGATGGCACGCCGAGCGTGTTGGAGGGCTGTGTCTGTGTCGCGCTGCGTGGCAAGGAGGCAGGCGAGTGCATAGTGCGACTCGGAGGCATCGCCATCGAGGGTCACGGCGTTTCGGAGAAAGACACGGGCGTCGTCGAGGAGCGACGCCCGCTCGGATGGCGCCGCGGCGCGTGCCTGCGCGAGGCGTGCTTCGCCGGCGCAGCGGAGCACGCGAGCGAGCATGGGCGTCGGCATCGTGAAGCGGTGGTCGGGGCTCTTGTCGGTGGTGCCGATGAGCAGCAGGTCATCGGTCCATTCGTGTGCCTGGGCGGGGGCATGGATGTAGCGGGTGGCGATGTGAGCGCCGAGCAAGACGGTGTCGACGTACTCGTTGGGCCCGTCGACGGCGCGCAGGGCCTGCGTGTCGCGCTGCGGCGGCACGCCCTGGGCGGTCCAGGTGGTGTGTACGAGGGCGATGTACTTGGGCACGAGTTCGTAGGCCTCTGCGTACGCCTCGGCGGCATAGAGCATGTGGATGAGCAGGCGTGTGACGGTGTGCGAGCGGAACGCGAGGCCGGCGAGGCCATACAAGAGCAGGACGACGTCGTCCGCGTCCGTCGTGCGGTGCGATGCGTGCTCGGCGCGCCAGCTGGACACGAGCTGCTCGCACAAGGTGTCAACATGCGCATTCGATTCGTCGGCGCGTGGAAAGCCGGGGGGCTGCTGCAGCAGGCGCACGGCGCGGGCCTGGATCGAGGCGTATGAGGCCAGGGGGGCCGGGAGCGCCAGGGGGCGGCGCGGCGAGGTCGTTGCGGGCGCGACGGGGGCGGACGAGCGCGTCGCCTCGGGTGTGGCGGGCGCCTGTGCCGCAGCGCCGGCGCTGGCGGCGACAGGTGTGGCGGGCGCAGCCGCGGGGGCGAGGCATGCCTGAATGACGCGGCGCTGGGGCTGCCGGAAGGTGGCGGGCCAGCGCGATGCGTGCGCTTCGTAGCGCTGCAGGGCGTGCTGCGCCTTGGGCGAGCGGGCGTGCAGCATGAGGAGGGCGTAGCGGTAGAGCGCCGTTTCGGTCCATCGCTCCATTTCGTCGACGAGTGGCGTCTTGTGGGTGGTGTGGGCGCGTGCGCGCTCGTACAGTTCGTTGGCTCGCTCGTAGGCAAAGAGGGCGTCGTCGGTCTCGCCGGCGCGTTCGTTGGCCATGCCGTAGACGGTGGCGCCCAGGATGGCTACGGCGACATGGTGCTCGTTGAGCGGCGTGGTGCCGAACGGATGGGCATTGAGGAGCTCGGTGCGCTCGGTGAGCTGGATGACCATGCTGTCGCTGCCGAGGACAAAGTAGCCGAGCTCGCAGAGGGCGACGCACACGGTCGCGTTCATGGGATCGGACGCGGTGCTGGGCGCCAGGCGCTCGAGGTCGCGGACGATGCGCCGCACACGCTCGTCGCCGTCCATCGTGGGGGGGAATGCGACGCGCCCGGGCGCATCGTTCGCATGCGATGCGTCGCGGTAGCCGACGGCGGCCATGTGCGACAGGATGGCGCTGTGCAGCTCGAGCTCGAGCGTCGCCAGCTGCGCCGTGAGCGTCTGCGCGGGAACGTGCTGGCGGAAAGCTGCGATGGCGTCAGCGACGTCGTGCGCGCTCTGCTGGGATCCAGGGGCGATGCCGCGCAGGCGAGCCATCTGCAACTTGCGCGCCGCGTGCGCGCCGCGATTCGGCTTCCACATCGGGGCAGACGGCAAGCGAGCGACGCGCGGCCGCAGGACGGGGGGGGCCGAGGAGGTGGAGCGATAATTGCAAAAATGCCCCTTGTGAGGGGCGCGGCGCCGTGGGGCTATGGGACGGACGCTACATGTCTTCCTCGTACTCCTCGCCGTCGTAGCCGTCGTACTCCTCGAGGTCGTCGTCGGCGGTGGCCTCCTGGTACTGCTGGTATTCGCTGATGAGGTCGGCGAGGTTGGACTCGGCCTCGGTGAACTCCATTTCGTCCATGCCCTCGCCTGTGTACCAGTGCAAGAAGGCCTTGCGGCGGAACATGGCCTGGAACTGAGCGGACACGCGCTTGAAGAGTTCCTGGATGGCGGTGTTGTTGCCGATGAATGTGACGGACATCTTGAGGTCGCGGGGCGCAATGTCGCAGTGCGCGGTCTGCACATTGTTCGGGATCCACTCGACAAAGTACGACGAGTTTTTCATCTGCACGGCCTGCATCTGGTCCTCGACCTCCTTCATCGAGAGCTTGCCGCGGAAGTACGCAGCGACGGTCAGGTAGCGGCCCATGCGCGGGTCTGATGCCGCCATCATGTTCTTCGCATCAAACATCTGTGACGTGAGCTCCGACACGGTCGCGGCGCGGTACTGCTGGCTGCCCTGGGCGGTGAGGGGCGCGAAGCCGACCATGAAGAAGTGCAGGCGCGGGAACGGCACCATGTTGACCGCGAGCTTGCGCAGGTCCGAGTTGAGCTGGCCGGGGAAGCGCAGGCACGTCGTGATGCCCGACATGACGAGCGACACGAGCTGGTTGAGGTCGTCGTAGTTGGGCGTCTTGAGCTTGAGCGTGCGGAAGCAGATATCGTAGAGCGCCTCGTTATCGATACAGAACGTCTCGTCGGAGTTCTCGACGAGCTGGTGCACGGACAGCGTCGCGTTGTACGGCTCGACGACCGTGTCCGACACCTTCGGCGACGGCATCACACTGAAGGTGGCCATCATGCGGTCGGGGTACTCTTCGCGGATCTTGGAGATGAGGAGCGTGCCCATACCGGCACCCGTACCACCGCCGAGCGAGTGCGTGATCTGGAAGCCCTGCAGCATGTCGCAGTTCTCTGCCTCCTTGCGCACGACGTCCATGACCGAGTCGACCAGCTCGGCGCCCTCTGTGTAGTGGCCCTTGGCCCAGTTGTTGCCTGCACCGCTCTGGCCAAACACAAAGTTGTCCGGGCGGAACATGTTGCCGAGCGCACTCGAGCGGATCGAGTCCATCGTGCCCGGCTCGAGATCCACGAGCACGGCGCGCGGCACGTACTTGTTGTCCGCCGCCTCGTTATAGTACACATTGATCCGCTCGAGCTGCAGCGGCGACGTGCCGACGTAGTTTCCACTGCCATCGAGGCCGTGCTCATCCGACAGCACCTCCCAGAACTTCGTTCCGACCTGGTTACCACACTGGCCGGTCTGCAAGTGCACAATCTCACGCATGTTGTGTCGACACGAAACAACCCAGCCGACGTGGCGCGTGGCGTCCCGGCAGAAGGAACAC
Source organism: Malassezia arunalokei (assembly GCA_029542905.1). Lineage (NCBI taxonomy): Eukaryota > Fungi > Basidiomycota > Malasseziomycetes > Malasseziales > Malasseziaceae > Malassezia > Malassezia arunalokei. The sequence goes on from CP119922.1 coordinate 356,628, forward strand.
GCCTCCATCCTGCCCACGCGTCCACGCGAACGTCACGTGCTATGGACCTACAGCCACTGCTCCTCCAGCGCCACGCCTTCCTGCACGAGCTCGAGGCGGATCGGCTCAGTGACGTCGAGCGAGTATGGCACGATGATGCCGGCCTTCTTGAGCGCGGGGTGGCCCTCGAGCACGAGGCGCGCTGCGATCGCACACGGCAGGCCCACGAGACGCGCCATCGCCGTCGTGCCGTTCGGCACGCCATAGTCGAGGAGCGTCGACGTGAGCGTCTTGTGTGCGCCGTCCTTGGCCACGACGCCGAAGCGGTGCTGCAGGAGGACCATGTCGCGCTCGCCGGGCGCGTACGCACACTTGCCCTCCAGACGCACGCACAGCGTGTCGAGCAGGTTGCCCGACTTGGCCGCGAGCTGCTCCGGCAGGCCACCGACCGTCACCGCGTCGTCCGAGAAGAGGCCGAGCCAGCGGAGACCCTCGATCACGAGCTCACTCGCGCCCGTGCGCTCTTCGATACCGCGGCGGAGCGAGGCCTCGTCGGCCTGCGTGCCGACCAGGCGCGCCGCGAGCTGCGACCACGTCAGGCCCGGCGCCGCGAGCCAGTCCTGCGACGTCTCGTCGAGGAAGCCGAGGCGCACGAGGGCGAGGACGAGCTCAGGGAAGCCCTGGTACCGCAGCGTGCCGCGGATGCACTCCGCCGCCTCAGGGATGCCGTACCACTCGCGGAAGGGCGTCGAGTCGCGGTTGGCGTACGCGACCAAGGCGAGCGACGGGAGAATGTGGTACGGCTGCGCGGTGGCCATCAAGTCGAGGCCGCTCACGGTCTGCACGGCATGGTCGCGGACGAACTTGGCCGTGTTGCGCAGGGCCAGCAGCACGCCCCGCGACGACCACGAGAACTTGTAGCCGAGCGGGTTCGTCGCAGCCTCGGGCGCCGGCAGACCGCCGCAGAACGAGCGGAACGACTGCACCTGGCCGCCGGCCTGGTGGATGTCGGCGATGGCCTTGACGGCGTACAGGTGGTCGAGGCCGGGGTCGAGGCCGATCTCGTTCATGACCGTGATGCCGGCAGCCTGGATCTCGGGCTCCAGAGCGCGGATGGCGTCCGACACATACGACGTCGTGACGACGTCGACCTTGTGCTGGCATGCCGCGCGGATCACAGCTGCATGGTGCGTGTACGGGATGAGCGAGATGACGAGGTCGTGCGGCTGGATCGCGGCGCTGAGGGCCTGCGCGTCCTGCACGTCGACCTGCACGGTGCGTGCCTTCGGGAACTGGGCGCCGAGCTTGGCGGCGTGGCGGGCCGAGCCGATGGTGACGCTGAGCTCAGGGAAGCGCAAGAGGTACTCGATGACCGGCGCGGCGACGTAGCCCGAGCCGAGCACGAGCACGCTCTTGGGCTTGGAGGCATCGGTGCGGCGGCGCTTGACGTCGCCCGTCGCGACGACGGGGGCGGGCGCCGGCTCGCCGTCCATGATGACGCGGTGCGCAAACTGCGGGAGGACAAAGGCAGCGCGGTGGATGTCGTTGTTGTAGTAGGAGCAGTCAGGCACGGTGCGCAGGGGCTCGCGGACGTTGCGCTCTGGGTCGAGCGAGCACACGACGAAGCCGATCTGGCCGCATGGGTACGTGGGGATCATGGTGTAGGCGTAGTCGGCGACGGGGAACAGCTCCTTGGTCGACTGGGTAAGCGAGCGAATGAGCTGGAGATGGAGCCACATGCTCTCGGCCTGCGTCGAGATGTGGCCGCCGGGGCGGAGAGCGCCCTTGAGCAGCTCAAAGTACGGCTTCTGGAAGAGCACTTCGGCGGGGCCGTCGGGGTCGGAGGAGTCGGTGATGATGACGTCGAACGAGCCCTGGTTCTGCGGGTCCTTGAGGAACGCAAAGCCGTCGCCGATGATCACGCGCGACTTGGGGTGCGACAGGCCCTCGGCCATGCGTGGCAGGTACTGCTTCGACACACGCGGCACGGCCTCGTCAATGTCACACAGCACGGCCTCCTCGACCATGTCGTGCTTCACAATCTCACGGAGCACACCGCCATCGCCACCGCCAATCACAAGCACGCGGCGTGGGTTCGGGTGCGAGTTGATCGGCAGGTGCGCAATCATCTCCTGGTACGAAAACTCGTCCCGCTCCGTGCACTGGATCGCACCGTCGAGCACGAGGACATTCCCGTACGTCTCGGACTCGAACACGAGCACGTCCTGGAACAGACTCTTTTCGTGGTGCAGGATGCGGCGCACACGCAGGCTCATCGCCTGCCCGGGCCACTGCGGGCTCTCTTCGCGGAACCAGCCATCGCGGATCAGGGGATGCGTCAGAACCACGTTGCTCGACATGGTGGGTAGGCAGGCGAAATGGGGCCGTTTTCCGCCCACGAGGGGCGGCGACACGTGACACGACGCCCCTGTCTCGCTCCCTCCATGGACGATACGCCCGCGAGTCGCAAGCGTGGGCGCAAGTCGGAGGCGCCACCGACGCCGGTGGACGTGCTGGACGAAGTCGATGACGAGCTTGTCGGATGGCCGGCCAAGCGGGGGAAGAAGCGGAAGAATGACAGCGGCGCACGCGAGCGGTCGTCCAGCGCGCGCGGCGCGAGTGCCGATCGGCGCAGCGCGTCGCGCGTGCCGGACAGTGCGGACGATGCGCGGCACGAGTCGGACGACGACGTCGACGATGCGTCCGAGGACGAGTCTGATGTCGCCGAGGGCGATGCACTCGCAGAAGACGAGTTCTCGCGGCAGCAGACCATCTATGCCGCGCAGCAGCGGAGCATGGGTCTCTTGTCGCACCTGATGGACGAGGACCAACTGGAGCGGCACATGGCCTCGCGACGTGGCTCCCTCAACAAGGGCAGTGTACGCAAGCTCGTGAACCACGTTCTGTCGCAGACTGTGAACCAGCACATTGTGATGGCCGTGAGCGGTGTCGGCAAGGTGTTTGTCGGCGAGATGGTCGAGCTCGCGCGCGCCGTGCAGCGGGAGCGCCACGAGAGCGGCCCGATCCTCCCGCTGCATCTGTACGAAGCGTATCGCCGCTACAAAAATGCCCAGGAACGCCCGGGTCGCTTTCCACCAGGGCTATCGAGTGGCGGGGCGGGCCTGGGCCGGCGCCGGCGCCTGTTTTCATAGCTAGATACCGAGAGGCCCAAACGACTGCACGAGCATGTCGCGGACGCGCTTCTGCTCGAGACCGCCGACGCCCTCGAGCTGCTCAGGCACGAGGCCGTCGGCGTTTTGGCGCCACCGATCGGCGCCGCCGACGTCAATCAGGAGAGCCGCCGTCTGTGCGTGAGCCGAGTCGACCGCGAGGTGCAGCGGCGTGTTGCCCAGCCGGTCAGCGGGATTCACGCGCGTTTTGGGGTGGGGTGTGCCGTCGTTCCGTGGTGGCGGCGATAGGAGGACCTGGACGACGGCGCTGTGCCCGGCGGAGGCGGCGCGGTGGATGGGGCGCTGCTGTGCGCCGTCGACGGCATTGACATCGGCACCGGCCTCGAGTAGTTCACGCACGATATCGACGTGGTTCTTGCTGCAAGCATAGTGCAGCGCCGTGATGCGCTTGGCATTCCCGGCGTGCACGTCTGCGCCTTGCGCGAGGAGCCACTGCACGATGCGCAGAGCGCCAGCTGACGACGCCATCATGAGCGGCGTCCACAGACTCGCGTCGCGCGCATGGACATCCAGGGGCCCAGCGGCCTGGAGCGCCTCGATCAACGCGAACTTTGCATCGCTGGACACGGCCCAATGGAGCGGCGTGCGTCCATCGGCATCAGGTGTCTGCAGCATCTGCTGCGCATCCGGCTGCGCCAGGGCAGCCCGCACGCCCTCGAGGCTCCCGTCGAGGCAGGCCTTGTGCAAGGCCGGCAGCTGCGCCATGATCGTGGGACGATGACGTCACCTCCACACCTACGTAACGATATACACGGCCATGGCCACACACGCCAGGGAACAGTAGGGGGACAATCGCTCGCCTGCGGTGAGTGGGGGCATCGACGTACCGATCCGAGCGGCCTTGAAGAACACGCCGAGCATGCTGAGGGTGAGTCGCGTGTACGTACCCTTTCCGGTTGCGGTCCACGAGCGCCGGCGCCGTCGCGCGGATATAGGTGCAGGTGCAGATGACCAGCAGCACCACGAGAAGGAGCGACTGGAAATGAAAGAGCGCCGTCTGGTGTGAGTAGGGCCTACATACCATAACAGGGTGGTGGTGGAAAGGCGGCGACGGACGGCCCCGAGGCGGTGTGGAGGGTTGTTTTCCCATGACCGACGTGACAGGACCGCCACTCGGACAGACCGACTTGCATCGATGGCGACTGCGTGTCTCGGATGTGGGGCGGCACGTTTGGCACTATCTGGAGACGGAGGCAGAGGTAGAGGCATGGCCTCAGACGCCGATGGACAGGTACTGGCTCGGGCTGCCGGTGGGCGCTGAGACGTATCCCGAGGCGGCCGCCACACCGCTGGAGGCGGCGCAGCGGGGACTTGCGTTCTATCGCCACCTGCAGGCAGACGACGGGCACTTTCCCGGCGAGTACGGTGGCCCGATGTTCCTGCTCCCTGGCCTGATCATCGGCATGTACGTGACGCAAACGCCGATCCCTGCTCCGTGGCGCGTGGAAATCGCTCGGTACCTGTGGCACCGACGGCACCCGGACGATGGCGGCTGGGGCATCCACATCGAAGGTCACTCGACCGTGTTTGGCACGGCGCTCAACTACGTCGTGCTGCGCATCGTCGGCGTGCCGCCTGACCACCCGATGATGGTGCAGGCGCGCACGACGCTGTGGCGCTTGGGCGGCGCGACGGGCCTGCCGAGCTGGGGCAAGTTGTGGCTGGCGTTGCTGAACGTGTACGACTGGGAGGGTGTGCATCCGATCCCGCCTGAGCTGTGGCTTCTGCCTGACGCTGTGCCGATTCATCCATGGCGCTGGTGGGTCCATACCCGCATGGTGTACCTGCCTATGGGATACCTGTACGGCCAGCGCTTTTGTGCGGAAGAGACTGATCTGGTCAAGGCGCTGCGGGCTGAGTTGTACCCGACGCCGTACGACGAGATCCACTGGCCCGCTCAGCGGAATCACGTTGCGGCCGCCGATCTGTACGCGCCGCACACCCGCGTGCTGGATGCCCTGTTCTGCGTGCTGGGGCAGTATGAGCGTGTGCACATCCGAGCGCTTCGTGAGGCTGGCATGCGGCGTGCGTACGAGCTTATCGTGAAGGAGGACGTCAACACGAGTTACCAGTGCCTCGGGCCTGTGAACAAGATGCTCAATTACATCGTGCGGTGGATGGTGGATGGGCCGGAGAGCGAGGCGATGGCGCGGCACCGTGAGAAGCTGCGTGACTTTGTGTGGATGAGTGCTGACGGCCTCATGATGACGGGCACGAATGGCAGTCAGCTGTGGGACACGTCGTTTATTGCACAGGCCATGTGTGATGCGGGCCTGGCGCGGGACCACCGCGACATGTGCCAGTCGATCTTGGCGTGGCTGGATGCGACGCAGATCCGCGAGAATCCGACCTTTTATCGCTCGGCGTACCGCTTTGCCACCAAGGGCGCCTGGCCGTTTAGTACGCGTGAGCAGGGCTACACGGTGAGCGACTGCACGGCCGAGGGCCTGAAGGGCGTCTTGATGCTGCAGGAGGCGAGTGGGGCCGACCTGGGCCGACCGGTGTCGCAGCAGCGGCTGCGCGATACGGTCGACTTGCTGCTGTCGATGCAGAATCCGGGCGGTGGATATGCGTCGTACGAGACGATCAATGGGCCGAGCGTGCTGGAGTGGCTGAATCCTGCCGAGGTGTTTGGCAACATTATGGTCGAGTACGCGTACCCGGAGTGCACGACCTCGGTCGTGTCGGGCCTGCGTATGTTCCAGCGGTACGACAGCTACCGCTCGGCGGACATTGATGCGGCGGTGGATGCGGCGGTCGGATACATTTTGCGGGCGCAGCGTGCGGATGGCTCCTGGTACGGCTCGTGGGCGATCTGTTTCACGTATGCGGCCCTGTTTGCGCTCGAGAGCCTGCGGCACGCGGGGCACACGCATGCGAACAGCGAGGCGGTGCGCCGTGCGTGTGCCTTCCTGCTCGGCCAGCAGCGTGAAGATGGTGGATGGGGCGAGAGCTACAAGTCGTGTGAGACGCATGCGTATGTTCAGTCGCGATCGCAGGTCGTGCAGACGTCGTGGGCCGTGCTGGCGCTGATGCATGCCGACTACCCGGACGCGACGCCGATCCGGCGCGGCATTGCGTTGATCATGTCGCGACAGCAGCCGGACGGCTCCTGGGCGCAGGAGCAGATCGAGGGCATTTTCAACCACAATTGTGCGATTTCGTACCCGCACTACAAGTTTGCCTTCACCATTTGGGCGCTGGGCAAGGCAGCAGCTAGGGTTTGGTAGCTCCACATCAGCTTGGGCCTTCTCTCGTGCAGCATGCGGCAGGGGGCGGTGCGTGGCGGTGCGACGCCGTATGCGGTGGCGCTGCGGGCCTTGCTGTCACATCGGCGCGATGCAGGGGCATGCAGGCAGGAAGCGCGGTGGCTGGTCGATGAGGTGCGGGCGCGGCATGGGCTCTCGCCGGCGTTGGTGACGTGGCCGGCGCCGGCGATGCAGACGCTGCTGTCGCTGGCCCGGCGCGCGGCGCGTGACGAGCCCTTGAGCTATGTGATAGGGCACCAGCCCTTTGGGCCGCTGTCGCTGCTGACGCGTCCGCCGATTCTGATTCCGCGGTGCGAGACAGAGGCGTGGACGTATCAGTTGCTGTCGCTGGTGCGTGCGCGCTGGGCCGTCGGCGGTTCGCGGCCGCGGCGGATCCTGGATCTGTGCACGGGCAGTGGATGCATAGCTGTGGCGCTGGCGCATGGTCTGCAAGCGTACGACGTGGACGTCGTCGGTGTGGACAGTGATGAGCGTGCCGTGAGCCTCGCCCGTGAGAATGCACAGCGATACGACCTGAAGCGCGTCACGATGGTGCATGGCGACGTATGGGACGATGCGTGTCTATCGCGCCTGGGCGCCTTTGACCTCGTCACCTGCAACCCGCCGTACATTGCTGAGGCGGCGTGGGCGGGCCTGGATGCGAGTGTGCGGGAGCACGAGTCGTATGCGGCGCTCGTGGGGGCTGCTCAGGACGGGTACGCGTACTACCGGCGTCTACGGAGCGTGTCGCTGTGGACGGCGTCGCCGATGGCGCCGTCGCTGGTGATGGAGGTGGGGGCGGGACAGGCGGGGCGGGTGGCGGGCCTGTTTGCGCCGTGGCCGACGGAAGTGTGGAAGGACGATGCGGGATGGGATCGTGTCGTGGCCGTTACATGGCCGAGTAGTAGTAGTAGTCGTCGATGAGAGGCAGGTACTCCCTGATGATGGAGGCCAGGAGGCCGAGGAGGCGGCGGTGCTCCGTGCGGGCCACGAAGCCGGCCAGCTTGGGGCGTGTCCAGCCGTGCCAAACGGGGCCGCGGAGCAGGTACCACCAGAGGGAGCGGTTCCGTGCGATCCATTCGTCGCCTTCGACGGTGCTGGCGGGCCGCTGGGCGGCGCTTTGGGTCGAGAGGCTGCTGGCGAGCCAGTCGAGGAACGAGTTTTCCATGCCGAGCACGGAGAGCCACAGCGAGATGGACGGGGGCGAGGGCGATGCGCTGTGCGGGGCGCGCGTATGCTGCCGCAGCGTGCGAGCGAGGCATTCCACGAGGAGCGAGGTGGCGAAGGGGCGCAGATCGCGCCGGCCGTACGTGCGCAGGAGTGCGACGTACAGCAGTGGGCGCAGAATCCACACGGCCTCGGCGATGCGCGCGGCGGGCTGGGTCAGGGGCCGGACGAGGAGCGGCGGTGGCGACACGTCCTGCTCGGTGAGGGTGCGTGAGAGCAGGTGCTCGTAGACGTCGCGGGAGCCGACGGACGCGAGGGAGCGGCGCAGGCAGTGTGTGCGTGTGCCGCGCCATGTGAGGGGTATGGCGCTGGGCGCCTGCTGCTCGAGCTGGGCGGGATCGAATTCGCGCTGGGGCAGCGGTGGCGTGATGACCGGACGGTTCTGGGAGGCGCGCACGAGCGTGAAGCGGCACACGGCCTTGAGAGCCTCGATGGCCAGCACGACGTCCCATGCGCGGCGCTCACCGAGGCGGCGGCGCGCGAGCATTTCCGCGAGGAGCTGGACGGCCTCGGTGGTCGCGAGGGCCGCGGCTGCGAGCGCGTAGCGCGGCTGTGTGGTGCGCCAGAACGACGTGTAGCGGGCGTGGGGCGAGATCTTGGGGACGTTGGCGCTCGCGAGCGCGCTCGCGAGCGCCTCTTGATCGCGGTCGCGATGGCGCGCGTACACGATGCGAAAGAGCACCGAGTCGTGGTACAGGCCGAGGAGGTGGACGAGCGCGTAAATCACCTCGCCGGCGAGCTCGGCATCTTTGAAGCGGCCCGGGAGGATGTACGTCATGCTTCGCAGCGACGACTCGAGCGCCGTGACCTGCGACACATGATGCAGCAGGAACGACTCGTACGCGCCGCGCTGCGGGCGCCGTGCGGCGGACATGGCAACCGGGGCGCCGGCAGCCCTGCGGCGCCTGGGCGGCTCCTGCACGTGACACAACCCCAGGGCTGTCTGTGCGAGGCGCCGAAGCGCTCGCCAGCGATGCCGACGGCACAGGAGGCCGCGGAGCAGGAGGCGCCGTCTCGGATGGACGCGGTGCTGTACCAGTTCTATGCAAAGACGGTCGCTGTCGTGTGTGAAAGCCGCGGACAGGCGGACAGCGATGCGCCGCGCAACAAGTGGTTCGCGCTCGAGCTCGGTGCGTCCGAGGCGTATCGTGCGCCCTTGCGCCCATGGCGCGCGCTTGCGTCGGCGCGCATGCCTGTGGTGGTGCCGGCGCTGGTCGTCTCGGTGCGTGTGCGGTGTCTGGACGCGGCCTACGATGTATATGCGCATGTGCCCCACAGGACGCGCCTCGAGCATGGCGTGGCGGTGCTGTTGGAGCAGTGGCGGCTGGATGTGCGGGCGGACGAGGCGCCAGCGCAGCGCCTGCCGGCGATCTACAAGCAGGCGGTCGTGCACTTTCGCGCGATGTATGCCATGGCGCACACGCTCCCCCTATCGCGCGTGTGCCAGCAGCTGGACCACCATGCCCTGGCTGTGGATGTCAGCATAGACGCAGCGCCGTCGTCGCTGGATCTGCCGGCGAAGACGTGGCACATGGCGCCGATCTCTACGCCGCTGGGATCGCTGCAGTGCCGCGTCGATGCAGCGACGGTGCATGCCCTCTCGCTCGAACGACGCGAGCGGCCGTCGCCCCGCTGTGGCCGTGCGCCGCCGCTCTTGATCGACGCGTCGTCGTCGTCGCCGCGCGCGTCGGTGGCATCCGTGCCGGGCTGTGAGCCAGGTGCCTTGCGCTCGCTGTTCACGAGCTCCGCGCGCATGTCGAGCACGCCGTCGTCGCTCGCTCGCACGCCGCCCTCCGATGCGTACATGCGCGCCGAGTCGCCGACCGAGGGAGCAGCGCGTCCGCAGCGCATGCCGCGGTACGCCACGCAGCCTTCGTCGTATCGGCACCGCCACTCGCCGTCGCTGGAAGACAGCAGTGCACGGAGCGCCGGCATGCGGATCGGCGCGCGACGGCCGGCGGCCACCGCGAGGCGAGACTCGCTGTCGTCGTCGAGTCCCACGGCGTCTTCGCGTGTATTTGGCGGGCGCTCACCGACGGCGGCGTTCGCCGTGCCGCGGCACCGACGCACGTCCACGCCGCACGACGCGCTAGATCTCGTGGCGATGATTGACGCGCGGCAGCATCGCGAGAGCCTGGACGACGAGGCGGCGGCGAGGCCGTGGGCGACGGATTGGTACGACGACCTGCTCGGCCAGCTGACCCACTCTCTGCATCTGCATGCGCTCGACGAGGTGTTTGGGCCGCCGCCCACGCCGCGCCGCGGCGTGCCGATCCGCGAGACGGACACACGGCACTAGGCCTTCCATGGAATGACTGTAGATACTATGACACGGATACGTCTTCATCGACACTGCGACGCGATGCCAGTGCCTGGGCGGCCCATGTGGCCATGTCGACGGTGGGCGCGTGGGTGAGGAAGGGGTGCTCCAGGAGACGGGCATACGTCGGACGGCGCTCGGGTATCTTGCAGAGGCACTGCGCGACAAAGTCGCGGGCCGTGTCCGAGTACGTGCATGTGCCGCGCTCGAGCTCGAGGGTCGTGCCGTTCGGCCTGGTGACCGAGATGGGCTCGGCGGACGGCGTCGGCAGCTGTGGCGCGTCGCCCTCGACGATCGCCTGCAGCTGCGCAAAGACGTTCGTAAATGTCTCGGGCGGGTAGGGGTATGTGCCCATGGCGATTTCCACGAGCGAGATACCGAGTGACCAGATGTCAGAGGCCACCGTGTACGTGCTGCGCATACGGTCCGCTCGGATGCGCTCCGGTGCCATGTAGCTCTGGCACCCAATGTTGGTCTTGGCGAGGCTCTTCTCGAGCTGACCCGACACGCCAAAGTCGCACAGCTTCACCTCGCCAAGCGAGTTGATCAGTATGTTCGTCGGCTTCACATCACGGTGGATGATCTGCAGCTCGTCCTTCAGGAATCGCAAGCCACGCACGGTACTCAGCGTGATCTGCGCCAGCACATCCTCAGGCACGACGCAGTGCCGGCCGGTGGTGAGCTTCTCGAGACTGCCAATGTCCATGTACTCCATGCAGTAGTACACGCACGACTCGACAAAAAAGGCGCCATAGAACTCCACGATCTGCGGCGCCAGGGCGCGGTGCAGGATATCGAGCTCCATGATAATCGCATTCAGCTTCGCCTCGTCCAGCTCCAGACGGATCTCTTTCATAGCCATCTCAACACCCGTGCGCGTGTGCCGCACCTTGGTCACCGTGCCATAGTTGCCGTGTCCCAGCTGCTCCAACATCTCCAGATCATCCATGTGGATCGTAAAGGTCGTCCCGTTCTTGAACTCGACGCCTGACGCATGCAGCACCGCCTTGCCATCAAACACAAGGCGTCCCGACGGATCGACAATCTTGCTAAAGCTGCCGAACGGCGTCGGCGCCTTGCTCGGCAGACCGCCCAGCGTCAGGTCGGGGCGCCGCCGCTGGCCACTCGCACTCGCATCGGTGCCCATATCGCTCAGGCGCAAATTCGGCCGCGGCCGCGGCGCCGTCGACGGCATCTTCGGCATCAGCAAACTCGAATTAAGCTTCTCATCGTGCTTCATCGTCGACGATGGCGGGCCGGACGTCAGCGCAGATATGCGCGCATTCTCACTGAGCTTGGCTTGCAGTCGCGGCGGCAACTTGGCCGCAGCCATCTCGCGCGTACGTGCATTGATGCCCGCGAAGCCACCAGCAGGGATGCTGGACTTGCGCGGTGCATTCGGCCCGCCGGCGTGGGCGGCAGCAGGATCCTCGCCCATCAACCACCAAGGGAACTCTCGGCAACCAGCGGCCAGAGCGACGCGGGCTCCGGCCCCTTGGGCTTAGTCAGCGTTCGCTCCACCAGGCGAGGTCGACCCCCACCACCGCCGCTTGTCTCCACATGGTGGGGGCAGCGATCGGCGCCGTCCATACGGTGGGCGCGCTGCTCACCAGCCGGACGTTTTTCCAGCCGGACGAGTACTGGCAGTCGCTCGAAATCGCTCATCGCATCGTGTTTGGATACGGCTACCGCACATGGGAGTGGACGTCCGACCCGCCTCTTCGCAGCATCGTGCACCCAGTGCTGTTTGTCCCGCTGTACAAGCTCCTCGATATCGCGGGCACCAGTGCTTATGCACTAGCGACAGCGCCTGCTATGCAGCAGGCGCTCGTGTCTGCTCTCGGAGACTGGTTCGCATACCGCCTGATCGCACGGACCGCCGGCCACTCGGTCGCGCTTGTGTGGTGCGTCTTGCATTTGAGCTCTGTCTACTGGCTGTACACGGCCTCACGGCCATTTTCCAATACGATGGAGGCCGCGCTGTGCAGTATCGCACTATACTATTGGCCCATGTCGCGCGCGCGCGTCCTGCATGTGTCACGCACTCATCACACGTATCGCATAGCGCTACTGGCTGCCTGGGCCGCCGTGCTCGTCCGCCCCACGAGTGTCATTCTGTGGTCGTTTCTGGGCCTGCAGGTCCTGTATGATGCATGGCACACAGCATGCTGCGGGCGACTACTGCTCGATGCCGTGTGGACTGGTGCGGCCGCTCTCGCGATCGGCGCCGGTCTCGATACCCTATATTACGGCACATGGACATGGACGCCGCTGGCGTTTGTGCGTACGAACCTCGTGCATGGCCTGTCGTCGTTCTATGGCATGAATTCATGGCACTGGTACGTGTCCGTCGGTCTGCCATCGATCCTCACCGTGTACACGCCTTATGCGTTCTTGGGGTGGTGGCGCCACGGAACCCGCCACCCCGCCTTGCGCCGTCTCTTTGGCGCCTGCGTAGGAACGATCTGGGTGTATTCGTGCCTGCAGCACAAGGAAGTGCGCTTTCTGCAGCCTCTCGTGCCGTGGCTCCACTTGGCTGCAGCTCTGGCGCTCCGCTCGGCGTCCAGTCGACCTATTGTCTCCTTGCGCGATGCTTATGCCGCATTGCCGCGCTGGACGCGGATCTGGCTCCTTGTCCAGGTACCAGTGCTCGTGTACGTGTGTGCCTTTCATGCACGTGCACAAGTGCAAGTGATGTCGTACCTCCATACCCTCAGCCGCAGCATGTCGCCGCCCCGCAGTGTCGGGTTTCTGATGCCGTGTCATTCGACGCCGTGGCAAAGTCATATGCATGCACCGCATTTCGAGGCCGCAGGCGAGAGCGGCGATACAGGCCTTGCATGGTTCCTGGCATGTCCACCACCGCCGGCCACTGTCGCTGCCCCGTACTGGGACCAGTCAGACTATTTCTTCCACGATCCTGTGACCTATCTTCGCACGCGATTTCCTCCAACAGTCGACCCAACATTTCCGCCCATGTCACAGACCTCTTTTGCACCCAACGTCGGGCACGATCTCGGGTGGCGGCATCCGTGGCCTTCGCACTTGGTCGTGTTTTCTTCTCTCCTGGCAAATACTTCGGTCAGCGATCTTTTCTATGCACAAGGGTATCGACCTACGAAACGGTGGTGGAACTCTCTCTTTCATCCAGATACATACCGGCGGGGCGATGTCGTTGTGCTGACGCACTACTCCGCGGACGCCTTGGGATCACGAGACGTGAATGCCGCGTGAATTCTGCGAGATAACTGGGGTCCCAGGCGTCTCGTGGGCCGTCCGCCATCACTGACGAGGTCCGCCAGCACGTCTGCTCCGTCGCGCTCAAGTGCCTGGACAAGCGACGCAAGCGAAGGATACTGTGCCGAAATCACAGCGGATACATGCGATGTGCACCGCGGAATCTCCTCAAGCATGGCACGGTACGCCGGCAAACCATCGTCGGCAGCCTTGGCGACTCGGCGTGGCGGGGCCTCGGACTGGAGACGCTTGTACGGCCGAATCGAGATATCGCTGGCTAGTGCATGCACCCACTCGACTGCCTCCTCCTGCTTTTCTAAGCGTACGACATGGCATTGATGTTCAAGTTGCAGCTGTAAGAGTCGCCGTTCGATGCGCTCACGGGTATCATCATTAGGCATTTGAACGTCAGATGCATGGCCTTGCATGCGCTGCCGAATGCTGTGGGCGTAGTCGCGGTTCTGGCGTGTACGGATCTGCCGCAAAAGAGACTCGAGACCCATAATCAAAAGAATGCGCTGCTCACACTCGTCCATCTGTGCCAGCATTTCATCGTTGGTGGTATCCAAAATATGCCGCGCCGCAGCGACGAATACGAGCGTTGGCTCACGCACAATTTGCTCATCCGCCAATGGCTCCCACAGCTGCTGGATAGGGTCATATGTGGACCGCACCTTGCGCTCAAACACAAGGCGGCCCATAGGCGCCGTGCGTGGAACGAGACGCAATGTCGCCTCGTCGTCTTGAAGACGTGCGCGAATCTGTACATAAATGTCACTCCATAGTCCCTCGGCCAGCCCAGTGTCCATATGCACGATCAAGTCGCGCATCGTATCTGCTCGTCGCCGACGCACACGATTCGCCTCGCGCCATCGTTGCTGCTCTGTGGGGGCTCGTTTTACCGGGCGTCTCTTAGGGGGCGGCGGGGGCGTCGGCGAGCTCGAGAAAAACAGAGGATCCAATGGAGCAGCTGCCCGACGAGCTGTACGTGCCTCAAGTGTAGGCGATGACTGGATATCGACTGGTCGTGGTGGACTAGACAGGGTCACCAACGACGCGTCACTCTGTGACATGGTGGCAGGAAGTGGAGGGGACGTTATTTCCCTTCCACCATGGCGGCCAAGGGAAATGTCTTTGATCAGTACAAGTGCATCGAGGTGTATGATGCATTGGACAGTGGCCAGTATGGCGTTGCTGTGAATAAAGCGGATGCACTTCTAGCATCTGGCCCATTCCCTCTTGCACGCGCGCTCAAGACGGTGGCTCTGTTTCGCCAGCGCCGTCACGACGAAGCGGAACGCGAGGTAGACCAACTGCTGGAGGGCAGTGTCGATCTAAATGTTCTCTCACCGCTTGGCTTCGTGCTGCCACGTATGGGGAGAGCCAAGCAACTCGCAGATCTATACATGGCCGCAAGTCAGGCGCATCCACAGGACGAAGAACTCGCTGATGGCGCACTCCTTGTGCTTATCAAGGCTGGCATGTTTCAACGTGCCCTTCAGCTCATCTTGAAGCGCTTTCGCACAACCAAAGATCCACGCGACTTTTGGCGTTATGTTCAAGTGGCGGTCTTGCACGCTCAACACGTCAAGCCACCCAGCTCGAAGCTCACACTTGATGTCGCACTACGTCTCATCAAGGAGCAAAAGCTCAATGAGCATAGCTTTACGCCGGAAACACTTTCTCTATACCTGCACTTTTTCTCACTCCTTGACCACACCCAGCTACGCGAAGCTCTGGACCTGCTCGCCAAGCCGCCGATTCAGGATATGGTCAACAAGAACCTTGGCATCCAGTTTCAAGTAAGGGAGTGTTGGAAAGCTCTAGAAGACCAGGATAGCCTTTTAAACGACTGCCGCACACGCATTCAAAGCGGCGATCGAAATTGGGCGGTCATCTCGCAGTTCGTCTCGTCGAGTGTTGCTAGGGGCGCCCTTGCGGAGGAAGATGTTAAACTCGTGCTGCATGCGGCGGCCCAGGATGAGTGGAAAGATCGCGGATCGTTCCTTGGTGTACTGGAATTGTGCCGCTTGACGCTTGATGCCAAACGGTCGTTACCGAATGGCGTGGACTATGCGAAGCTCGTCACAAATTATATTGAGCGCTTTGCGTCCAAACTCACCTGCTTTGACGATATACGTCCGCACCTTGCTGCGCTCAGTACGACCCCTGACGTGCCTCATGAGCCACTCACATCTGAGGCAAGTATTTCACAGCGGATCAATGCAGAAAAAATAGCCTTGTTTTTCGGGCAAGGTGCCTCTGCCGAGGACTTATTGCAAGCGTACATCGAGTCACTCGAGCGTGTGCGTGAGCCGTCTACTGAAATGCAGCCTGGTGATGACCTGGCTTTACTAGCTGTCTACGTGACTCTTTCCAAGTCCTCCAGCGCCGAGAACTTGATACAGGCGGCAGCTATCGCATCATATGCATGTGAAAAAAGTGTGAGAGCATACAAACTTCGTCTTTTGCTGATCCGTCTCCTTCTCCGCTTGGGATGTCTAAAGCTCGCTGTATACCACTTCGATGCGCTTGAAATTAAGGCGGTCCAGCTCGACACTATGTCCCACTATTTACTCGACCGCAATGCCTCGTTCGGCGGCTCTCATGCTGCTGACGTTGGCAACCATTGGGAGGGCAGTATCAAGGACTTTTACGAACTCAGTGCTTTCGAAGTCCCAGAGGCTTTGGGCCGTGCATTCCTAAATGGCAAGTTCTCACAAGTTTCGGATTTGTGTGATTTTTATGACTGCGTCGAGGGTTCATATGCTCGGCTCATACTGCTTGTCGACATGCTCTGCAGTAAGTTTGTCACCCAGGACTTGGTGGATTCGGAACGTGATCATGCTGTGAAACTACTTCAATACATCTTCGATATGATTCAAGCTGATCGTTTAAGTGATCAGCGCGATACTCATTTGCTACCTTGGATCAACGAGACGCAAAAGACGCACCTCGAGTCTGTTTTGTCATGTGGCCCTCTGCGAAAGAAACAGTGGCTCAAAGCTATGCTCGAGATTCTTTCTGTTGCCTTACCTACACCTTCGGCTCCATCAGATATTTCATCGGATGTACTCACCGGCCCAGAAGGCGCCTTGCTTGACTTAGCCCGTGCCCTGAGAGATGACACAAACTTGGCTGCCCCCTTGTTCTTCGAGCAAATGCATACACACGTGAGTCAGGCAACAGCTCCTTTTGAAATGCTTCATGCTGCATGGACAGGTATCATGGGTTTACGTTTGCTGGAAGCTGTAGGCGAAGACAAGAATAGGGATATCAAGGACCTGCTAGGCCCTGTTGCTGGTTCCGCCCTTTCGAATATTCACGACTTACTCACCAGGGAGATGGACAAAAACATTCACGTGAACCTCACTGAACGCCTAGGCACATCTGGCTCGGATTTTATTCAAGACGTGGATTCTAGCCGGAAGGACGCATTCAAGGACGCCCTTCGTCCTTACCAGGCCGTCCTCCGCTCCATAGCTTGACTTCACCTCCACATATAGCTCTAATTTACGCGCGTTGACGCGCCTACTTGTTATCATACCGTTTATCCAGCCTTGCTTGACTCAAAGCATTGTGAACATGACAGAGGCTATTTATGCTGAAATCGACAAAAAATATACCGACATTGCGTCTACTCTTTCTGAGAAAGACAAGGTATGATACTTAAACCGGATACTTACAAGTTACCAGATGGTTTTGGGTCTTGCGTACTGTCCTTTGGACGAAGAACTTACGAGGGATCGCATTCGTGTTCGCAAGCTCTATCGCAAGTACAACCTGTCTGCACCGGCGACCACATCCATGGATCCCTCCGATGAAGGTGACAACGACTCAGATGATCTAATGGGGGTTCAGAGGCGCGAGTTACTCGCTCAAATCTTCGGCCTTGATAACGAGCTAAAACACAAAATCGAGATCGAGCCTCCATTTTACCTGTACGTAATGATCGATACCGGCGCTTTTCGAGCGTAGCGAAGCTTTTTATGAAGCGGGCTAACGATTGACAGAGACTATGGCTATAATGTCAAATTTGAAGGAGCCTTCTATGCTAATTCAAATGCGACAATTTTGGATTGTGCTGAGGTTACGTTCGGCGATGGTGTTCTTTTGGGACCAGGGTGTGTACAAGCGTACATGACAAATCACATGTACTAACTCGTGCAGAGTGCATATTTATGCAGCGACCCATTCGGTGAGTGCAAAAGAGCGGGACGCGGTTCTGGAAAGAGCTTTACCCGTAAAAATTGGAAAAAATTGCTGGATGTACGTATTTAAATTTTATTCTATTATTTTAACAAAAAAGCGGCGGAAACACGACTATTGTGTACGTTGAAAATTATTATATTAATTTTTATTAGTGCAGGTGTGACTATTGGAGAAAACGCAACAATTGTAAGTTTAAAAAATAATATATTTATTCTAAAGGGAGCAGGAAGCGTTGTTACGAAAAATATTCCAGAAAATTGTGTTGCTGTCGGTTGTCCTGCAAAAGTAATTAAATATATTTAAATTCAATTTAAATTAATAACTACAAAAATAATTAAAATGAGTAAGCGAAACTTAAATTTACTATTTTAGTCTAATTTAATATATTTATCTTTTTCTGGATATTTTTAATAAGGGTGTTAATTTTCCCCTGATTTGGTAGGGTTGAAATCATTATCATGTTGGGCTCGTAGGCGCGGTCATGATTGGATGTCCTTGGTATCTCATGTGGAGTTGTTCCGGTCACAATTTCATTCCAAACTGAGGCCAAGCTTGGTAAGGGTTTTAGCAGCGGGCTTCTTGTTGCGCCGGTGACCTCTTTTGTCTCTTTGTGCGTCAAATTTTCAAAAGTATCTGTCAACAGAAGCCGATTTTCGGGTATCACACGTAGATCTAGTGCGTGAACTTCGTAGAAGCGGACGCGGTACCATTGTGTATCCATAAATTGCACATCGGGACAGTCAGCCGAGACGATAGCGTTTTGGATGAGATCATGTAGTTGAGACAGTATTGGTAAGGTAGATGCCAGAGTCTGATGTGAGTGTATTTGTACTTACTTGGAACATGGCGAACCAAATACTTTCAGTGTCAGTTGTGTCTGCATTCAAGCTTCGTTCAAGATTTCTTACGATATGCTGGTGTGGGTTGGACATGGCACTGCGCAGAACGCCGCATTCCAAAATATAGCGGGGTTGTTCAAGAGGTTCAGCCATGTTGAATTTGACTCGCAGAAAGTAAGGATGATCGCATTCCTTTTCGCCATAGGCTATTTCCACTTGTTGCCAAGTCAGGGAATGTAGAGTCAGGAAAAAGTTGGGCGCGTTCCAGGAAGAAAGAGAGTTTAGCAACAAACAAAAGCGGGCAATTTGTTGCCAAATCTGTTGGAACTTGGTAAGACATGCTGTAGCTTCGTAGCACGTAAAGGTAAATACGCCCGACCTGGGATCGAAGTTCAATCTGTCAGATAATTGCAGCGATTCCAAATCGTAACATTCCTTCAGATCGACTTTGAAGTGCATGACGACTCTGCGCCTGAGGGGTAGCCACCACTCACAGAGCTGAAGCGACATATTGGGCTTAATAAGGTCCTGATACGAGGTGAGTAATTTACAAGCTTGGATACAGAGACTGGGAAGTAATGGATCTGGACTTTTACCCGTGGGCGGAGTGGTAGCATGCGACTTGCCATCCAAAAGCACGAATGGGACAAGCTTGAGGCGCAACTGCTCCTCCAGATGAGAGTATACGACTGTGGCTACGCTGTAATGAAAAGCCAACTCGAGTTCTTCCGTGTGAATTCGCTCTTTGGTAAACGAATCATGTGGGTCACTGGCTAAGTCAGCTGGCGTGTTGACCAGAGTCAAATCTTGGACTGAAAATTGAGACAAGTGTGTCTTATTCAGCCACTTAACAGAGCTGATCGCCTGCATTGTCTTGCCGTTTTCCATCTCAGATGCGATGAGAACAAGAGCCATGCCAAGATGTTGCTTTGCCTCGAAATACAGCAAAAGATGGTAGCCAGGTAAAATACCGAGTGGGACATACAAAAGAGGATGTCCCTTCTGTAATCCCATCCTGCTGAATTCGTCCGAGCGAAGAGAAATGGATGCCGAGCACGGCAAACCGAGCCATGCCATTTTGAGCTGCAGGTTTTTCGTCAAGCATTGCATTCGGAATGCAAAGATTGTGTCGGCAACACACGACAAGTTTGCTTGAATGCGGTCTGCCATTTGTTGCAACGCGGCATTTTGACTCTGACTCAGTGATAGGGTCATTTCGTTCGGGTGAGCTTCGAGCAGCTTCAGTCCGATCCGGCCAGAGATAGTTGAAATATACAACATAATACGCACCGTTTCTGTTAACTGGAGATGGAGAGAGTACTGGGGTCCATAGCCATTGTCCTTGTGCGTGCAAAGTCGACATAAGCCTGGGTTGCCTGCGCCTAGTCCTTCGAAGCGCCCGATTTCTGCCTCGAATCGTTTCATGAGCGCATGCGAATGGCGCCTGATGCACAAGAGCACTAGTGCCTCGATATCCAAGCGATCCAACGCACAAGTTTGATCATCTCGCGGGACATGTGCACGGACCTCGTCTTCCAAATGCCACTGTACATGGATGCGGTTCTGCTTCGCAGCGGCATTTGTGCCAGACATGATCTCCGACAGCACACGATTGGGGCCTTGCAGTGGTAGCGATTCAAGCTGAAGGGTGATATGGCCTTGTAGCTCGCTGTGACCGTTCCAGTACGTAATATCCAATACATGCTCTTTAAGGGTGAAGCTGATATGCCTTCCCCAATTGGAGCTGGACATGCGCTGAAGCTGGCGATGCATGATATGCAGTTGGCGCTGGAGTGCCTCCTGCTCAAGCATGTGGTGCAGTCGCATAAGCGCTGGTTCATCGTCTTCGCTTGTTTCTGAAGAAAACATCGCCTCAGCCTTTTCATAAATGCGATCTAGGTAAGCCTCGGTCCATGTTGGCTCTTGTTCGTCTTCATCGACTTGATCAGCAAAGTGAAAATCGAGGAGCCACCAACGGTCTTGCTTCTCAGGGCCTTGTACAGTGAGACACATATCGTATAGACCAGGCATCTCCATGTAAGCTTTCCCATCGGCTATGCGCTGTAGTCGTAGCTTCATCGGGATGGACTCTGTCCATGCGAGTCGGGCTCGCAGAGTGCGGTCGAGATTCGCCATGATGCTGCGTGCCTCTTCGTTATTGAGAGGCGTCGGCGTGACTGTGCTATCTTTGATGGACGCTGGTAAGCGTTGGTATGTTCCAGTGCACAACACATCGATCGCAGTGACAAAGTCTGCATCACTCATTCGTGCATTCGGCAGAATTTTTCGCACCTGCGTCAGGCCTGAGAATGCATCTTCATGGGCCCATTGCTGCTCGACAAGCAGCGCGACAACATTTCGTGCGCGATGGAGCAACTTAGCATCCTTTGTCCATCGCACGATTACAAGCAGCTTGACAAAGAGCCGGCGTAACTCGAGTGCTGTCGTGAATATTTTGGCGCGTTTTGCGTCGCTCGATAGCGACGGAAGCGTGTCACTCAGACTCTGGATCACTTGATACGCCGTATTCGTTATTCTTTCGACGATCAATCCCAGGGGCACCAGCCCGCCATCCTCGAGTGGCAGCTCTTGAAGCAGCTGCTCCAGCGATACGCGTGCCTCGGGGCTCTGGTGGCTCATAACGAAAAAGGAACGCCTCCACATCCTCTTGGCATTGGCCCACGATGGAGTACTTTCGATCGCTGTCATCGGCGCTAGGCAAGTCGGGGGGACCTCTATCTAACTACGTCATCGATGAGGACGTCGAGTCGTACCATGGGCAAAGTATATGGACACTGCACCGCGGCACGCGCCGTTCTGATGCGGTGCCTGTTAGCATCTTCAGCTTCGATCAGACGCAGGCATCGCGCGATCAAATTGCCATGGCCCAGAATGCCATAAAGCGTCTACGGACCACCAGATACCCAC
Source organism: Malassezia arunalokei (assembly GCA_029542905.1). NCBI lineage: Eukaryota > Fungi > Basidiomycota > Malasseziomycetes > Malasseziales > Malasseziaceae > Malassezia > Malassezia arunalokei. The sequence continues at coordinate 377,809 of CP119922.1, forward strand.
ACATTCTCAAGTTTTTAGACACGGCAGAGAGTCACGGCACGCTGTATCTCGTGGTGGAGCGCGTCGAACCATTGATTGACACCATGGCGCTGTGGGCGCAAGGCAAGGGACGCGGTGCATCCACACCGGCCTGGATCGTTTGGGGCTTGAGCCACATCGCGAGTGCCTTGGCATTCTTCCACGAAAATATGCATGCCGTGCATGGTAACGTGCACCCCGGCAGTGTGTTTCTCGCGCCATCGGGGGAATGGCTCTTGGGTGGCATGGAAACGCTAAGTCAGCCATCTGAGCCTGATGCCTTGGTTCTTCGTCTCGGTGGTAGAGCTCCGCGTGCGAATGTGTATGCTGCGCCGGAAGTGGCTCAAGCTGGGTTTGGCGCTTTAGAAACTCGCCACATCTACGCAACTGACAGCTACAGCTTGTGCATGCTGGCCGTTGAGGCGTTCAATGGCACTCTGCCGGCCAACACGTCGCATTTCCCTGCAGGGCGTATCCCGACACCCCTATATGCACATCTCAAGCGCATGGCCCAACCACGTCCTGATGCACGACTGAGCGTAACCGAGTTCCTCGAGCTCGGACGCCAGCCTCAAGGCTTCCTCAGCACCAATGTCCTGGTCCAGGCCGATCAAATCCTCGAGGATTTCCGTGTAGCTCATCCCGTGGACAAGGGCAGTGTACTTGCTCGTCTCGTGGTATCACAGGAACAGATTGCGCCATCCTTTGCTCAGTTCAAGGTCCTGCCTGCGCTTGTAGAGACATTCCGCTACAAGGGCGGATCTAAGGACCTCGATCTCGAGTTTTCTGCCTCGTCCCTCTTGCCGCTTATTCTGGAGATCGGCGCCCATATGGACTCGGACGCATGGCGTCGTGTGCTCAGTGAGCCGATACTCGGTGCTATGGCCTCGCCTTACCAGCCGATCCGCTTCGTGCTTATGTCCAATGTGACGCTGTACGCTCATCATCTCGATGCCAAGGCCGTATCACACCAACTCTGGCCTCTCGTATGGAAGTCGTTCCAGTCGACCCAGGAATTAGAGCGCACAGCGGCGATCAACAGTATCCGGGTCTTGCTCCCCAAGTTCAGCGAGCGCATCCTGAACAATGAGCTGCTACGCGAACTTGCCAAGATGCAAAAGGACGTTCGTCCGCTTCTTCGTCTGCAGGCGACACAGTTGCTTTCAGAAATGTCGCCTCGTTTAACATCACGCACCAAAGCCGACGTCCTGATTCCTGCTTTTGCTTGCAGTTTGCGCGACACTTTCGACGAAACGCGCCTCGCCGGTATCAAGGCCTTCCGCGAGGCTGCCGACAACTTTGACGCTCCAACAGCTGCTTGCCATGTCGTGCCGGCTCTTTCTCCGTGTCTCGTTGATGCAAATGCAGTGGTTCGTGACTCGGCGTCTGAAGCATTGCACTTTTATCTCAACAAAATCAGCGAGTACACGCAGGACATGTCGTCGCACAGTGTAGAGCTGCCATCCGAAGAGCCCCTATCGAAAGACACAGAGCCGACTCGTAAGCCTGAACCACGCGCCAACAACTTTGCCTCGTTTCTCTCAGCCACAGCCGGAAGCGCAGCCTCTCGATTGGGCGAATGGGCCATGGCGCAGCTCGAAGAGGATGATGCACTCGCGACACAGGTATCGCAGAGCCTAGCGCAGCCCAGCAAACCTGCACAGTCACAAGCATCCCATACACCTGATTTGTTATCGCCTCCAGCTGTGCCCGTCCACCAAGCGTCCTCCTCAGGCATGGACCTTTCTGCCAACAACAGGGCCGAAAAGGTGGCCAATACACTCATGCAGTCACAGCTCAAGAAGGCGGCGCCCAGTCTTGCGAGCAAGCCGCGAGAAGCGTCCCCTCTCACACGAGTGAACGCTCCGTCCAAGACACTATCGAAGGAAGAAAAAATGGCCCAGCTCCATAAACTTCGTGAAGAACGACGCGCCGTACGTATGATCTACTAACCTCAGCGTATTTCGCAGCTCAAGTCTCAGTCAAATACTTAGGGCCATGTCGTCTGCCAATTGTTGCAGGACCGTAGACGAATCCAGCCCTATCCGCGTGTCAATGATCGCATCCGCACGCGTCTGCCCTCGGTTCAAGAGAATCGTGGGCTTGTCAGCTTCTACGGCATCGCGCACAAGGCGGTATGCCGAGTGCGTGGCGACCGTTGTGCCCACGAGCAGCAGGGCATCGGCCTCCTCCACGAGTCGCTCGCAAGTGTGGCGCAGTGATCGCCTTACATTTTCGCCAAAGAAGACGACATCCGGTTTGAGTATGCCTCCACATGCTGGGCATGACGGGTACTGAAACGTTTCGTAGGCTACCCCCTCGAGCTGGACATCGCCATCGGGATTACGACGCAAGGACAGGTGCGGCTCGCGCTCCAGTCGCTCAGCCCATGCATGCCAATCGGGGTTGAGCTCAGTGAGCTTGTCCTGCAAGGCATCACGCGAGCACACAAAGCCACAGCCGTGATGGACGTCCATGGAGCCGACAGAAGTAGGGACGAAGCGATCAATCGGACCGAAGGAGCGCGTGTGGCGCGCCTCCCACCATCGCTTGTCCTGCTCATGTGGGGTATCATGCCGCGACGTGCAGCGCACTTCGCCGAGCGAGCCTGTGGGTTAGTTACCTGCATACAAACCGTGCAGCTCATGGATCGATGACGTGTCACCACCTATTGAGTCCGTTGCCACATGATGCAGCCGGTCGACGTTTTGTGTAACTAGTTGGTCCAAATACTTCGTGTGCTGCAGCGCGGCTAGTACCTGGTGGGTCGCATTGGGCTGGGCCAAACGAACTGAGGGGTATCCTAAGTAAGACCGCGCCCAGTACCGACGCCGTTTTAAATCTCCGAAAGCACCCTGGTGCATGAATTCGTGATAATAGACGGGACGGTACCCCTTGTTGACGTACAGTCCATTAGGGCCTCGGTACGACGAAATACCGCTGTCGACCGAAACTCCAGCGCCAGTGATACACAAAACGCGTCTGTTATGATCCAGGAGCTGGTACAGTTGCTCGACTGCCTCTGGTACGTCCGTCACCGTGGGCAACAAGCGTTGCGTCTGGGGCAACGACGGAATGGAAATCCGCATGAGGTGGAGGTACGGCAGAACCCGTCCTACGCCTGAAACCAAGCATGTAGCTCGACCGCCATGGAGTTCTATGCGCACGATATAATATCGGTCGTGGCACTGCTCATTGCTTTAGTCCTTACCTTTTTCGTTCTGTGCGCACTATCGCTTGGCGTGATTATGCCTATCCTCGTGACTATAACGTGCTATCGCGCGAATTATACGCCTCGGGCCGTATCACTTTCTGAGGATACGCCAGCGAGGAGCCCATCGTATCTGGCAAGCCTGTTTCGCCAAGACCGCACGCACAAGTTGGGGCCCGAAGGTATGCATGGATTTGTCGCAACATGGAAGCGTATCTGCGCTATAGAAGGCTGGCGCGGCCTGTTTCGCGGGACGCATCTTCTTGTATGTACCTGTGCGGTGGCGACTTTGCTATTTTTCTTCGTTCCGACTGGCATCATGTTGGCCCAAGCTCTTGCGAATCCTTCTAAGGAAGTGGGTGCCTCTGCGAACGTAGGAGCTGGTTTGATGATCTTCGTGTCGTTCCTCCTATTCCCCGTGGATATCCTGATACGCCGAACGATCGTTCATCCGACACACCTGAACTGGGCTCATCCATGTGAGTGTTTGAAGCATATCCTCACTGTGCAAGAGTACAAACAGCCGTGGCGGCTATTCTTGTTGCCGGGAGTGACGTCGACGTGCCTCGTGCGGCTGCTTATCAGTGTCTTGACGTCTTTGGTGGCGTTGTTCCTTGCGCCACCCGGTCGTTTCACGATACTTGCGCTCTTTGTTTCAAAAACGTCGGACTATGCAGCGGTCACTGTGCATGGGAGTGCGTGGCAAGCGCTGGTGCGTGTGCTGTTGCCATGCCTGATATGGTTTGTGCAGCTGCCTCTCGACAATATCTATGTTCGCGCAGCGACACAGCTTTCGGATCGCTCGTATGCCGCGGTGCATGGAGCAGAGCCTGTTGTACCGGACAAGGAGCCTATTGTGTCGCTACGCCCTTGTCGCGGTAATGACGATCCAGCATGGACGTATTTTGGCGCTTCGCATGTCGAGCCGTATACAAGCTTGGTGGATGTATTCCGCAAGATCCGCGACGAAGAAGGCAATAGCAGTCTGACTCGTGGATTACTATACACAATCTTGGGACGTCCGCTCCTAATGTAGCTATGGCACAGAAAAACACTCTTTAGCATGTACCTGTCTCTTCCTCATACACCACCTTGATAGTCGTCTCAATATCGCCTTTAATGAAGCGCGAGAGCCTGTGGTCTGACTCGCTGTTGTCAAGAATGGGCGGCCGCTGCCATGCAGGCGTCACAGGTGCGAGGGCCTCAATATCAATGTGAATGTGGTCCAATGACGCTGGATCGTCGGGCCTGATCGAAAAAGACATCTGTTTAAGCGCTTCTGAGCACCGCTTGCGTCGAATACGCAAGAGTCGAATGAAGATGAGCACCATCAAAAGAAGGCACATCAGGTACTTGAACACCACAAACGCTTCCTTGCTTTCCCATTCCATGTTGGTGGAAGTGTGGCGTGCTTTCCCTCGGCGCTTTTTATCACACCAAGACCATCCTGCATCGATGCCCACCGGATCGTAGCCGGTCAAATTCATGCTTGGGTGCATGTGATCAGAGTATGATCATTAGGTAAAGGCCATGAGCATATATCCCACCACCGTATAAAAGGCGCCCCGCATCAAACTCTCGCAGCCCTCTTCATCGTACATTTTGCAGGCACAGTCCCATGCGCCAGTGTACGGCTGCACTTCCGATGCACCAAACTCTGTCGATGTGGGCTGGTCGTGTCCATAGCATGGCCGCAACGACGTGACGGGCTCCGCCGTCGTTGTTGCCCTCATTTCGTCCTCCACATCCTGTTCGTAGGAGGCTTGGTGGTTATGGGAGGCAGGCGCCGTGGAAGCGTCAATCGATGTCGTGCGATCATACTGCGTCATAAGCCGCACGAGAATGCAATCGATGGGTACTAAGAGCACTGCCACACTCAGACTCCACACCACAAAGAGAACCAAGCCCCAAAACGTGACGCGGAAGGTGTCGGACGTCGGCGCCTCAAACGTATCCTTGTTTTGGCGCGACACTTGGGGAACAAAGTTTTCGAGCAAGGGCAGAGTCCAGTACCGCACCATGTGAGTCATGTATGATGCAGTGAGGTGCCGAAAGAGCTGCAGAGGTACAAGGCCCGGGACAATATACAAGCGCCATGGCTGCAGCACCTCGGCGGGAGACAATACTTGACGCAGTGCTGTACGTGGGTGGCGCCAGGACACGGCTGCGTGATGGACCATGGTCCGCCTCAGAAGCACCTCGGTGGGTAGCAGCACGAGAACCGAGACAATCAGCGTGCACAGGCTGCGGAACGGGCGTTCAACAGCGATCAAGCGCACTTCGTTAGGGTGATAAGCAGATGGCTGATTCAGGAGGAGTATCAACACAAGCATGACCAAGAACTGGACAAGGATGAGCGTTGTGCCTTTGTACAGCCCACGAATGCCTTCAATTCGGTAGACGCGCCGGGCCATTGGAATAAATGTGCGAACATTTGGTCCGATTTTGGGATTCTCATAGTGCCGCCACGCAAAAAGGAGGCCCCACAGGGATGGTCGACTTGGCTCACGACCTGCTTCCATGACATGGTCGAGTGACACGGCGTGCGGCAAGTAATTCGCACGAAGCCGCGTAAGCACATTCGCCACCGGGACACTGATGCCCACGAAGAACGCTATTTCTACCGCGAGAATCAATGGCACTAGCAGGAACCATGCTACCTGCTCTGCCGTCGACGACATGACCGTTCGAGATAAGACGCGTCCTCATGTGGGTGTCCAAGTCAAGTTCACGTGACACTGCACCGTGAGCCGCGACGAATCGCGGTTCGAGGCTCGCTGTGTACATCATGGCGAGCCGTGTGATGGACTATGCACTGCAAGGTGCGCCAAGCTTTGAGTGCTGACACTAGTCTCTGAAACACTGAAGAATTTCCGCGAGACCAAGCTCTCGACCGTGCGCCCTGTGCGCGAGTTCTTCGACTACCACCGGATAAGCGTACCGCGCGACACGAATGAGGCGATCCAAGTACGTCTTGTCTTTGACTGACACCAGCGTATCACGTACAACACGCGCCACTTCTCTGGTAACTACTCACTTGTCATCATTCTGTTGGCCATTTACAGCCTGTACGTATGCACCTGTCTTCTTACGCCTCGCCAGCCTGTCAGACCCCCTGTTGCTGATTGCTCTCTTTATCCTTGTGGGTGGATTTGCGGCGATCAACCGCTTTGCACCAGAGCCCATGCAGGTGGGAAACCACCTCGTCACGCAGAAGAGCCTGTATGCGATCCTCGTGGTTGTTGTGCTCGTGCTCTTGTGGTTCGCTCAGCCATTCGCCCTGATTTTCTGGCTTGTGGGCAGCAGTGCGCTGTTGATTCTCGGACACGCTGCGTTCATCGAACCACCTGTCTCGAGCGAGTACGCTGGTGTCGAGTCGGTCTAATAGTCCATACCTACCTAATCCGACGCCGGATCCTTGGTACGTAGCACGTGGTATTCTCTCGAGGGACCGTCTCGTTCCCTCTCCACCTCGCCATGCAGCGATGCCTCAAACAGGCGTCGTTGCCAAGCATGTGCTTCCGACGTATTATGCGACTGTCGTCTCTTTGCGCACGTACGTAGAGCGTGTGCGTGCGGCGGCACTACCATCACATGAACTGTCCTGGAACCTCATTTTGGACGGTCTCGTGGCGCTGCCATGCTCTTTGGACGATCATATTCACCAGGGGGAGACTGATACATATGGCCTAGAGGCGAACGATTACATGCCACTGGAGTCCGTCATAGGACATGTCCAACGCACTTTGCACATACGTCGCCGACATGACATGCTTCTTCTTGGCTTTCATGTGATGCCTCATCGCATGGTAGCGACACATACCAACTCGATCGTGCAAGCCTTGTTAACGGACGACGCATGGAATTCTCTGCTAGTCCTCATGGGTACGCATGCCTTTGTACATATGCTGTGTGGAACCACCTACTATTATCCTGTGGCACTACATCGTGACTGCTACTCCCAAATGTGGGGCATGCCGCTAACCGATCAGAGACCCTTAACACGTGGTCCTCCCACTGTCTCAGAGCGCCATGTATCCGCCGCGCATCTCTTTTTCCGTCGCTCTCGTCTTTTCTATGCTCGCCCGGTCCAGGTGTACCGCTACGGCATTGTTTTGGGTTTGCCACCGACGCACACTTTTCACATGCATGGACACACCCATACCGATCGACGTGTGCACACGGCCCGTATCCTGCGCGACATGCAGCCTCATGCATTTGGTTTACCCCATGCATGGCACCGCCTCCCATCCAAGAACGAGACCCACGACCTGCCCCGACGCCGCTGGCCCAGAGGTCTCACGACCCTTGCTCATCTCGTGTCGCGCATGCTACAAAAACACCGGCGGTGCAGGTACGACGTCATCTTAGAGGCGTGCTGTCCTCGGCAGCATGTGGTGCCTACCATGTCTGTACCCTCATTTTCACCACCCGAGGTGCTTTCGCAGCAAACGACCTCTGCACGCCCATCTCCCTCAGAGCCTCGCTCATCATCACCGCCGCTGCTCAGCTACGCAACGCCGCCCAGTCGTGTCACTTGGTATGTATGCGTCGTGCTTCGTACTATTCTGCCGCACGACATGGTGGGCAGCCCACATAATTGGGCTGTGGTGCGTCGCACTATTCGCCGCTTTGTGCATGCGCGTCGCTCGGAGAAAATTAGTGTGCATGAAGCCCTCCAAGGCTTCCGCAAAAATGAATGTGCGTGGCTGCAAGAGTACCGCGATCCGGTGCAGACACATACACGACTCTGCGCGTGGATGTGGTGGCTATTGGACCACGTCGTTTTGCCCTTGCTGCGCACCTGCTTTTACGTAACCGACTCGGCTGTGTTCCGGCGACGCGTGTTGTATTTTCGACAGGACGTATGGGCGCAGCAAACCAGGCCGCATGTACATGCACTATGTATGCACTTGTTTTCGCGCGTGCAGACACCCATGGATGCTCCTATACCCTACGCCACCATGCGTCTCGTGCCCAAAGAAGCGAGCGTGCGCCCCATTGTCAACTTGGCGCGCCGGCCTATGGGCTTTGGGCGATCCATCAACGCGCAGCTCCAGGGCGCCTTGGATGTCCTGAGCTACGAGGCGGCACAGCAGTCCCCCCACATCTTCGGTGCGGCTATGCCTAGTATTCATGCTGTGTACGCGCGCCTCAAGGCATACAAGCAGCGTTTCCAGGGCAGGTGGCCGCGGCTTTACATGGTGCGGGCAGACATTCGAGCGGCGTTTGACTCGCTCGATCACACGCGCCTCTTGCACCTGGTGCGTGCGTTGGTGCCACCGCATGCGACTTATGTGCTACAACGGCATGCACAGATCCGGCCGGGCATCGGCATGATTCGACGCACGCAGGTACGGCGTGCATGGCCCGCGCCTCATCCGCCCTCGTTTCTTGAGCAAAGCGCGGCGCAGTCAGCGCCTCCGCCTCGGCACGCGGTACTCGTCGACGGTGTCACATACACCACGATCAAGGCTGAAGATGTGTTGGCGCGCGTCGAGGCACATATCCAGTGCACCCTCGTACGCATCGGTAATGCATTGCATCGCCAAACGACTGGCATCCCACAAGGCTCGATCCTATCGACGCTCTTGTGCAATCTCGTCCTTGCTGACGCCGAGCGGACCTACCTAAGCATCGATGAGGATGAGGACTGTTTACTGCGGTTCACCGACGATTTTTTGTTCGTGTCGCCCTCATATCAGCGCGCCTACGATGTGTGTCAGGCGCTGCACAAGGGCTTTCCCCTGCATGGATGCCGCATTGCTCCCGAAAAAAGCCTCGTAAATTTCGACGCGTGTCTCCCCCCGGGCCACGTTGTCCGTCGCCTCGCACCCCACACCCCATTTCCCTGGTGCGGCATCTGCATTGACCCCACGACTCTGGCTATCCAGCCTGATACCCAACGATACCCCAGGCACATGGGAGATACGCTCACCGTGCGTGCCGCTGGCCTTACTTCGATGCTTGTTCATGCGATGCATCCGCGCGCCGCGGCTGTGTATACAGACACGCATCTGAATACCCCCGGCGGTGTCTACACCAATCTGCTAGAGGGCTTCGTTTTCGCTGCGGCCAAGCTTCGGGTATTTATGCGGCACATGCCCTTTGCCTATGCGCCGCCTGTTATGCGTGCCATCGTGCATGCTGTTCGGCTGACATGGAACATGATCCGTGCAGCGATTCGTGAAGCTCGTGTCACGCTGCATCCCGACGCTCAGTGTCAGATCCAGCGCGCCTGTGTCGAGTGGATCGGCTACTTTGCCTTTGCGCACGTGCTAGAGCCATGGCCCGTACATGCGCCGCTTGTCGCCGCCCTCATGCCCTTTGTGCATGCACAGCGGTACGCACGCTCGCGCCGCAAGATCGGCCCCCTTGTTCTGCGCGCCTGGGCCGCTCACCGCGAGCGGATCCGTCGCCTTACCTAGACGCCCCATAGTGCCACGCGCCGCTCGCGCCTCTGATGGTGATCACGTGATCAAATATGCACAGGGCTGTCGGCAAGTCCACGAGCGATCGGACGAACGGCGTTTCCGCAGACCACAATGGTGTCAGGATCCATCCGTATGCTGCGTGCACCTGCATCGCGCTCTATGGGCATTGTTCGTGGTCTTCATATGACCAAGGTGGCTCGTGGTGCGCAGCAGCCGATGTCCGAGGCGCAGACGGCCGAGTACCCTCGCGAAGGTATGTAGCGTTTTCCTCACCTCCAGGCTTCAACTCGCGGCTCTGGACGCTCGGTATCGCGGCAATCGCCGGGGGTGCGATTACGAATCACTTTTTGAAGAAATACGTCAAGGGCGATGAGGAGGCAGCTAAGCCCTTCTTTACCGACCTAATTGAGTCGTGCTCGACGAGCACGGACAAGATCCGGGAGGCGAATCAGGAGCACATTGACTTGTCCATCAAGCGCGCTGAAGCGCAGCTCATGATTCAAGACGCACAGAAGCCCAGCACGCACCGTGTGAGGTTTCCTTAGTACGTGGACTCGGCGCAACTAACGACCTAGCTTGATGGAGCAGTACCCGAGGCGCGGCCTTCAGACCGGCTCTGTCGTCGACACGTCAGACTTGCAAGTCAACCGGGAGCGTGTATAGGTAGACTAGCACGAATAGCAGATGAGCCAAGCAGCTTTGGACACGGAGCACGCTGCGACGGTGAGCCCCTCTTGCGCCGTACGCGGACCGACCGCCTGCTGGGTCCGACCCAGGCCGGCAGCCCTGAGCGGATGCTCCATGTGCATAAATCCCCGAAATCCAAACCAGGTTTTTCTTTTTTTGCGAGCACAGACAATCCAGGCTAGGTAACGATGACGACGACAGGCGGAAGCAGCCGGGGACGCCTTCGTACGTCGTTTTCCAAGAGCGAAGCGCTCGACCCATTTTATTCGGGTGGCGCTGTGGCTGTGACATCTGATGCAGTATGGATCGCCGCGACGTTTGGAACGGACGTACACATGGTCGAGGCACGTACCTCGCGCATTTTGCACAAGATCGCCGGAGATGGCGAGGATATACAGAGCCTCACGCTGAGTAACGATGATACGTACCTTGTGACGGCCTCCCGCTCCTTAGCGCTGCACTTCTATGTTCTGCCTGGTATGGAGCATGTGCGCACGATTTCCAAGGCCCACGAGGCGCCTGTAGCCCTGATGGCCGTGGATCCGACTTCGAGTCTGCTGGCGACAGGGAGTGCCGATGGCTCTGTGAAGATCTGGGACATGCGGGGCGGATACTGCACACACGTGTTCCGGGGCCATGGCGGCGTGATTAGTGCGTTGTGCTGGCATGTCGAGAGCCCTTCGAAGGCAGGACGCCGCGTGCAGCTCTTCACCGGTTGCGTCGATGGCAAAGTGCGCGTATGGGATTTGCACGGCCACAAGAAGGCGATGCACGCCAAGCCATCGGCCGTGCTGAATGCGCACGCCGGCGTTGTGCGTGGCATTAGTCTCTCCTCGGATGGACAGACACTCGTGAGTGGTGCTCGAGACCAGACGCTTGTGTTTTGGGACGCACGCGATGGACACTGGCATCGCCGCGAAATTCAACTGGCGCATGAGCGCATCGAGGCGCTGCATTTCCTGCCTGATGTACCGTACTTTTACACGGCCGGCTCTCGAGGCGCACTTCGAGTGTGGGATACCAAGGGACGGGTGGTGAGTGAGCAAACGGTCGAGCGAGTCGATGAGGACGAAGAAGATGAGCTGCGTGGCCTGGTGGATGCGGTTCTTGCTTCGAATACGATCGTGACTGTCTCAGCTACCCAGGACCTAGCCTTTTTCGTGTGGGACGGACAGCTGGTTCAGACGCGCCAATTGGTGGGCTACAATGACGAAATCGTGGACTTGGCGCTCGTACAAACACACTTTCTCGCTGTGGCATCAAACAACAGCCAGCTGCGCATCTACAGGCTCGATACCCAGGACCGTGATCACGACGTGGCGCTTGTGGATGGACATTCCGACATGGTACTGAGCATCGACACAAATGGCGAATGGCTCGTATCCGGTTCCAAGGACCACACAGCGCGGATCTGGGCGCGTGTGCACGACGGACGACATGGATGGGTTTGTCTTGGTGTATGTGAAGGTCATGCAGAAAGCGTCGGATGCGTCGTCTTTTCGAAGAAGGAAGATGCGCCCTTTGTCATCACAGCTAGTCAGGACCGGACCGTCAAGTTGTGGGATCTCTCTGTGCTGACAAAGGACAGCCGTAACGTCAAGCTGTCGTCCTTGCTTACCCTAAAAATCCACGACAAGGACATCAATTCCATCGATATCGCGCCTAATAATGCGCTCCTTGTGTCGGGTTCGCAGGACCGCACGGCCAAGGTATTCCGTCTGCATTATGCGCCGCCACGCAAGAATGCCAAGCCCACAGCCTCCCTTGAGCTGCTATCTACGTGCCGCGGCCACAAGCGCGGCGTATGGTCCGTCCAATTCTCTCCAGCTGAGCAGGCCTTTGCCACGGCGTCGAGTGATCAGACAGTCCGAATGTGGAGTCTCAAGGACTTTACCTGCGTGCGGGTCTTTGAGGGCCACACGGGCAGTGTGCTGCGGCTGCGATACACGCCCAGCGGTACACAGATTGTGTCGTCAGGCAACGATGGACTCATCAAGATCTGGAATGTGCGCGACGAGGAGTGTGCGGTGACGATCGATGCGCACGAAGACAAGATTTGGACCCTGGTCGTGCGAGATGAAACGCCCACGACGCCGCTCCAGATTGTGAGTGGTGCCGCGGACAGCACAATAGCCGTCTGGAACGACACCACGGAGGTCGTCGAGGCCGAGCAGGCGGCAGCAGCCAAGGACGCCGTCGAGCGTGAGCAGGCCTTTACGAATCTCGTGCTGCTTCAGGACTACCGCAGTGCGATAGCACTGGCCTTCCAAATGAATCAGCCACGCCGGCTGCTGCAGCTGTTTACCCAGGTAGCAGCATCGCGACCGGAAGAGGATGCGATCGTATCGATGGAGCGTCTGTTCCAAGATGCACTAGGCACCGCAGACGCCCAAAGCGGCAGCATCACTGGCCTCGCGACCGTCGATGATATCCTGCGCGACTTGCCGCGGAGTCAGTTGGCGCAGCTGCTCGTATACGTGCGCGACTGGAACACGTCTGCACGCACATCTCCGATCGCACAGCTGGTCCTGCATGCGATCGTACGGCAATGGGATGCCGAATCGATTCTCGATGCGATAGAAGACGCGCGTGCGTCGCTCCAGGTATCGGCCGTCGCCCTGCTGGAGGGCCTCGTCCCGTACACAGAGCGCCACTATGCGCGTGTGGACCGCATGCTCGTCGAAAGTGCCATGCTCGAGTACACGTTGCAGGCCATGGATACTATCATAGGCGAATAATCTACACAAACATGTCCAAGTCATGCCGCGCGTAATCGCGGTGCTCTTCAGCGCGGTCCTGCAGGGCAGGATAGTACGCGACCAGCGCGTCCTGTGCGCCAACATAGTTGGTGTTGTAGATGCGCACATACGCCTCACGAACCTTGCGAGCAGGATGAAAGAGGCCTTGCAGCGTATGGTACAAGATCACACCAGGTCCTAAGGCCACACGCAGCGCCTCGATGGCTTCCATCACAGCATTGATCACGTGAGGAGATGTCTCGAAGACATTGGGCCACACCAAGTTGAAAAGGTGCTGCATGCCATCTTCGCGGCCCAGGCCAGCCGTGCCAAGAGCCAGGTGCTTGACAATGCTGGCGGCCGTTTGGCGGTGCACGGGGTCGCGGTCTGTGAGTGCATCGTCCAGCAGCGTGATGACGCTGTACACGTAGTCCTTGCTCATCTCGCCAATGTACTCAAACACCCAGCTCAGGGCCTTGAGACATCCATGCTTGACGTTCAGCTCGGGCGTGCGGTACTCATTAAGAATGGCCGGCAGACATGTGAAGGGCCCGCACGTTTCGGCGACAATCGCAATCGCGACCGTCGAACACACACGGCTCTGTCGTTCCTGGACACGAAGGTTGGTCAAAAGCACCTGCAGGACATCCTGTGGTCCAATCGCTCGCGCAATGTACCCAAAGCTGTTAATTGCCGCACGTCGTACTGCCTTCTTATGTGCCTTCAGCAGATCGAGCAGCTCAAAGCAAATGCGCATCCACTCACGCGCACTCACAAACTCGGCACCACGGTCAGCAATGCGGCCAATGAGGTTGATACTCGCTTCCTGTACGCGCTCATGGCGGTTGCGGAGGATGGGCGTCATGCGCGGCAGCAAATCTCTGACGGGTGGATTCATCTGCGTCATGCCCACGACATTGGCAATCGCACTCTCTGCGGTGATCATACTCGCCAGTGCCTCGGGGAACTCTTCGCCCAGTTGCTCGAAGAGAACAACGCCCAAATTCGAAAGCAGTGCGTCCTCACCACACTGCTTGAGCACAGTGGCCAGCTTGGTCGTAAGATCCGCGGCCTGCCGGCGCGTGCTGGCATTTTTGTTGTTGAGACGCCACAGAATCGTCGACACAATCTGCATGAGGTACGGCTTAATGCGCATGCCCAGCGCATGAGCAATGGAGCCTGTCCCGTCAAGCATGACGCGATCCTCATCCGACTGTTCCTGGAACGCATAGATCATGCCGTCCACCAGCTGCATTTCCAGTCGCTCTCCGATATCGGCCGTGCCGAGCGTCGACACGACATGCCGGATCGTATCCATCGCCATGCGACGGAACGGCTCGCTCTCATCCTTGAGAAAATGGACCAGTCGCTCAACGACCTCACTTACACCCATTTTGTCCGCTAGCGCCTGCGTTGTCTCGACGACCTGGCGGTAGTTACGTCGATCCAAGGCCATACGACGCACCCAGAAGCAACGGAAATAGTCCGGCGCCAAGTCGTTTCGCAGAAACGCGCCGGTCACGCCTTCGGTCATAGCACATTGCTTGACAACCTTGAGGACAATGCGCCGCATCTCGTCATCCGCACTCTGAAACTCGCGAATCAGCGTCGGCGTCACTTCCTTGACAAAGTACAGCGTGCTGTCTGCATCCATCAGCGGGATAATAAATCCGATGGCCTTGAGGAACGCCGCCAAGCCACGTCCGCGGTGGTGCCGGATGCCTAGCCACAGTGGCTTGAGCACATTTTCAAAGCTCTCAATACCGTACGGTGCGGACGCTTCGGCTAATGCCGAGAGTGCCAACGCTGTCATCGTCTTCACCTTTTGTTGATCGTCCTCCAGCCCTTTTTCAATGCAGTCGACCAAACCTTTCAAATGCGGTAGCACAGCACAGCCCATCATAATAGCCAATTGCTGCACGACTCGGATACCCGTATGACGCGCCTGCCAGCTTTTCTTCGAGCGGCACACGGCGCGCAGGAACGGCAGCATCGCTGGGATGCCCAAAGCCGACGCGACGACTGCCAGTGCTCGAGCTGTGGTATTCCGCACGTATTCGTCGGCATGATCAATATCCGGCCGCATCGTACTGATCATGTGTGCCAGACCGGCCGCCTTGGCGAGATTGCTGATAATCTCGCGGCCCTCGATACGCACATAGTAGTCCTCATCAATCAGCAGAGGCTCAATCACCACGAGAATACGATGGACGTAGGGCCGCACAAGCTCATCGAGTTTGTACAAAACACGGTCAATGACCTTGACTAGCAAGTGGCGCTCCTGGTCTTCGAGCGTGCGCTCCATCAAAAGCGGCAGGATCTTGTCGAAGAGGGGACCAGGTCCGAACGTACGTGCTTGCTCCGTAATCTGCCGCAGCGCTTGCTTTCGAAGCTGAGGCGTGCCATTTTTGATTTTCAAGAGCAAGCGCATGATCTCACGTTCCCTAGCCTCAGCACGCGAGATGCGCTCCTCTTCATTGTCTTCTTGGAGGACCTTGCCAAAGTACTTTTGGTCCTCGGGCTTCATAAACGCCAATTGACCAACACCTGGCACATCCGTTGGCAGATCTGCCACAATGTCGTCGGCCATGGCACCAAGCGTTGATGATTCGGGCATGTAGAATCCAGAAGATTCCGGCTCTTGCAGTTTGTGTGCTTGTGCGGGCGCATAGCCGGGCGGTGGCTCAACAATCGTGTAGCCTTCACTCGGAAGCAGCACATTGAGCTCTTCATCTGACATGTACCGAATGCGTGTCGGCTTGTTCGGTCCGTCTAAGGGTGTTTGATCCCATCGAGAACGCTTTTTTTCCGTGGGCTCGTCCGCCGGTGTCTCGTCCCAACGTGAACGACGCCGCTTAGCAGAATCATCAGGCTTGGGCTCCTCACCTTTTTCCTCAATAATCTTGCGAACACGCTGCTCCTCACGCTCGAGATTAGCTCGGCGCATGGCATCACGGTATCCTTCCTCACCCGTACTCTCTGCAGAGAACGGATCATGCTGGCTCTCAGGCCCGGCATCCCGATGAAAGCGGCGGTTATGATAGTCAGACTGACGCGACGCCAGTTGGCGCTGCGCCACACGCTCTGCAAGTGGATCATACGAGTCATCGGCGAACTCGTGCAGCAAATGTTGAGGTGCTGTGAAGGCATCGAGGGGATTGGATCGCCGAGGCTCGTCGTCGTCGTCGTCGTCGTTGTCCGGCCCCGTAGGCAACGAGTCCACGTACGACGATCGCGACGCTCCGGACCCATAAATGTCGCGATCTTCCTGATTGCTTCCCAAGCCGATGCCCTGCCTTCCAGAGGCACGCGCAGCTCGAAGGCGCTGGATCTCGTCCAGCTCCTCACTCGACATGGTCGCCACAAAAGAGTAGCTTGCCACACGATCGACACTGTCCACTGTGTTATCACGTGATATATGCGGCCATCGTCAGAGGAGGAGCGTTTACTGGCACGCCACCGAGTGGAATGGCGCCGCGGGCCGTTGGCAAGAATGCCAAGGCGGTGCAAGATGTGGCTCCGCGTAAGAGCGAGGGGGGTACATATACATTGAAAGATGTTATGGTGGGCGCAAAATTGTATGCAGAGAAGACGGCGCCTGAGACTGGCGAGACGGAACAACGACTAGCCGAGGTGTTGTCGATCCGCGAAGAGCGACAAAACAGGCTGCATTTACTGCAAGAAATGCAGGAAAAGGGAGCTGATAATGTGGAAGAAAAAGAGCCAGAGCTCCATTTTTATGTGCACTACTCTGGCTTTAACAAGCGACTGGATGAATGGATACCCTCCGCCAAGCTCGTATTGTCGCGTGAGATGGAATGGCCGCCACCCCCTGAGGCGGCTGAGTCCAACAAGAACACGAAGCGGAAGGTGGTCAAAGATGCGCGTTCGACTCCGCAGGCGGAGGACAGCAACGTCAAGAAGGAGCAGGGAGACGACACGTCGTTCAGCAAAGAAAAGGAGGTGGAAAAGCTGCGTACGAACGGGTCCATGACGCAGTGTGCGAGTGAAGTCTCTCGCGTTAAAAATCTGAATATGATTCAAATGGGTAAGCATCAAATTGAGGTGTGGTATTTCAGTCCTTACCCGTCCGAGTACGCATATATCGACTGTCTATACGTGTGTGAAATGTGTTTGTCGTACTTTCCTAGCGATTTCCTGCTCAAGCGTCACCGTCAAAAGTGCACGATGCTGCACCCCCCCGGCAACGAGATTTATCGGTGCGAGGACATCAGTTTTTTCGAGCTCGACGGTCGGCGCCAAAAGACGTGGTGTCGAAATTTGTGCTTGCTAAGCAAGTGCTTTTTGGACCATAAGACCTTGTACTATGATGTGGATCCCTTTTTGTTCTATGTCATGTGTCAGCGCGACAATACCGGCTGCCACATGATCGGTTACTTTTCGAAGGAAAAGGAGAGTGCCGAAGGCTATAATGTTGCATGTATTCTGACCCTGCCGCAGCACCAGCGTTCGGGCTTTGGGCGGCTCTTGATCGAGTTTTCGTACGAGCTCTCAAAACGCGAGAGTAAACTGGGCAGTCCGGAAAAGCCTCTGTCTGACCTCGGTCTGCTCGGCTATCGTGCATACTGGTCTGAAACGATCGTCGAGCTTTTACTCAAAACGACGGAAGAGATTAGCATTGACGACATTGCAAACAAAACCTCGATTCAGCATGCTGATATCCTACAGACGTGTCAGGCACTCAGTCTGCTGAAGCAATATCAGGGTAAACACTACCTTGTCCTCTCAGATGCCGTGCTCGAAAAGCACGAGCGTCAAATGAAAAAGAAACGTCGGCGCATTCATGCTGAACACCTGCATTGGAAGCCGCCTGTATTTACGCGTGACCAGCTTCGGTTTGGTTGGTAGATTGTACACTAGCATGACGCAGTTCGTCCAGCACGATCGGTGGCCAGAGCAGCCATGCATCCCAGCACGCAAGAATAGTGTGCACGCTGCGCTCGAGCTCGTGGCTTTGGGTGCATCGTAGAACGTCGCCCCAATGGGCAAAGAGCGTGGAGAGCCATGGCTCGAAAGCGTTTCGGTACATCCAGGCACATGGAACGCGTGCTGATGTATTATACAGGATATCAGACATGGCGTAGAGGATGGCCAGCTTGCGGGGTATCGGTGCCTCGAGCATGGCTCGGGCTATTTTGTCAGCGACAGCCTCTGCCGCCTTGGCGTGGTCCAAGGCGAGTTTCATGCATCTTGCGATACGCTCACGCCGCAGTGTGAGTCGGGCAAGCATTGAATCGAGACGGCGAGCAGTAAGCAGGGATAGCCCTTCCACGATCTCTCCTACTTCCTCCGAGTCAGTGGAGCACATGGGATTCTCGCCGTTCGAGCGGTGTCGCACAGGTATAGGAGATGCGTGGCGTGGGCGCGAGGGCGGCTCAGGTGCTGGAACCACGGTAGGCTTCTCTGTTCGTGGTCCTTGCGAGCTCTTCAACTCTTCTACAAACGCTTGACGACGCCTGGGCGCCACGTCCGTCGGCTCGTCGTCGTCATCAAACGCCCTCTTTCGAGGCATGACGCGTACCTCCACAATTTGTTGCACTGGCAGTCCTTCTACAAATCTAAGGCTCTCGGAATATGGGCTCTTACGCATCTCCCGCCAGTGGGAGATTCTCCACACGGAGCCGAACGCAAGAGGCCAGACAACGCGTTATTTTGGAGACATGTACACCAAGCGAGACTTAGTCCCAGCTCGAGGTGGCGGCGGGGGCAGCGCCCGTGTCAGCGGCCCAGTCCTGCGCGGCGTCGGCGCTCCAGTCGACCTGCTCGCCACCAGCCGAGAGGTTGGCGGCAACCGAGGGGTTCACACCACCGGCACCAGCGCCCTCAATCGCAAAGTCGACCTGCTCAATCGTCGACTCCTGCACAGCGCTAGCAGCAGCGGCCTGCTTGGCCAGCGCGGCCTCGGCCTGCTCACGCTCAATCTCCTCGGGGTCACGGTAGAAGAACATGTCGACCATGACGTTCCAGCCGTTGGGCGTGCGGGGCACGATACCACGGAGGCGCAGGAACTCACGGCAGAGCAGCCACCAGAGGAGACCAATCGAGTGGCGACCCTTGTTGTTACCGGGGATGGCAATGTCGACGTGGCGCAGAGGAGCGTCCGTGTCACACAGGGCAATCACAGGGATGTTGACGTAGGCCGACTCGCGGATAGCCTGGTGGTCCACACGGGGGTCAGTCACCACAATCACACGGGGCTCCTTGAACGAGCGCGTGATGTAGTTGGTGAACGAACCGGGCGTGAAACGGCCAGCGATCGCCGTGGCGCCCGTGTTAGCGGCGAACTTGTGCACGGCACGGTGACCGTACGTGCGGCCCGAGATCACACAGATGTCAGCGGGGTTCTCGACGGCGGCGAGCACACGGGCAGCGAACACGATCTTTTCCCACGTCTTGCCGATGTTGATCAGGTGGATACCGTCGGCACGGCGCTTGTGAACGTACGGAAGCATGGCCTTCTCGCAGTTCTTGGTACCGATGTGCGTCTGGGCAGCTAGAAGGAGACTAATGTCCTCGGGCGTAGGGTTCAAAATGGCAGGTTGCTTGGAAGCCATGTTGTGGAATACAGCTCCAAAATGGATGTGCGTGTAAAGAAGCGCTTCGATTGCCGCCGCCGATCCTTTGGGCCAGGCGTGTGGAAGAAGTGCTCGATGCCTGCATCGGCCGAACAAAAATACAATTGGTCACGTGTTTCGCAAAACTGTACCCAGCTCCTGGCCGCGTGCGTTCGAACGAAGCCTGTCGACGGAGCGCAGCGTGCCACTTGGACTACTTCCTCAACGAATAAGGTATGTGTGAGCCTGTCTAACAACGCAGCAAAATGGCTGAGCGTGGACGTGGTGGTTTTGGACGTGACCGTGGACGTGGTGGCCGCGGTCGTCGTGGTGCCCGCAAGGATGAGAAGGAAGAGTGGGGTACGTAAAAAAAAGTCGTTGGCCGCGGCATGCTAACCTGACCAGTGCCTGTGACCTCGCTGGGTCGTCTTGTCAAGGACGGCAAGATCAAGTCGATGGAGGAGATTTACCTGTTCTCGCTCCCCATTAAGGAGTACCAGATTGTTGACATTCTCCTGCCCAAGCTCACTGACGAGGTCATGAAGATCACACCTGTCCAGAAGCAGACCCGTGCCGGTCAGCGCACGCGCTTCAAGGCCTTTGTGGCTATCGGTGACTCGGACGGTCACCTCGGTCTCGGTGTCAAGTGCGCTACGGAAGTGGCCTCGGCCATCCGTGGTGCCATGATTATGGCCAAGCTCACGATCATTCCCGTGCGCCGTGGCTACTGGGGTAGCGCTCTTGGTAAGCCTCACACGGTGCCCACGAAGGTGTCGGGCAAGACGGCTTCGGTTATGTGCCGTCTTGTGCCTGCTCCCCGCGGTACGGGTATTGTGGCTTCGCCCGCTCCCAAGCGCCTGCTGCAGCTGGCCGGCATTGAAGATGTGTACACCCAGTCGAAGGGTCAGACGGCTACGATGGGCAATTTCCTGAAGGCTACGTTCGAGGCTGTGTCGAAGACGTACGCTGTCCTCACGCCCAACCTCTGGGAGGAGGTGCCTGTCCCTCCGACCCCATACGTGGAGCACGCCACGCATCTTGCTCGCGTCGGCAAGAAGCTCCACTAAGTGCGCGCAAGCACGCAAGCCGAGTTGCGCCTGTAGTAGCTAGCTAGAGTTTTGGCCCTAGCCCAAAATTGCATATTCCTCGATGCCATGATGCACTGTGCGGCCTGAACCAGGTCCGGAGCCGCCGCGCCGAAGGCAGGGCCCCTCTTGTTCATCACGTGACTCCCGGCTTGACCCGTGACGGGCGCCAGCAGCGCGCCGGGTCCGCGAGGCTGGCTCATCTGGACGACAACGATCATGATTGCCCGTGGTTTCATGCACTCGAACAAGGCTGCTCGTGCCGTGCGTGTCGCTGGCCAGCAGGTGCGCTTCAACTCGAACCTGCCGATTCCCCCCAAGATCGCCACGCCCAAGAGTGTGCAGGGCGAGAACGCGGCCAACACGGAGGCTGTGGTCAACTTCTACAAGGCGCTGCCCAAGGGTGCGGAGCCTGAGAGGCGCCCCTCGGGCTTCAAGGCCAAGTACTTTGACGGCAAGCATGCCAGTGCCAAGCCCCTTGTGTGGACGATCGCTGGTCTGATGCTGTTTGGCTACACGCTGGAATACAACGGTCACCTGAGTATGTATGCGCTGTACTAACGCCATTACAGAGTACCACAAGAATGCGCACCATTAGAACTAGGTATGCGTAGCTGAAATGCATCGGAACGATCCCCCTGGCTACGGCGCTATGCGCTATGGATGATTTGATAGATGTCGTGGCGTGCCAGCGGAGAGGAAGGGCGCCTGGCCCTGCCGTTAGCGGCGATCGCCGCCTCTTCAGGCGCACGAGGTAGGCTTGAGGCATCCGTGTCTCCACGTGGTTGGCCATGTACACGTATGCTGCGCCGCAAGTCGACCGAGTGTCGTTTGTGTCGCTTGTCCAGACCGACGTGCTGCATGCCGAAGTCGTGCACACATCGCAGCTGCGTGCGCGCGTAGAGCAGTGCCTGCATAGCCGTGAGCCGTTGGCCATAGTGCAGGCCGTGTCGGAATACTTGCCGTACCTTTTGGGCTTGTACGACTGTGTGCAGCGGGACACGATTCTGCTACGTGATGACGTCCATCTGACGTGGCGCTCGATGCTTGTGTCGAGCAAATTTCGGCTGCATGGCCTGCTGAGCGAGGTGTGCCTGATGCATATGCTGTATGCATCTTCTTTGCGTGCCGAGGCAGCGACGATCGTCGAGGCCCTCGGTGCCTATGAACTGGGTGCTCATGACCGCAAGGCGTGTGATGACCGCATGCGTGTGGCGATCGACTTGTTGTGCCGCGCGAGTGGCGTGTGTGAGTACGTCGCGACACAGCTTTTGCCGACGTACCCGGCGCCGCCCAGCAAGTCGGCGTACCCGCCGGAACTGGTCAGTGAGGGCGTCCAGGCATGCTCCAAGCTGGCGATGGCCGATGCACATGCGCTGGCGATCCGCAAGCTCCTCGTGCCATATGCAAGGCACCATGGGCCCCCTCTTCCGCCTCAGCATCCGTCGCCATCGCTCCTAGCCAAGCTGCATTTACACACAGCGTCGCTATTTCTCGAGGCTCATACGCTCGCCGCCCAGAGTCTCGGCATGGACCCGCACTCGGCCAAGCACAAACTCGCGCAAAAGCTGCACACGCTGCGTCCAGACACGGATGCTGACGATAAGATGGCGTTCCTGCCGTATGCCAGTCGCTCGGCACACACTCACAAGGCCCTGGCCTTCCAGTGGCTCGGCATTGACCAAGGCGAGTATGCGAAAAACACGGGGTGGGCTATAGCGTATCTGGACATGGCGCAATCGATGCTCGACGGGCACAAGAAGACCCCGGTGTGCGCTGACATGAGCCGGTGGCGTGCTGCGTACAAGAAAATGAACGATACCCTCTCATTCCAGCGCATTCCCTCGGTCCAGGAACTTCAGCTATGTACATCCGAGGGCCGCGCGGCCATGTTTCCCAAGGCCTACGTGCCCGTCTATGCGTTCGGCGCGAAGCGGGAGGCCACGCACCGGACGACGTACGCCGGTGCCGGTGCCTACTACTAAGTGTGCGAGGTGCGCAGCAGGCATGCGTCGATGTGGGCATTGATGCTCGCGGTGCGCATGCCGCGTACCTGGATGTCCTTGCCGCACACGGGGCACACGACTGGGTCGCGGCTCGCTGTGGGCGGCGTCTTGAGCCACTGCGCCAAGGGTCCGTCGCGTGCCGTGTGCATATCGATGAGCGACGAGGCACGCACGCCGACCAGACGCAGGCACAGCGGGACGGGTGCGGCCGCACGCTCCTGCTCGAGCAGTGCATGCACGACCGCGTACAGATCGTCCGATGTGTACACGGCCACACGGCACGCTCGTGCGCGCGTGAAACGCTCAAAGGTATCGCGCTTGCACACCAGTGTGACGGTGCGGGCTCGGTACGCCTGCTGCACCAGATCGCGCGACAGCATCTCGCAGGTGGTACGGAGGTGGGCGTGGAGCGTGGCTGGATCAGTCGTCGGAGCCAAAGTCCGCTCGCAGCCGACCGAGCGGCGTGCATCGCGGCTGGGGGGTGCGATGTGAGTATCGCTGATGCCGAGCGCAGCGGCGAGGAGCATGCGGTACGAGTCCATGCACACGCTCAGCTCGACACGCCGCGCCCAAATGTCATCACAGGTGTGGATCGAGATGGCAGAGAGCATGCGCTCGGTCACTTGGCCGATGCCAGGTACTTTTCGTACGCTGAGGCCCCGCATGAATGCGATCATGTCGTCGCGCGTCGGCGGCACATACCACACGCCGTCCGGCTTGCCCTGGTCGCTCGCGATCTTGGCCAGCAGTCGATTGCAGGCGATGCCTACACTCACCGTGAGGCCCTCGGTGGCCTGGTACACGTCGAGGCGGAGCTTGGCAGCGACGTCGCGTGGGTCCATGGCATGTGTCGCACAGTAGGACGTCACATCGAGGTACGCCTCATCCAAGCTGCGCTGGAGCAGTGTCGGATCGTAGGTGCGGAGCACGTTCATCACCTGTTCACTGCGTCGGCGGTACGCGTCAAAATGCGTCTCGACGACCAAGAGGTCGGGGCAAAGGGCGCGTGCGACGTACTCGGCCATCGCCGAGCGCACGCCCCGTTGGCGCGCCTCATAGCTGGCAGTAAGCAGCACGCCATGACCCACGGCAAAGCGCTTGCCACGCAGCTCGGGGCATCGCTGCACCTCGACAGCCGCATAAAACATGTCCATATCGCAGTGTAGGATGATCCGCGACACATCGCGCTGCGCCTCGAGCTCAGCCACGACTCGCGACACGTGCGACTCAGCACGCGCTCGCTCTACGCTGCCTAGCCGATCGAGGGCTGCACTGCGCCGTTGGAGCATGCGGTCGATGCGACGCGTCACCGCCTCGTGCCGTCGCCGCTCGTTTTCATAGTACTTGGAGCCTTGCGACACGTCATGAATGCTGCATAAGCAGCGCGCACGTACCGTTTCTGGGTATCTGCATCCGACGCCACCCAGGCCTTGTGGCTCGATGGCCCGCCCAGGTGCCGGTACAAGCTGGCCTCGTCCGCCGACGTCATCTCGGCCCCGGCTGTGTGGGTGGAGGGGTCCAGGATGTCGTTGGGCGACGAACAAGCGAATCACGAGCTGCTACGCCGCTTTGGCCCCCGGCACGCAGCGAAGCTCGCCAGGCGCCAGACGAGCCGCAGACACAGAAGCGGCCGCGCGTCCTCCGTCGCAAGAGCGATCGGATCAAGGCACGGACGAGGTGGCACGCCGCGCGGTATCACGAGGCGCGCCTAACCTCGCACGTCGCTCGCGGGGAAAAAGGCACGGAGGAAAAAGACCTACTGTACTACTGCTGCTTGCATTCCTGAGGCTCGGGACGCTGAGCTGGAGCGTCATCGTCGTCGTCCTCGTCGTCGTCGTCTTCGTCTTCAAAGTCGTCCTCGTCGTCCCATTCGTCGGGGTTCTCGTACCGCAGCGCTTTGCCGGTGAAAAAGTCGATCGCGTGTGGAATGATGCGGTCCTTGAGATCCTCGCCGATCTGGTAGTCGAGCTCCAGACGCTCCTCGAGCGAATCGAGGTCTTCGTCGTCGACATCGTCTGCGTCCGTGGGCGGCCGCGGCGGCGAGAAGAAGTTGAAGAAGGAGTCGGTGGGCACTAACCGCTTGACAGTGCGTGTCTCGTTTGTATTCTTGTTCCGCTGCTTTTTCGTCTCGAGGCGGTGGGTCAGGTTCGTTTCCGGCGACGTCCACTCAATCTGCGTGCCCTCCGCATGGTCGTACACCAAGTCGCCCGAGAAGCCGACCTGGTCCTGGTAGAAGTACGTCTTGGTCAGCACCGCATTGCTGAAAAACTCGTTGTGAGCTGCGTCAAAGACAAAGTCCAGCTGGAAGCCCTGCTGCGCCTGGCCTGGCACCGCTTCACTGCTAGCGTCCAAGTATCGCAGGCGCACATCGGTCAGGTGCCGCAGGGCGCCCTCGTCGCGTTCCGTGATCAGCTCAGAGAGCGCCACATGGTTCCGCAGAGCAGTGAGCCAGAACTCGGGAATGCCCTTGGGCGCATCGGCGCTGATCGACAGATGTGCCAGCGACGCCTCGTCGTCGTCGTCGTCGTCCTTGTCGACAGCCTCGCCATGCTCGACCTCCTCGGCGGTCGGCTCGTCCTCACCGAGCACAATCTGCTTGCGGCGGTTATATAGCGGCGCATAGAGCGTTGCAAACTTCTTCTCGAGCGCGAGAATCTCGTGCTGGAACTGAGCCTCCAGCTTCTGGTGGTCCACATTCACACCCTTGAGACCCTCGACGCGGCGACGAACCTCGGCGGGGAGGGACTCGATGTAGCCTGACGACTGGCCCACGAGCGTTGAGAGGCGGTCCTGGATCATGCTCGTGAGTGCGGCATTCGGCAGCAGAGCCGCGGCGGCATCAGCCGCCTCGCCCTGCTCGTCCTCCTCGCCAATCGTGCCGACCGTCGGGCGTGCGAGCTGCTCGCGCTCGATCGGCGCATTCGATAACGGCGTATTCTGCGGCGTAGGCGCCGTCCAGTTTGCGTCTCGTTTTCTGCACGGTGAGTCGCGGCTATACGCACTTGCCAATATCCATGGTTGGGGGGGAGAAAACGCGGGCTGAGAGCCGCTGACCCCAGTCTCGGCCCCCACGCTGTGGATCGGGGCGTTAAGTGGAGAAACGGCCCAGGGACCCGCGCCTCTCCACGTGGCCGTAGCCGCCGCCACCATGGACTCGGTCGCGGCGCGAGTCGACGCGCTGTTGGCGGGGGGCGATGGCGATGGGCTGAGTCGTGCGCATGTCGAGAGGGCACAAGCGCGTGTTCATGCACAGCTGACGCAACGTCGCGACGAGACGCGGCGCCTCCTGTCCCTGACTGCGCATCCCCTGCCGAACGAGCATGAGCACGATGCACAGGCGCTGCTCGCGGCCCTGGCTGACTTGGAAACGCATGCGAGCCGTGCTGAGAAAAGCGTCGGCGAGATTACCGCCGAGATCCGGTGGCTCGATATGGCCAAACGGAACGTGGGCCACTCGATCGTGACGCTGCGGCGACTCCAGATGCTCGTCAGCAGCACGATGCAATTGCAGCAGCTGTGCGAGACGCAGCAGTACCGCGATGCGGCCTCTACTCTGCAGGCCGTAGAAGCGCTCTTGTCGTTCTTTGTGCGCTTCCACAGTGTGCCGTGCATTCTTCAGCAGCGCACGTTGACAGACTCGCTGCGCGAGAAGCTGCACAAGATGGTCATGGGCGAGTACGAGGCCGCGTTTCAGCGGCCACGGTGGGACGCCAGCACGTCTGCCCTGCCTGATGCGGCTCTAGTAGTCGATGCGCTCGGGCCCGAGGTGCGAGACAAGCTCATGGAATGGTACTGCACGCGACAGCTGCGGGAGTATCGGCGCGTGTTCCGGGCGGTTGACGAGGCCGGACAACTCGACAATGTGCCGCGGAGGTATGCATGGATCCGTCGGCTGCTGCGCACCTATGCGGATGAGCACGCGCCGGCCTTTGTGCCGGCATGGCACGTCGAGCGCCGGCTCTTGGTGCAGTTCTGCGATATTACGCACGACGATATGCGCAGTGTGCTGGTGCGTGAGCAGCCGCGACTGCACGTCGATGTGCTGTTGAGTGCGCTGCACAGCACGAACGAGTTTGAAGCGTCGGTGGCGCGGCAGTATGGCTTCCACGCCGACCGACCCATCTCGTCCGCGTTTACGCCGTACCTCGGCGTCTATGTCGACGCGCAGGACCGCCAGCTCAGCGAGATGCTGGCGCAGATGGCTGCCAGCTCGCAGGCGGCGACGACCGACACGTCGGCGGACGAGCCCGTGCGTGTGCTCGTCTCGTCCACCGAGCTCGTCACGCTGTACCGCCAGGCCCTCGAACGATGCGCCTCGCTCGGACCGCGTGCGCCGCTCCGTGAGCTGGGCCACGTGTACGGCAAGTGGCTCCGGCGGTACGCACACGACGTGCTGCTCCCATCGCTGTCGTCGCGCGACGTGTTGCATCTGTGTACGGTGCTAAATACGGCCGATTACGGCGCGACGACATGCACCCAGCTCGCCGAGCGACTCACCGAGAAGCTGCGCGCCGTAGATGCCGAGGCTGCGCCCGTCGTCCTCGACGCGGAGCGCCACGAGTTCTTCAGCGTCATGTCGTCCGCGCTGCAGGCGCTCACGCGCGCCTTGTCCACGGCGCTCGACCCGGCGTTCCAGGCGCTGCTCCGCCCCGATGTGCCGTGGTCGCAGCGCGAGCACCTCGACGAAAAGAGCGCATGGGTCGATCTGCTCGCCAGCGGCCTCGAGAGAGTGGGCGTCGTGGTGCGGCACCATGTCGAAAACAAGCGGTACGTGCGCTCGTGGTGCGACAAGGCCGCGCATCTGACCATGACGCGCATCACGCAGTCGATCGTGCGCCTGCGTCCGATTCGGCCACGCATGGCCGAGCAGCTCCAGCGCGACGTACAGCATGTGCATACGCTGCTCATCGAGTGGCCGAGTGGCGCGTCCCAGGCCGCGTACGTGCGCATCGTCGACAAGGCCATGAGCCGCGTCCAGCCTGTCTTGGCCATCTTGGCCGTGCCGCCCACCGATGCCGCGGCGTTCGTCCACGCGTACCGCCAGCATGTGGGGGATCAGTCGCTCCCCAACTTCCAAAAGATCCTCGATCTGCAGGGCGTGCGCCGTCCCGAGCAGCAGGCGCTGGTCGAAGCGTTCCTCGCCGCCGTGGATCGCGCTCCGGATACCCTCCCCACTACGTCCGCGCTCTCGTCCCTCGAGCTCGATCCGAACGCGGACGTGTACGCCGAGACGGGCGGCGATCGCGCTCGCGACGAGGGGTCGGCGGCAGACGCGCCGCCTGGACGGCCCTCGACGCCCTCCGCCGGCACCGCGCTGGGCCTGCCGGACTGGAAAAAGTTTGGCAGCATGTTTGGCGTCGCGCTCGGTCAGCGGCGTCCATAGGTCCTATACAAGCTGAGATATGGTATCGGCAGGCAGCTCGCCGCGCTCGCTTATGCGCTTGTGCAGCGACGTCGGCGATGCATCGCCCGCCAGGGCATGCTGTCGGCACGCCTCGTCGGCAGCGGCCAAGATGCGGCCGAGGGCCGCGACGTGCTCGGCACGGGAGGCGCGCGTCCACACGAGGCCGTTCACGCCAATCGCCGCCTCAAACGCAAAGTGGCGCGATACGCTGGGGAGCAGGGTGTGGCTTGGGCG
Organism: Malassezia arunalokei; assembly: GCA_029542905.1. Taxonomy (NCBI): domain Eukaryota; kingdom Fungi; phylum Basidiomycota; class Malasseziomycetes; order Malasseziales; family Malasseziaceae; genus Malassezia; species Malassezia arunalokei. The sequence continues at coordinate 406,201 of CP119922.1, forward strand.
CAGCAGGCTTCGTGCGAGCGGCAAGCTGACGCGCCACACCATCGATAGCTCCGGCTCCTGCGCGACTTTGAGCTCGCCCATGCCGTCGGCCTTGTTGTGCACGGGATCAATGCAGCTCAGCACAGGCTCTGTCCACGGCTCGGCACTCTCGATGCGGGCATACACCAGCGCCCCGATCTCGAGGTGCGGCCGATTCCGCCGAGACGCTCCTTCAAACGCCAGGACCGGCAGAGACGCATGGTGCGCCGAAAACAGCGTCACCGTAAACGATTCAGCGCCGCGATTCGTGACTTGTCCAACCACCCGATCACCCTCGCATGGCACGTACCGCCGGCACGCCGACTCGACGTACCAGCCATGCATCGGGACGGCGGCCTGCGCCGTGCGCTGCTGGGTGTGAATGTGGCCCAGCGCGCCCGTGTGTATAGAGGAGAGGGTGGCAGGTGCATCAGGGGTATGCGGCGTAGGCAGCACGCCCGGCCCCAGCTTGGTTTGCTGCAGGGACGGCGCCGCCTCGTGGATCACATCGCCCGGCAAGACCACGACCATGGCAGTCACAGCGGGAGAAAATCGGCCGCTTTCGTACGTGGAGGACGGGGCAGAAGAAAAAAAAAGGCTTCCCTGGATCTTTTTCTCCCCTCCCCCCCACCATCACGTACGTATCGACCCAAGGCACGCAGAAGATGGTTCCTATCTTATCCACATTATCCGAGCCTAGCATGGACGACAAAATGCTGCGTTCTTTCTGATGCCTCTCTCTCTCTCGAAGAACAGACAAACTAACCAGCAGCCAGCTCGCGCAGAGCCAAGACACGCTCGTTCATAGATACGTACAACGATCGTCACACCCCACCACAAGGACAGACGCGCGCACTCCGCACCGCCGAACGGACGCAGACACGCGGGCTCCTGCGAAGGCCGCGCGCCCGCTGCCACGCGGCGCCGCCCAGGGGCCGAGAGGGCATATCACGTGACACACATCGGCGCGCCGAGTCGGTAGGGCCGCCGGAGGCGGCGTCGCTTTTCCTGCCGAACGATGTCGACGATGATGAGGAGCATGCTGTACCGTCATGCGCTGCCGATGCGGCCCTCACTGTACCGCACCATGCACACGAGCTTGCGTGTTGGCAAGGACAGTGCGCACCAGACGGTACCTGCCCGCCCGGCGCCTGGAGAAAGGCGCGACTTGGTGGCCGAGCAGGTCAACCGGATCAGTGAGCCCACGGCCGCCTCGGTCGTGAGTGATGCACCCAACTCACTCCACCAGCGCTACGTGCGCATCTTCCAGCCAGCCAAGCCCGCGACGCAGTCAGGACGCGCCGGCACGCGCGACTGGCGCGTCGAGTTCGAAGTCCTTCAGGGCTCAGGCCGCTGGGAAAGCCCCCTCATGGGATGGGCCAGCACGTACGTACTCGCTAGCTCACACGAACAGTGCCGATCACCAGCAGTCTCTCTCGATGCGGTTTGATTCGCTCGACGCAGCCGTCCACTTTTGCGAGAAGCAGGGCTGGAACTACCTGGTCCAGCAGCCACACAAGGCGCGCATCCCCCCGAAGAGCTACGCCGCCAACTTCAAGTACTCGCCCGGCAAGCTGCGCATCCACCACACAAAGTAGATCTCCATAGCGCCCACGCCATCCCTAGACCTACGAGCTCCGTTTCGACGCCTCCACCCAACGGCCATCCCCTTTGCTGTCATGGTGCGGTATGGTCAGCTGATTGTACGTGTGCGGTGGTCCGAGCACTGACCACCTGTAGATTGGACCGCCCGGCTCGGGAAAGACAACGTACTGCTATGGCATGTACCAGGTAAGCACGCACACACTGACTCAGTTCTTCTCTGCCCTGAAACGCGGCGTCCATATCGTCAATCTCGATCCAGCCAACGAACGCGTCCCATACCCCTGTGACATCTCCCTGTCAGATCTCATTTCCGTCTCTGATGTCATGGCCGAGCTGGATCTAGGACCGAATGGCGCGATGCTGTACTGCATGGAGTACCTAGAGCACAATATCGACTGGCTCGAGTCGCGCCTCGCAGCCTTGGAGCACGACTATGTCCTCTTCGACCTGCCTGGGCAAGTGGAGCTCTCGACAAATCATCCCAGTCTCCAGCGCATTCTCGAGCGCCTTCAGAAGCAGGATTGGCGCGTACGTACCCTTGTCTCACCAGGCAGCTGGTCGCCGTTCACTTGTCGGATGCCACGCACATCACAGATCCCGCGCGGTACGTTGCGCTTCTGGTGCTTGCGCTACGTGCCATGCTCATGCTCGAGCTTCCGCATGTCAATGTCCTCAGCAAATTCGATCTGCTCGATGAAGAGCAGCAGTCCCAGCTGAGTACGTACGGCCGTTCTGACGACCAGTCTTTCCCCTCGACTACTATACAGAAGTACAGGACCTACACTACATGTCGGATCACTTGCACGCCACGCAGCCGCGTGTCGCGCAGATGTACGAGGTGCTGGGCGACATCGTCGAAGACTACGGCCTCGTGTCGTTCGAGACGCTCGCCGTGGAGGACAGGGACCGTATGCTGCATTTAGTGGAGGTCCTCGATCGAGCGATTGGGTACATAGGAGCCTAGGGCGGAAGCCGCGTGCCAGCCGCCAACGAGGTGATTGTGGGAGAAGCGCCGCCGAACCGAGCACGGAACACGGCTGACGCGATATGAGGCTGGCGTGGCTCATGTGGGCCGCCTGGGCGCTATTGATAGCGGCCGTGGGAGTCGTGCATGGCACAGCGTCATCGCCGCACATGGCGATCATCGACAATATACCGGACGGCATCTCGGACAGCTGTTCCCAGCTCCTGGAGGAACTCGATCAGGACAAGGTGTTCCAGCAATGCACTGAGCCGCTCATCGCAGCCACCAACACATTTGCACAGCAGTCGACGAACTCGAGCCGCTCTGTGGCGCTCTCGTCGTCGATGGAAAAGCTGTGCAAGGCACAGTATGGATGCGATCGACACCTTGTGCGCTACTTTCTCTTCGAGTTCTGGAACCAGTGCACGGATGAGCTCGAGGCCCGACATCCTGAGATTTTGCAGTTGTACGAATACCTGTACATATTCAATCCCTTCCGTGACGCCGTGTGCTCCAAGGACGCATCCGGCAAGTATTGCCTGCCGACGATCACCAAGAATGCTGCCAAGAAGAGTCCCAAGACCAAACGAGCTATGCCTCTGCCCCAGGATGTGTACAGTGATGCGTATTGGGCTCGTGTCTTGCCGACCATCCCACGCAGCCATATGATGGCAGCGGCGAATGCATCCACTGCCTCTTCCCCTGCCATCAACACCTCTCAGCTGCCCTCCTTGGCCCCGCAGCAAGTCTTTTTTTTCTTGTCAGGCGAGTCTGACAAGGATGTGTTGTGCACGGAATGCTCGAAACACGTGCTGGCCGCGTACATTTCCTACGAGCTTTCGTCGCCCTATGCGCCGGGCCTGGAGAACTCGGACGTGCTCAAGTCGCAGCAGAGCATTTACGAGCGTGCCAAGTCAGTTTGTGGCCGCGACTTTGTCTCGTCCATCAACCAGCAGGCCCACGTACAGAGCTTCACGGGCCCGGCATCTGGCGCCGTATCACCTCGCGCCCTCGCGCCCCATCTGTGGGTTTTGTTGGTAGTAGCGTGTCTCTTCTCTACGTAGCGACTACGTCTGTCGAGATGGTGGCGTGGCATGATGGTTGGCAGGCAGCGAAGTCGTGTGTGAGCCTGCGCTGGGCTGCGGTACCGGCACGAATCGTGGCGCATGGCCCACCATACCCGTAGGTGCCGAGCCCTGTGAGCTGCCGTCGGGCTGGGCGCGTTGCTGCTGCTGCTGCTGCTGCTGCTGCGCTTGCTTGTACAGCTGGATGGCCAGGCTATTGATCTGCTCCTGACTCAGGTGAGATGCAGCGAGCGTGATCGCTAGTTGCTGCTGCAGTGCATGCAGATTGGGCGGGGCTGAAGTCGGCGCGGCCTGGGTGGATCCCAAGTACGATGAGCCGGGGCCTGCTGCTGCCACTGCCGTAGGCGGTCGACCGACGGCATTCACACCGGCAGCAGCAGCATTCGTCACGGGTATCGCAGGCGCGGCAGACGTGCCGATGGGACTGGGTGTCCCGGTTGGCTGTGCGTCGAATCCAACACCTGCCGGAGGTGGTCGAGCTAATCTCGAAGACGGTGATGCGGAAGATGCAATCACAATGGGCTGTGGTGGACGTGGCGGTCCCTGTGTGGTCGAAGCCACGATCGGCGAACCTGTGGGCTGCGTTGATGCCTTGAGATTAGCGGCTGACAACGGTGACGCGGACGTCGCAGCGGCGATGGCGGCCGAATCGACGCCGAAATATTGCTGTGCCGCCCGAGCCAAGGGCAAAGACGGTCCGGCCATCATCACGGGCGGCTGTGCTGGCGCTTGGGCCGGCTTGGTCGCCGCGGCAGCCGCCGTCGCCGCTCCCTGATTCGCTGACATAGCTGCAAGGTACTGTTGCTGTGGAGGGAGGGACGTAGACGATGGCGACGATGTGGCTGTGACATGAGGTGGCGCTGGCGCTGGACCGGAGGTGGACCGGGACAACAGGGCTGCCGACGCGGCTGGGGATGGACCGCCGCCGCTAGGCGTACCTGCCGCTGAGGGCGACTGAGCTGCTGCCACACCCGCGGCGGGTGCTGCACCACTGGCGCTGGCCGACATGGCCACAGCCGCCGCCTTGCGATGGGGGTCGTCGTTGGTCTGTGCCGCCTGCGCCTGGACCAACTGCAGGCGCTGCTGCTGCTGAGCGTAGGCAAACTGCGCCGCGCGCTGCTGCTCAAAGAATTGCCGAATGGCCGCCTGATCACGCTCGGCCTTGAGCGCACTCAGAGCCTGGGGCGTCGGTGTTGTTGTCATCTTGACCTGTGTGTGCGTGTCGTGGGCCGTCAGATTCGCTCGCTCCATGGACGCATTCGCAGCTGCATTCGCAGCTGCCTGCCGCTGGATTTGCTCGCGCCGCTTGGCCCATTTGCGCATCATATCCAGCAAGTGCTGCCGGTACACTTGTTTGCTGTCACGGGGCGCTGGACGTGGGGGCCGTTGGTCGGCGGCGGTGGCGAGCCATTGGCATCGGTCGTAGCAGTCCCATGCCGTGCGCTTCTCTGTGGGAATGACGAAACATGCTGCATTGAACAGATCGGCCACCAGCGACCAATGGTCGTGGTACTGCTTGGCGAGCGCCTGCACAAACGCATCCTGCTCACTCGACCACGACAGTTGTTGCACGCGGGCGTCTGGATGAGCAGGTGCGGTGGGTATACGAGGGCCAGCCATGGATTCTCGAGGTGTTTTGCCTGCGCGCCGTGAAAACAGCAGGGACCCGGGCTGCACGCCTGCCACATAGGGCGGCGATACCTCAGGTGCATGTGGCATACGCTCAGCCCACTCGCTCGTATCGACCCAATGGCCATTCTCGCGGTATCGCGCCGGATCAAGGGTGCTTACCAGGATGGGCTTAGCATCCAGCAGGCGCGATACATGCACGAGGCGGGTTGATTGCGCCTGCGACTCGTCCCGCCGTTTTTGTGTCGATGGGTCGTCCGACGCGTTGGGTGGCGCATAGGGCGGTAGTTCCGGAAATAGCTTGTCAAAGTCGAGTTGTTCAGGATCGATGGACGGCGCATGGTCCATGCGCATGAGCGCAGCGCTCGTTTGTGGATCAAGGTGCTCTAAAAGCGACCATGGCGATACAGTCGTAGCCGTCGTGTCCAGGCTAAAGATGGGGGCACGGATCGCCGTGACGAGGGCTAACGGAAGCTTGTCTGACAGCGTCGTTTCTTTGTTAGCGTCAGAACGCATAGGCGGCACTGGCTCGTCTGCCTTGGCGGGCGGCTCGGTGTATGTGAGGCGCGGCATTGTTTGCGAGTCTTCTTCACCTTCTGCATCAGCATCAACGTCGATATCAGGCTCGTCCCTAGGCTGTTCGTCTTTGGGTTCGTCGGCTGAGTCGTCTTTGACACGGGCTTTGGGATCAGGGTCAGCCTCCGACTCAGGCTCCAGCTCCAGTTCCGGTTCCAGTTCCCGCTCCCGCTCCGATTCTGGCGCAGGTTCCGGCTCCTCCCATTGCATGGGCTCAATACGGCGTCGCGAAACGCATAACGAAGCCCGCTCTTCAGGTGACGACCGATGCCACTGAGCAATTTGATGCGCAAATTCGTACGCCATCGCCAATTTCCACTTGCGCTCTTCTCGAAAATCTGTCTGCATCCACCGCATTTCCTCCAGCACAAAGTCCCAATGCGTCTTGCGCTCAACCCGTCCCTTGACCCGCTTGGGCTGCCGGAAACTCCATAAGCCCTGCTGCTTCATATCTTCCATGCGCATCATGGCGCGCAAAAACTTTTGTTCTGTAAAAGCGACTTTCCAGTCTCCCGTCAAAAGACACTTGCTGGCTTTGCGGACCAAGCTTGCACTAGGACATGCACGGATCCGCACTTGCCAACGCCAAAGGTCTGGTCCTGCTGAGCCCTTGACAGGCTTGGCCATGGGCCCAGGTCGTTGTGTGCTGCGCCTTGTCCGGTGATGCACGGACCCACCGCCTGTGCCGATACCCGTGACACGGCGCGATGGGTCTGGAGGAAGGGGGCGTAAGGAAGAAGCATACGTGACAGAGAGTGGATTGGGGGCGAGGGTTTGGAGGGTAAGTGGTGGTGTGGGATTGGGCAGCGTCTGATCGTATTCGACAGGCCGGGGCATCGGCGAGGGCGGCAGACGCACCGCCGCATTGCGCGCAGGATGAGGTGTGTTCTTTGGTTGCGACTGAACCTTGAAAAGAGGCGCGGGGGGTGGTGGAAGCTGCGTCGTAGTGTCGGAAGGGGGTAAGGGTGTTTTTTGTTCAGCATTGCGCGTGGCATTCTCGCGCAACAGTGTCATGGTTTGTGCAAGCCGCTCAGATAGCTCCTGGACTGCATGGTTGGGGAGCACGAGTTTCGGCAATCCAGCATGCTCATCAGGCACAAGCGGCGCCGCTGGTGGAGCGTACGCCGCAGCATGCGCATCCGCTTCGGCTGTTTGAACGAGGTATAGCAGCTCGCGGACGTGCTCACGATGCGACGCCACGATCGAATTCAATTGAATCTCAGTCTCACTTATCGTTTGCGCTCGCACATCGTCAATCGTGACGCGACTTGTCGTCGCGTCCGACATGGTCGAAAAAGAAGGGGCCGGTCAAGCGCGGATGAGACGAGCCCAGGCTCCATATATTACATAAACATCTAGACTACACTACAAGGGGCAAGGCCGTTGCTGCTCCGAAATGAGGCCGGCCAGGACGGTGACGTCATCGCTCTTGCCACCGACATAGTACATACCCTCCTCATTCGCATGCTGTTGAAATGGACTGGAAATCACGCGCGGGTCGTCCATGACACTGCGTGCTAAGCGGCATAGGCGCTCGGATAATAGGGAGGGCGCATACATTTGCATGGCCTCGAGGTCACTGCTGGCGAAGTGCGAGAAAACATCGTGCACGGTGTCCATGATCTCGTCATCGAATAGGTTATCAAACAAGCCGTCGCTGGCTATGAGCACGAGATCGTCAGGTAGTACCTTGAGCTCCCAATGGCCAGCATCGTGCTGCGGCGTATCGTATGGCAAGTCATCCTGCGACGATATGCGATCGTACATGTGGATGTAATTGCTCATGCTGTCATTGACATCAGGCAGATCCATATCGTGCGCGCCAGCAGGAATCATGCCGCTTCGATGCATACACAGCGCCCGTGATAGCATCACACTCTCGACTGTAGCGTCCATCATGCCCAGCTGCAGCGGATAATTGAAGCTGTGTTGCTGCTCGGGACTCCGGAAAATCAATGCGCCATCCCGAATCAAAAAAAGAACGCAGTCGCCCATATTTGCGATCCGCAGTTCATCGCCACGCAGAATCGCCGTCAGAGCTGTCGAGCTCCCGAGAATACCTTCTCGCTTGGACGCACGCACACATCGTTCCCAGGCCCTCTGAAGCATGTCAACGGGGTTGCACATAAACCATTCACTCAGAACGTCGTCCATGACTTGCGGGTCGTCCAGCGACTGACACAGCGTCTCGTCTAGCTGCTGCAATTCTGCATACAAAAAATGCATGAGCAACCGTGAAAATAGCGATGGATCAGCATGTGGCTGAGCGGCCCAGCCACCCACACCATCAGCGACACCCATAGCATCATTTTTCAAAAAGTAAGCATCCTGGCCGACACTCTGGCTTTGCAGGCGTGTCTTTACGATCCTACCATCACTTCGAATCGCTGATTGCAGTCCACAGCCATGTAAAGAAGCCAATGAGGATGGCAATACAGATACTTGGTCAGGCGAAGGAAGAGGTTGGTCGTCTTTCTGCCCGCCCAGAAAAAAGTCCGTCAGAGGACCCAGGAATCCGTGAGACGAGGTCTGCTTACCGTGCACAGGTGGCCGAGATTTGGGTATACCATACGCACCCGCGTGGAATACGTACGTAGTCGTTTGCCCACCAAAGCTGCTCGAGTCAAAGATCTGTTTTCTTGAGCCGGCGATCGACGCGGGAGGTGCATTCCAAGGAAACAAACATCGCCCGTGCCATGTGCAAAGTGTTCGTCTTGGCACACATATCTTTGCGCGCCAAAACGCGTGCATGCCACGCGGCGCAAAATGAGGGTGACCAACGTGGGTGGTAGCAACAGCACCCAAGTTTATACATGGGCACTCTAAGTAATGTCATCCAGCGGGCTAGACAAAGCCATGACAAGGTGCCGGAGAGGTTAACGGGAACGCCTAGAACTTTCGGTTCTACACTGACTCAGTGACAAGCGTTTGGTCTTTGACCGCACAGGTTCGAATCCTGTTCTTGTCGAATTTTTTTGTAATTGCGTTGAATTTTGTAATTCCATTTTGTCCTTATGACTCCAACTGTCCCCTCCGGGCCAGGTGTGGCGCTTGTGATCGTTGACGTCCAAAATGATTTTATCGATGGAACGCGTAAGTAGGTGCGTCTAACTGTTAGTGACGGTGCCTGGTGGAAAGGACATTATTCCGAGCGTGAAGCGCTTAGTGAACGAGTTTCCCTGCTCCTGTATCGTGGCGACCAAGGTAGGTCATGTTCTTGGCTTACGATAGGATTTCCACCCGCCTAACCACGCGTCGTTTGCATCCACGCACGGACTTGAGCCGTTCCGATTACATACCATTCCGCATCCTTACGACCCACGCGCATCCCTTCCGCAGATGCTCTGGCCTGATCACTGTGTGCAAGGTACGCGTGGTGCCGAGATTCACGATGACGTTCAAGCTGCGCTCGATATGCGTGAAAAGGCTGGCACACCTGTTTCTTACGTGCTAAAAGGAACAGACGCTCGTGTGGACAGCTACTCTGCCTTTGCGTGCGCCGATTATTTACAATTTACCAATATGGCGTCCATCTTGCATCGTGCCCATATCCACACCGTGGTGCTGTGTGGCCTGGCGACCGACTACTGTGTGCGTGCTACAGCCGTGGATGCTGCCAAGTTTGGGTTCCGCACGTATGTGTTGCAGGACTGCATCCGTGGCGTGGACCCTTCGACGACGGCGGAGGCTGAACAAGTCATGTCCTGGTATCAAGTTTCACTATGTACATGGTAGAGATCTTGGTACTCATCCTTCCATCGCTGTCGCCGCGAGAATAGGGTTTGAACGATTTCGAGCAAAAACACGAAAAAGATAAACACGATAGCAAGCGAGAGAACGGCAAGGAGAACGAAGCCAACGATGGCGCGTGGAATGCCCCAGACGTTGGCTTCTGTGGATAGAGCAATACACAAGGCCCATATAACTACGCGGAATGCGCACAGCAAGCACTGTACCACATTGCTTTGGATATCACGGCCAGGTCGGCACACAACCAGCACGGCAAAAAGCAAGACATCAATGACCAGCAAGCCGGCGCTTTGCCGCAAGCCATAATCATGTTTCTGTGCAAAGCCGATGAAACACGCACGCAAAAACATGCAGCCATGCATAATGGTCCAAAACCACCAATATTTAGGCCGCCACGGATGAGACATGGAGCCAATATGCAGGGCCGCCGACTGCAAATCCCAAGGCTGCGAGCGAATATAGTAGAGAGAGTCGGGTCCGCTGCGGTGCACTTGGACCCATTGCTGAGCGAGAATAATGCTCCATACGCAGACGATAGCAAAGCATGTTAGGGCTGCGATAAAGTGTGAGAGCCATCCTGTGGAATGTGCGAATTGGAAGAAGGCAAAAATGAGGATGGGTGTCATGGCGGACGCCAGTATCCTGAGCAGCAAAGGCCGAACCCATTGCACATACAAGCGCTCGAGAGCATAGGGCATAGGCGTACGAGTCAAAAAAACCACAGGGATAGTGGCCAGTAGCGCCAGGCCTATGGCGATACAGATTGCCATGAGCCAGGTGACGAGGGATGTTAAAAACGCACTGTACGGTGAGATGTTGAGTGAGGCCGCATAATAGAAAATACCAGACTGTGAGAATCCATCCATCGCGACAGCCCACACCACATTGTCCGCGCTCTTGCCAGGATCCATCTCGCCACCGGGCCCTGTATTGGGCGCATACAGCTTTCGACGAAGCAGCGAGTTGAAGCCGAGAGATGAGACGCCATTGACGTCAAGCACCTCAGCGGAGTCATTTCCATTCAGCATCTCAGCGGGAAAAAAGTTCGCAAGTCGACTGTACTCGGCCTCCATGAGCGATCCAAAGTTTACGTTTAAATCATTGCTCCCTGTGTTTTGGCGGGCGTCGAAGATCGATGAGACAATTGACTCGATATACCACAAGCCCACAATCCAGCCAAACCGCCTTGAAAATGCGTGCACGACACGAGGGACAATGATCGTGAGCATCGATGCCATTGGCGTGAGTTGCATGGTGGTGACGACATCTACGACGCGCCATTGCAGGGGGGACAGTGAGTTTGTCCATGCAGAAGTGATAAGTGAAGCGACTGTCGCAGCGATGACAAAGGCACCCACACCATATGTGACACCCGGGAGATCGACCGTCATGGAATTGGAGATTTGAACCTGGATACAGCCCCTGGGCTTCTTCGTTTGGCTATCATAGAGCCGCAACATAGCAAGCGCTTCAATGTCTGGGACGGTATAAACAATTCGTGGAATATCGGATGAAATAGAGTCAGGAATCTGCACCTGCGCTGAGCCAGAAAAATTGTAATTCGGGATGTGACAAAAGGATCCGCTGGCCAGGGCACACAAGTCCTGATGTACTTTGACGAACTTGCGGCCGTACGCATACAGCAGGAAATCCGTGTCATATGTTAGATCCGTCTTCGTAGAAGACAATCGCACGTCAAAAGCAAGGGTGTGCGTATCGTCATTGTACTTAAGATCGAGAGATTGGAGAAGGAGCGGACCGGGCGCTTCACAGTACGCCACACTCGATGTGTACAGCGTGTGATTCGGATGAAATATGTCACTGTGAGATGCTTGCACCTGCTTTAGGATGGCCATCGCGCCAAGAGCGCATAGCGCAATCCCGAAGTGCATTCGCATCGTACACACTCGGATCCAAGTCAGTGGCGTCGGACCGTGCCGCGTGGAGTGGAGGCTCTGATGCACGCCACGGACGCCAGGCAACGTGCTGCACGGAGTGTGCTTACTCATCATTCGAAGCCCACGTGAACACACCGTGCTGGCATTCATTTAGTTGCGGCGTCCTTACCTAGGTTGTTCTAGACGACTGCGGGACGTTAGTAGTACCGATGCAAGAAGCTCCTTCTGCTGGTACTATCGGGTCCACTGCACCAATGAGCTTGCCTAGGCCCATGGATGATCCATTTCCAAGTCTGAATCAGACTAGCGGTGCAGATGTCGATGTGGCACCGCAGCCCAAAAAACCGGGCAAATCACTGCAGCCAGACATAACCTCAGAGGACATGTTTCCCTCGCTGGGTGCATCTCGGAGCAGCGCACGTATTTCTGCGCCTAAAACGGCTGCGCCCATGATCCAACGCGTGATGCATCAGACGACTGTCACCATGCACCTGTCAGATGAGCAGCTCTTGCGCCTCAGCTCGCTCCTTCAGCGCGTGCAGCAAAAGTGCAGGTCGGTCAAGATCGAAGCATCAACGATGCGCAAGACCGGGCAGACAAAATTTATCATCAAGGGCTCGTCCGAGTCTGCCGTGCAGGAGGCGAAGCGTGAACTTGCCGTTCAACTGGCCGAGCGCGTCACACTCACGATGCTGATTCCAGCTTCCCTTCGTGCGTTTGTCATCGGTGCAGGCGGTAAGAACATCCGGTCCATCACAGATGACACGGGTGTGCGCATTCATATTCCACCTCGCACTGAGGAGCAAACGCCAGCCACCGACGAGTCGGGCGATCTTTTGCTGGGCGAGCAAATCGAAATCACTATCGAGGGCGACTCATTTAATGCGCAGGATGCACAGGCGCGGATCCAGGAGATCGTCGCGGAGCGCACCTCTAAGATCACACAACGCCTGACGCACATTGAGCCAGTCTTTTTCCCCTTTTTGCTTGGTCCCGAGGGTGCAGGTATAGCAGCGCTTACGCAGACGATCGGCAAAGGCGAGGTGTCTGTCAAAGTGCCGGCGCAGCGTGAGCGTGCGGCTATTGTCGTGAGTGGTGAGCGGTCACTCGTACCTCTTGTTGTCCAAGCGATCGATGCTCAGGTCGACGACATGCGTCGCTCGTTCCGCACCATTAGCTTCAACATCTCCAAGCGGCAGCATGCGTTCCTTGTGGGTGAGAGTGCTTCCGACATTCTCGCCAAGACGCAGTGCAGCATTGAGCTGCCGCCGTCGAACGAGCCCTCCGAGGCCGTTACCATCCGCGGTCCGCAATCGCAGCTGCCGCAGGCCCTCACTGCTGCCATCGAACGGGCCAATGCCGTCGCTGTGGAGACGATTGATCTGCATGCCATGCACGCAGATGCGGACGCTGCACACTTCCGACACCTGCTGCGGTGGCTCGGTACGTACGCGCCTCGCGAAGACAGTGTCCAAGTGTTCTTGCCACGTACCGATGAAGGGCATGTCGAGGTCGTGAGTGAGGACGCCGATGCGGCTCGGCGCATTGCTCAGGCAATCGAGCACCAGCTGCGTCTGGTGACGCCGCCATGTGTGCGTATCATGGAAGTGGATCCTTTGACGCACGGCTTTATTATTGGCAAAAAGGCCCAGAACCTCAAAGGGTATGAGGCACGGGGCGTCGATGTTATGCTGCCGCCGGAGCACTCGGGTCGAGACGACGTTCTTCTCGTATACCGCCGCGGCAAGGATGCGGAGGAGGCAGCAAATGTGCTGGATGATGTGCAGAATGCGATTGCCTCGGCGGCGGCAGCCGCTGCTGATCTTCGGACCGTGCACTTTAGCGTCCCGCGCAAATTCCACAATGTGATCCGCGGAACGGACGGCACGGTGCTGAATGCCCTTATCGGTGAGGACCGTATGCTTGTGTCGATGGGTGGACGCATTCCCGTGAAGACCGTTAGCGAGCCCCTCACTGAAGACTCGATCGTCGTGCGTGGACCATGTGAGGCTGTCGCGCGTGTTGTGGCCCAGATCCAGCAGATGGCCCGGGACGCCGAGCAGGACAGTATCGAGAATGGGTTTGTGGAAGAAATCCAGGTCAGGGGTTCTTACCTCCCTCACCTCATTGGCCGTGGAGGATCCAATCTCATCAAGCTCCGCGAAGAGCTTGGCGTACGTTTCGACGTCGGCTCGGAGGAGGGCGACCGGTCTAAGCCGGTGCCCGTCCGCATCACTGGACGCAAGGAATGCGTCGCCGTTGCCAAGGAGCGTCTGCTGGCACAGGTCGAGCGTTTGGCAGACGAGGTCCTGCAAATCATTCAAGTGCCTGTCGAGATGCATGGTGCCTTGATTGGCCAGGGGGGCAAGTACGTCTTGCGATTGCAGGACAAGTACGATGTGCGCATCCATTTCCCGCATCAGGGCGACAGCACCACGCTGAAGCCCAACGAAGTGAGTATTCGCGGTGGACGCAAGGGCGTCGCAGCAGCGCGTGCGGAACTCTTGGAACTGCTCGAGTACGAGAAGGAGAACAACTACTCCGAGACCATCACCGTGTCTGAGCGTGCTATGCCGCGCGTGCTGGGTCGGGCAGGCGCGACGATCAACCGTATCCGTCTCGAGTCAGGTGCGCTCATTGACTCTGTCAAGACCTCGAACGGGTCGTCCAGCAAGAAGCTCAAGCTGCGCGGCTCGAAAAAGGCTGTGGCCGCTGCTGAAAGTATGATCAACGCTATCATTGCAGAGGTGGAGAGCGAGGCGGAGCTCTTCGTGCCCATTCCGCCCGAGTTTCACCCACACATGATCGGTGCGGGTGGCCAGCGACTCCATGAGCTCATTGAGAAGGCAGGGGGTCCATCAGACATTACTACGCATACTCAGATGGTGCGGTTCCCCCGCGAGAAGGGCAATGCCAACGTACTTGTGCGCGCGCCGCATGACTTGGCCAACCGGATCGCCGATGTGCTCAAGGCCGAAGCGGCGCTGATGGCGAATCGCGTCGTGTACGGAAAGAAGGTGCCATTGCGCCTGCACAGCCAGATGGTGACGCGCGGAGGCCGCAGGCACAGTCCATGGCAAACGGATCTTTCTGTGCAGATTTTCCTGCCTAACTGGCGCGAGTACCCCACGATCGGTACCCCTGAGAATGCTGATGAACTGCAGGACGCTGAGCCCCCCTCGATCGTCAAGGTAGTGGGTCCCGCGGAAAATGTCCTCCAGGTTCTGGACGAGATGCAGTCTATTATAGATGCATCATCGAAACCACGAAAAACCCGCGCACAGCGGGAGGCCATGGATGCCCGCATCGACGACGTCGACCGCTGATCTTCGCGCATTTCCTCCGCCTCGACGGCCTCGAAGCCCCCCGCTGCCTCCTCCACTTAGGCTTCCCCCGTTTTCACGTGATAGAATATGGACTCGTATCTGATTAGATGTGCACGGATGACGCGTCGGCTGCTGCCTCTGAACCTACGGCGCCCCGACGAGCGTCGCGTACCCAGCTCGGCATGCTCCACGTCGACGGAGCGCCTGTGAAAAATGGATCAGCGTCAGGGAGGGACATGCATCGTCCATATTCTGATGTGTGCTCGCCCATCCGTGCCTCGCTGTTGCCGCGTTCTGGAGATTCAGCCGCGTCTCGTTGGTGTCTGGTGCCCGATACCCTGCCCTCGTGGATCACGTACATGGGATCCGTCGAGGAGAATACGCCCCTCATCTCCCTTCGGACAAGTCACACGCGCGAGCGCGAGCATACCCGAACATTACTGCTGCTGTACTTGGCCATTTTTTTTCTGGCACTGGCTTCGTCCCTCGATTCCATGTCCTTCAACCTGTTCCTGAACTATGCATGCAGTGAGTTTCAGGCTCTCTCTCATCTAGGCACCATTATGATTGCGCAGCAGCTTGTGCGGGCCATTAGCAAGCCTCCGATCGCGCGATTCGCTGACACTATGGGCCGCATTGCGACGCTGGTCATGTGCATTACCCTGTACGCTGGTGGCCACGCTATCATGGCATTGGCACTCTCGTTTCGCATGCTTTTGCTGGGCACCATGATACAGTCGCTAGGCACGACGGGCGTGGGTGTGGTGCTGGCGGTGATCATGGCCGACACATCGTCGCCCCAGTGGCGTGGTTTTGTGATTGGACTGTTCAATGTGCCCTACATCCTCAATTTCGCTCTCACGGGACCCATCGTGGATGGTATGCTCAAAGCCGGTGGATGGCGTCTTGGCTTTGGCTCTTGGGTCGTCCTTGTGCCTCTTTCTGCGGTGCCCCTCTTGAGCCTGCTCATGATAGGCAGTCGTCGGGCATCGAAGCATTTTCCTCATCTGGTCGAATCGACCCTGTCATCGACACGGGCACGTCAAGTTGTGAGCCAGATGGACATTGTTGGCACGGCTCTCTTATCGAGTGCCCTCACGTTGATCCTCCTGCCCGTTTCTCTGGAGGGACCGCGTGCCCTCTTTGACGGCATGTCACTCTTTCGATCGGACATACCTACGGGCCTGATGCTGCTGGTAGCATTCGGCGCATGGGAAATGTGGACGGATACTCCGCTCTTCCCGCACAGTGTGACCACTCACTTGGGCGTGAGCATCACCTGCTGCATCGCTGCACTCGACTTTGCGGGCTTCTACCTGTCGTGGACGTACTTGTCCTCGTATGTACAGATTCTCAAGAATTGGGACCAAGTGCGCACGGCCTACTTTATCACGATACAGAACGTGACGTCGACCATCACGGGCGTGTGCGTTGGTATGTGTATGGCGTACACGCGGCAACTCAAGCGGTACATGCTCATCGGCCTCTTCTTTCGTCTACTGGGTGTCGCCCTCATGATATGCTACGGGCATACGGGACACACAGCAGCAGTGCTGCTGGCGAGCCAAGTGCTGCAGGGTATCGGAGGGGGCGCCTTGTCCCTCACCACCCAGGTGGCCGTCCAGATGCATGTCGAGCCGAGCGAGATTGCGACTGTGACAGCGTTTGAGCTCCTCACGATGGATCTCGGCTCAGCCTTGGGGTCTACGATGGCGAGTGCTCTCGTCATGTCTCAGCTGCCGCCGGCTCTCCGCGCGCAGCTGCCCGACCGGCCAGCCTCCGAGATCGAGCGTATCCAGGGGAGCTTGGAAGAGGTCCTGCGCCATGCCCCAGGCTCACCCATGCGTGCGGGTATTGCGGATGCTTGGGTATACGTCATGCAATGGCTGTGTATCCTGTCGTTCCTCGTGCAGTTGCCTGCCTTTGCTCTGACGTTCCTGGCACCGAAAGTCGACTTGCACGAGGAGCGCAGTCTTCCGTCCACGGCGCGCACCAACCGCACGGCAGGGGCGCCCTCCTTCATGACAGCGCCCTCTCTCTGGCGAACGCAGCTCGTCGTCCACGGTGAAGCCTAACACGGATCATGTCCTTGATACCCATGATACCCATACGTAGCCCACATGCCCCGTGCACCCAGCACAATGGTTCGTCCCCAGGCATCCGTACATATCGACGACGTGACATCAGCATCCCATCCAGCATACTCATGCACTTGCCCTGTGGGTGCGTGCCAACTGTACGGCAGGCCATCGCTCGTCGACACCTTCGCCGCGTCGCCCGCGAGTTCCACGCTCATCACACTCGCCGTGTTTCTGTGCCACGCATCCAACGGCGTAGAGGGCTGGCGCACATCATACAGAGCACTTATACCATTCGACGTGCCCAAAAGAACCCTGGTGCCGTCCGCATCCAATGCACATATGTGGGCCAGATCCTTGCACCACGGATGAGCCGGCACTCTGGCGCTCCATGCTGCTTGGGGTACCGAGCGCGTGTCCCAGCCACAGAGACGTCCGCCGTCTGTCCCGGCCACTAGCAGACCCTGCCGAGCATCTGGCGCGGATGCCGCAGCACCCAGGACCGCCAAGGCGTTCACGCCGTCCTGCACGTCCCATCGAGACTGGGTGACGTGGTGCCCCACGTCCCAGACGCGGACGGTGCCATCACTGCTGCCTGTAGCCACTTCCCGACCACGTCCGAAGATGGCGCTGTCATTCACAGCACGAGTGTGTCCCTCGAGCACGCGAGGACAGGTCCCATCGAGCGCCGACACAATGCGCGCACGCATATCCACGGACGTGGACAGCACCACTTGCGCGCTAGGAAAGAATCGGACGCTCGTGACGTCACTTGCATGGCCCTCACACGTCACATACTCACCGCCGAAGGGCTCGTGTGACCATGTGCCCGTGTACAGCACGCCGTCTGCGCCACCCACCGCATACCGCTGTACGCCACCGACACACGCACTGAGGGCCATGACATTAGGTCCGCGTCCCCACGCCGCAGGCAACGTGCCCATCTGATCTGCCAAGTGCAACAACATAGGGGGCGACTCTTCCATGTCTACGCGCAACGGATGGGGACCACGCACGGGCAGCGTGGATGGCGCTAGGGACGTCACTTGAGGCGCATGGCCCTCGTTGGATACACGCCATACGGCATGCTTCGATGATCGGCATTCGTCCACGCCGTTCCAGCTGACCGACACATCTTCCCACGTACCGGGCGAAGCATGCTCGATGTCGTGCACGACCTCACGCAGGGAGGCCGGGACACTGATCCATGGCACGCCACGCACCACTGACATGGTGTGGAGAAGCCAACAGGGCACGTAAGCATGGGGTGGGACCCGTGTACCTTGAGCGGACTTAGCTCCGACCATGATGCGACTGCTGGTGCTGTGTGGGATCGTGGCGGCTGTGAGCGCCTATGCGGCGACGAGCTCGTCGAGCTATGGCCAGCCCGTATACACGGGTCGCGCCGACTTTCCCACGAGCTTGTTTGAGTCGATGTACTATGTGCCCAGTCGTCCGACGGCGGAGCCGCGCCCGGCAGTGCCTCGTCTGAGTGGCGGGTGGTACCCTGATGAGCTCAACCATCCTACGAAGCTGCCCAAGTCGGCGCTGCCATCCGAGCAAGTCTTGCCAAAGCCGCTGCCCCAGCACGAGAAACTCCAGGCTCTGGTCCACGACCTTTTGAATGTGGGGCACCAGCTGTTTCGGCCTCAGGCACCGCAGCATGCACTGTGTAATCTGTGCCGAACAGGTCTCAGCACGTTGCAGACGCTGACGCACCAGTTCCCATCTGCCGTGCCTGACGTCTTAACGACGCTGTGCCGCACCTTCGATCTGCTGGGCAAGAAGGACGTGGCGGATCAATGTGCCCTGACGCTGTCACGCGACATGTACGGTGGACCTATTGGCCAGGTGATGAGCTATGGCAACTTTTCTGGGAGCGCGCCGGATGCTACCCTCGTGTGTGCGGCTGTGCCCTTCCACTTTTGCGAGTACCCGTCGGAGATCCTGTCGGACGACTTTCTGTACGAGTGGTTCAACGGGTCCACGCAGGCGCCCGACGAAGCGTTGGAGCGGTGGCACGAGCAGCAGAAATGTGCGCAAGAGTCGTTCGATGAGAGCAAGCTCTTGCGTGTGCTGCACATCTCGGATTTGCACGTCGACGGGCGGTACATGGTCGGCAGCGAAAGCAACTGCACCTTTGGCGAGACGCGCTACTGCTGCCACTCGATCAGTGCCAACAAGGACCTGTGGTCCAAGACCATCACGGACGGCGTGGTGCCGCGCGCGAATATCTCTGCGCCCGCACACTACTGGGGCAACTATACGTGCGATGCGCCATGGTCGCTCATCGGCAGCACGTACGAAGCCATCCGGCATGTGGGCCGGTCGCACGGCTACGACATGGGCCTGTGTACGGGCGACTTGGTCGTGCATGATGACCTGTTCCGCTATTCTCATGACCTCGTCGAGTACAGCGCACGCAGTCTCTTTGACAGTCTAGCCGAGGTCCTCGGCCGGCATGTGCCCGTCTTTGCCACGCTGGGCAATCACGACTCGTCGCCGGAAAACTTTTACGCGCCGCATGCGATGCCGAAGCATCAGAGCACGCAGTTCGATTGGGACTCGGACTTTATGGCGCGGCTATGGCGTGAGAATGGCTGGATTGATGCGGCGGGCGAAGAGCAGGCGCGCTCGCACTATGCATGCTTTTCTGTGAGCCCACGCCGCGGCCTGCGTGTCATTTCTCTGAATTCCGATGTACGTACGGCACGACTAACGACAGTTTTGGTACTATGCGAACGTGTTCAACTACATTCACTCGACGGACCCCGACTTTAGTGGCATGCTCCGTTTCCTGACGGACGAGCTCTTTGCCGCAGAGAGGAAGGGCGAGCGCGTATGGATCCTGGGACACGTACTGACCGGCTGGACAGGCGCCGAGGCGCTTGACAAGCCGGCGAACCTCTTTTTCCAGATCGTGAGTCGGTTCACGCCCCACACGATCGCCGCCATCTTCTTCGGCCACACGCATCAGGACCACTTTTCCGTGTTCTACCGTGCACAGTCCGGCGCGTCTCGCGACATTTCGCGGCACACGCGGGATGCACGGACCGTTTCGTTCGTGGGGCCCTCTGTCACGCCGCTGACCAACGTGAATCCATCGTTCCGTGTGTATCAGGTGGACCCGATCACGTTCGACGTATACGACTATGATCAGTACTACACGCCTGTCGACGAATTTGACTCGCTGCAGGCCGGACCGATCTGGCGGCATTTGTACAATGCGCGTGACACGTATGGCGACATGCGTGCAAGTGTCCAGCATCACAACTACCATGCGCCCGTGTCGCTAAACGGCACAGCATGGCCGCGGGCAGCGCCACTGAACGCTTCGTTCTGGGCCGCGCTCACGGATGAGATGGAAGTGCGCCCTGCCTTGGTGTCGACGTTTGCCCAGCTCCAGAGCCGACGCAGCGCCGCGGCCGGTGCGTGCTCTGATGCCAAGTGCCACAAGGCGAATATTTGTTATATGCGCAGCGGCACACCGACGCAGGGTCGGGACTGTCCGTCAGGGTATGGCTCCGTGGTGTGACGAGCGCGGCGTTGCTAGGTAGGACAAGGTCGCGTGTAATTCCGTCCGTATCCCCCGCATGAGGCGGTCATCCGCATAGGTCGAGACGGCGTGCAGTGTAGCATGGCACCACGACCAATAGGCTTCGTCATGGACATGCTCCGCGTACGCGCGTATGGACGATAGCAGGGCAGACATGCACTGGATCACAAAGCCTTGGGATGGGGCATATGCCGCCTGCATTTGTGTGAGGACTTGCTGCAGCAGAGCGGCTCGACGTTCGCGATACGCCTCTGCGTCATCTTCCACGCAGACACCGCGGAACACGTCGGCATGTCGCGCCAGAAGGCGTGTCAGAGCGGGCTGCATCGTGACGTGACAGGCAGCCATGCACTGGAACCAGATAGCGATGCATTCGCTCACATGTTCCACAAAGGCGGCTTCGTCCAAGTGGGCCATACGCACGACAAAGCGCACGGCTACGTCGCGTTTGCGGATCGGATGGCTCAGGCGCTTCCATGACTCGTTGCCCAGCGTGAGATAAGCGTGCCAAGCGCGTCGGCGGTGGTATACGAGCACATGCGCACAAGACGCCCAGTTGTCCACGACCATGGCGTACCGCTCGTCTTCTTCCGCATGCGCCATGAGGCGCTCCAAAGGCGAGATGGAACGCGGCGTCGCTGGCTCACCCGTCATGAGCCAATGGAACAAAGCGGGCGACAAGTGTGTGTGCAATTGCTCGGCCAGCTGGGTATCGATAGGCGGCTGCGGATCCTCGCCGAGGAGGGCAGCCAAGCCTGGATCCGTCCACCAGGCATCATCGAATTCGTCGTCGTCGTCGGCGGATACATGTGGCTGCACGCTCGCAGCGCGCGTGTCGAGGTAGACACGGATTAAGCCGAGCACTTCGTTGGCGACTTCCGGCGCCATATCACCTGACCGTATGAGCTGGTCGGTCCAGGCGGGATGCAGTAGGCCCAGCGGAGGGTAGGGTGTGGACCGGGCCGGCTTCATGGACGCGTGGGTGACGAGGTGCTGGACGGAGCGGATCAAGACGGCCATCATCCGGGTGGCTTCGCGTATCGTTTGATCGGCACGTCGTGCCGAAAACAGTTCGGACGTATCGCGGTCTTGGTGCATGGATGCCTGAAGTGAGTGCAGGACATCTACCAGCCACACCACGATAGGCTGGATATCGAGTCCATGATGACGAAAGAGCACGCCGGCATACACGACGGCTCGAATGCAGGCAATTTGGCTTGACCTGTCCGCTCGCGAAAAGGCTAAAAAGGAGCGAATCTGACGCAGCCGTTGCCATGCGGAGAGTGGCTCAAAGTAGAGAAACAGCATCACGAGCGAGTAGTGATTGAAGAGCATCGCAAACTCGGAGGAGATCGGTGGGTTGTCGTGCGTGAAGGCCATGACACGGACAGGTGTCATGCGTGAAAACAAGCGCGCCAAGCGACGCTGTGCGTCATCGGCCATAGAGAGAATGTGGCTCGCACGTCCCAGCAGCTGGAGAAACTGGTGATAGGCCGTGCCACTTGGCTCCGCGTACAGCAGCGACACATCAAAGCGGCGAAGAAACGGCGCAAAGTCGTGATCTGTCTCGGTCGGCAGGTCGGCGAGCCGGTGAGCATTGAACACGTCGAACCAGTGGTTGAGGATCGCATCTGCCTGCTCGAGCGACCAAGACCAGCGCGTGCACAGCAAGAAACAGCGACGCAGGAGCAAGTGGATATACGCATCGCGTCTTTGCAGAAGCACGCGTGGCGCAGCGCGCTCTACGCGCTCGTCGAAGCGCAGCTTGATACGCGACACGAGTCGCTGCACAGCTGGCCAGTGGGCACGCAGGTACGGCGTGTGGCCGGCCATGCCTGTGGAAGCGTGAAAGTGCGAGAGCGCGCACATGACAAAGAGTGTGTACCAGGTTCGTTCGCAGGCCACCAGGGGCGATGACCGCGTCAGGCTGAGCCACTCTTCCCACGCGGGGTCCCACACATCCCAGAAGGCCTGGTCATCCATGGCGTGGAGGAGATGGATGACACACACCCACATTTCGGCGGTGGGATCGTCCACGGCACCGGGGGTGGTGAGGGCGTCGGCGATATGGGCCACGCCCATCGAGAGGAGGCGGAGAAGGAGCGGGTATGTCGCCTCGAGCACCGTGACGTGGGTGACGGTCGTTGTGCCGGTGTGCATGGCGCGCCAGAGGATGCATATGCGGAACCACAAGAGGCGAAGCACGAGGGAGGGCGAGCATGGCTGGTCCAGCCAGTCTTGGGCCCACGCACAGAGAGCGTCGCAGGCAACCTGGGCATCGAACGTCGTAAAGGCGATGGGCTGAGCCATGTGAGCGAGCGAAGCCTGCCATGTAAGCCATATGCCCAAAAAGTGAAGCAGGTCTCGCGTCGAGCGATGGTCGTCGAGCGAGAGGCCCAAGAGGGCAGAGGCGACTTCTTCCCAGCCCATCCACACATGCAGCGTGCGCTCATACACGCAGAGCGGGGGTGGCTCAGAGGCGGCGGGGGACAAGTGCAGGAGTTCGTGTAAGCGCCCACGAGCTAGGTCGGTGTCGGGTGCAAAGCTCAAGCCAACGGGGGGGGACGTGATGCCAAAGTCCCACTGTATATGCCGCACACCATCCCATGCCAGCAACTCTTGCAGCTCATCGTGCCACTCCGGTGGGGCACGTTCCCATTCCTTCGGGATGGCATGAGGCGGCGCCGAGGGCATGGGGATCGGTCCGCGCCGTGATACCGGTCGAGGACGCGTCGCTGTTGACATGGGCACGGTCGTCCGGACCTCATGGGCCACACTCAGCGTGCTGTGTGGGCCAGGAATGTAGGGCAGTCGTGCGTGTGCGCCGAGATCGGCGCGTTTCGTAGGCAGTCCATGGAAGCGTGGCGGTGGCTCCCTTGGCTCGGATGCCTGGATCCATGCGGGCACGGCGACAGGTTGTGAGCGATGAGGGCGGGTGGAAGCGGCGCGCCTGGACGACTGCCCGAAGCCTTTGCGACGGGGCCGCCGTGGCTTTCGTGTTTCCGTGCGCGCCAACATGCGGTCGATGACATCGCCTTCGCGGACAGGCGAGGCGGCGCGCTTGGGCACGGCCCACCATCGCAGATCCGAATCATGGAGTGTCGGTGATGGTACATGCACGTCGTCTTCGCTGGACGAGGCATCACTAAGAAGCGGGGCAGGCGGACCGTCATGCACTCGGATACGTCGGCGTGACTCGCCAGGCTGGAGCTCATGAGGCGGTGACGAGGAGCGGGCGCGGTCCGTCTCTGCGTCGCTATCGACGTCGCCGTGCCGCATAGCACGAAGGTCGTCGATGCACGCACGCGCCATGTGAGCCGGCATCATGCGCTTGAGGACGCGGAATCGCCGTTCATAGTCTGTGCTGTCTTCTGAGGAGGTGGGCGACGGGGGGTGCGTTGACGAGAGTGCTGGCGAGGTGGGGGCCGGCGAGGCGGGCGCTGGACTGGATGCTCGCTCAGGCAGCGTCTCTATCAGCGATGGCGATGAGGAGCGCTCGTCCTGTGCGGTCCACGAGCTGCGATCGTCCGTGCCACGCTCTGGGATGCGCCAATGTCGCCATTCACGCTGAGACACGACGGCATCCTGCCAGTCGTTGGCATACAACTCGCGGCGGTACCGCAGAGCCTCAACCGTATAAGGATGAATTTGGGAGAGTTTTCGCGTGCGCAAGTGGTGTC
Source organism: Malassezia arunalokei (assembly GCA_029542905.1). Classification (NCBI taxonomy): domain Eukaryota; kingdom Fungi; phylum Basidiomycota; class Malasseziomycetes; order Malasseziales; family Malasseziaceae; genus Malassezia; species Malassezia arunalokei. Next base: position 430,366 of record CP119922.1, read on the forward strand.
GAGGAGCTGCGTTGTCTGTGTCGCGGCAGACCTGGGCATGCCACATGCGCCGCCGGGGCCGGGTATGAAACAGGGTCCACTGCCTGGAGCTGCGGTGGGTGGGCACGAGCTCGCCGCTCTCGGCATCGCTCGTCCATCCCACCGCTTCTTCGTCATCCGATGTACCGACGACCGCTACGTCATCACCACGGGGCATGCACGTCGAGACTGCGTCGTGGCCATGAGGCAAGGCACGCGTGTCGTGGCACGTGATGTCTACGACTACGGAGGGAGGAGCGACTGGAGCCAGGACACGGCCTGCGAGGCATGCAGTGTCTCTCGCGAGGCGGACCGGCGGGGCAGGGGCGCATGGGAAGCGAGCGCGGGCATCGAAGCACTGGTGGGCATGGCGCTGTTCGATGGGATGTGCTGGTCCAGCGTGGGGAGGCCGGTCGTCTTGGTTTCGACCTGGACACGCGGGCGTGGATCGGCCGGGTGAGCCTCGCGCGGGACGCTGACGATCGACCATTGCCGGTGGTGCGACTTGCGCGCGATGGGTGTATTGGTAAGTGACTGGAGCACAGCCTTGGTCGGCATCGATGCGGGCGGCGACGCCTGGGCCGACGATGCTGGGACCGTGTGCAGCATGGGTCGTAGAGAAGTGCCGCGCCAGGCGGGCGAGGGCGGCTCGTGCGTCGGCGAGGACAGCGATGTGGATGGCATGCGTGGTGAGCACGGCATGGAGGACCGGAAATTGGACGTGTAGCACGCGACGCACACCCGCGCACGGACATGCGCCATGTGCGGCGATTCCGTGCGTACCAGCACCGCACCCGAGCAGCAAGTCGCGCAAAACACGTAGCCGCACAGCCTGCAGTGATGCTTGCGACGCCAGAACGAGAATGGCTCGGAGCATCGTTTGCAGCGCGATACGAGGCTGTCCGGCACCCACACAGGCGCGTGATACTCCTCGAGAAGCGGCAGGGAAGCCGACGACGCAAAGAGCGACGTCATGGAGGCGGAGCGAGTATGGCCGGTGCGTGAAGAGGCACTCGAGGTCGTCGTCTCGCCATCGGTGGTCGAATGAGATGCCGTGCCGCCATTCGCACTACCTCCTTCGCTGCTCATCGACGCAAACGACGACGGCCGCTCAGAAAGCTCCAGGCTCTTGCGAATGGAGGGCAGGCTTGTCCAGAACTCGTCTTGCGCTTCACGAATCGCGGTCACCCAACTGTGCTTGGCGGCCTGGCTGGGCGCATACAGCGAAAAGCTGCATTGAGGCGATAGGATCTCGAACTTGTGTCGCAGAAAGGGCACGGGCCGCTCGGCGGGCGCAGGCAAAGGCACCTCGATATCGTCGTAGCTGATCACCGTCACGTCGGAGAGGTGCAGCTTGTTCGTGAGATGCAGCATACCGAACGTCGAAGGGAGCACATCGCTCAATTCGCCCTCGAACGAGTGGGACAGTCGAGGCCAAGACTTGTCCGACTCATCGAGTGAGCTCGCCGCAGCCACGATCATGCAGTCGGAAAACAGGTAAAAGCGGCGTGGTTGGATATCTTTGCGGCGCGTCTTGAGCAGCGTGCCGTGCTTGAGCAGCCGGCGGCCCGGCACGACCAGTGGCTCATCTAGGCCGATGAGCGTGCGCTGCAGAGTAATGGCGGTCATGGTCAGTTCGTGCTGTCGGATATGTTCATTTACGCTCCTGGCGATGTGGTCCACGACAGAGAACGACCCAGCAAGCCAGGCATGGTCTTTATGGGTAACAGGCGTGTGCTGGAGAAGCGAGCGGAGCAGCATGCGGTAGCGAGGCACACGCTGCACAATATTCAGGAGTTGGGCTTCCAGGCCCAAGGACACGCCGTGAGGGGATTCGTGATCATAATGTTGGTTGGCATGAGCGAGAAAAACACGGAATCGGTCGTTGGTCCGTCGTTCGGACTCGATGCATTGCATGGCATGAGAAAAGTTTTGCATAAACAGTGCATACACCTTGAGAAATGGGAGAATAGGGACGAGAAGATCGCCAATCGTATCGTGAGCAGGGTCCCATTCCGGCACCTGCACAGGTGTCTTATCGGCGAGCAAGCGCATCGGGTTCCCAATGCGCTCTTCCAGACGGAATAGCAGCTCCTTGCTCAGCTGAAGTATGTCGTAAAAATTAGCAAAAATTCGATTGACGGCGCCGCGCGAGAGGATGGGATGCGTGTCTTGCAGCGACATGAGCAGCGGGGTATAGTACAACTTGTCGACGTGCATCAGCACGCGCACGTACGCCTTCTCTGTCTCATACATCTCGACTGCCAAGCACTTGCGCTTGCTGATCTGGTGGTCAGGCATCGTGGGCGATGAGGCGGTATGCTCGGACGAGGCAGGCTCTTCCCAGAGCAAATGGCGTGCATACGACTGCTCGCCCAGCGAGAGTCGGCGATCCATGTTGGAGAGCATCAGAATAGAAGACCTCGGTCGTGTGGCTGAAGTGCGGCTCCTCTGCCGCTGCGCCACGGACGCTGACGTCCCGCTCGTAGCGGACATGCTAGGTCCTGGGCCACACGGTCCAAAATAACGTCAACACGTCCCAGTCAGTCTCATGCAAGGATTTCTATGGCTGCAGCTGTGCAGGGGCCTCCGGGGGGCCGCCCATCGAATCGCGCGCGTGCGCGTGTGTCAACACACAGCCACGTGATATGTCCCTAGATCACGCCCTGATGGAGGTCAGCGGCAACCAGCATGCCAAGGGTATCTCGAAAGCCTATCGACAGGTCATGCGTCTTTGGGCGATGGGGCATCGGTGCTCGCCACAGGCATGCCGGGCATGGGGGGCATCCCAGGCATCGGCGGCATCCCAGGCATGGGGGGCATCCCGGGCATCGGCGGCATCGCGCCCCAGCGGGGATCTGCCTCCGAGGAAAGCATGCCCGACATGAGCGCCATCATAAGCTCTGGACCTGATGGCTCATAGTTGTAGGAGTTCTTCCATAGGCGTGCCAGACGTGCCCAGTGATCAGAGTTGGTGGGATCAAAGGTGGCCTGATCAAACGCTTTTAAATCCTCCGCAGGCGCTGATGGTGCTGGCGAAACTACTGGTGGTGATGGGGCAGTCGTAGCAAGACGAGGAGCAGCCTCCTGCGGGGCTGAGAGCGCACCTGACTGTTGCACCTGTCCCAGCAACGCAAGGACATGAGGCGGAAGACTGGTGGGCGGTGGTGGGGGCGACTTGGCTGCCGATGGGGCGGGCGGGGGTGCAGCCGGTTTCGTGGGGGCGCTCGGCGGTGCTGAAGCTTGCTCGCGAATCCGCTGCAGAATCCTCGGGTGAAAGGTGCCAGCACGATCCCAGATATCCATCACTTTGCGCACCTTTTCCCGCTGTTCAGGAGGCGCATGGTGCAGTGAGTCGGTGCCTACTTGAGCCGCTGGCTCTTGCAGCATGTGTAAAAAGGCAGCAGCATTAGCAGCCAGCTTGGCGGGTGGCTCAGACGTCTGCAAACCTGTACCATTCCTTCTGGCAATGTCTTGCGCATGACGTGCGATCGCGTCGAATAGGTAGAGCGATACGAGCTTGTTCTGCGGCGGTGCACGCATATGGGCTTTGAGCATGACCTTGGACAGACCCTCTGGATCATGGAGCGCATGTGTCGCACTCTCTGTCACGCGCGCTACACGCGATCCTGATAATTTGTTCATAGCGATTAGTTCGTACAAGAGCGAGGAAAAGGCCTCAACACTCGACATCCCACGCCTGTCGTTCGCCATGGCTCTGGAGGCGTGAGATCAAAAAAGTCGCTGGTCGGCGGGCAGCCAGTAACTTAATTGGAAATGTGCCCCGATGTCGATACGTAAGCAACGAAGAAACGCCTCACCTTCTCCTGGGCTCCCACGATGGTGTATCTCAAGCACTGGAGCGAATTCAAGGCGCAGGCCTTGGATTTGTGCAAGAAAAGTCCGAATAGGACACGATTGTCTATCAAGGCACGACCCAAGCTGCAAGTGCTCGTCATCAAAGTCACAGACGACCATGTGACGTTGAAATTCCGATCCAAGTCGGCCATCATTTTAAACCGACTGGACGAATTCCAGCGCGAAATGTTCACGATCATGTCAGGTGTGCTGCCGCCTGCACCTACGAAAGAGGTGCCCACGTCACAAACAGTAGAGACTCCTACGCCGTCCACTGCATCCCAGCCCCCGCCCAAAGGCAGCAGCGGTAAGAAGAAAAAGGGCAAAAAGAAGTAAATACCCTACCATGATACAAGCCAACTATGTACTATAAAGCACCTGCCGTGCTAAGTATACTGTGCAAAAGACCCTGTTCATCCAGTTCCTGCAGCGAATCAAAGCCACCCTGTTACGTGTAAGTGTCTCAACCAGTCTATACGCACCAAAAGCTCGGATCTGCGGAGGACTTTCGGGTACGTCCGATGCCCTGTCAAGTCCCACAGCAAGCCCTGCAGCATATTCGTATCGGGTCGTAGGTCCACCTCGTATGCCGTAAAGCGGGCATGGTACTTGGTCAATAGTTCCTTGGCTCCGCGTGAGTAAGGGCAGTATGATTTCGAGAACACAGTAATCGGTGCGTCCTGCACATGTTTCGTCTTCCATTGGTCCGGATGCTCAAGATACAGCTGCGCATCAGATAAGTCGCCATGCCCTAGTGCCTTGAGCCGCCGAAGGAACTGGACATGGGCATCGCTGGGCAGGCCACCGCTCGATGATACCCAGTGGCGCCATTCTGTCCACGACGAGTTGTCCACGCGGAACAATGGGTCCTGTAAGTCTTGCATCAATACAATGAGTAGGTCCTGGTGGGATGGGTACGACTCGCCATGACGACCATAGTCCACGACATCCTTCTGTAGTGGCGCTGGTACGCCTGGAATGGCGCCTGGGATCTTGCGCAAAAGGCGATCGATACCCTTATCACGCACCGGGACCGCATTGCGAGACTGGAGCGCCGGCAGCCAAAAACACCAGCCGAGGACTAGGAAAAGTGCACAGGCCATAAGAGTCGATTTTCTCCGCCTGAACCATGCTAATGGGATGCCTTTCACTTGGTCTTCGGGCTCATGCGCGAGGGGCAAGCCCAATTCGAGTCGCGTTTCGCGACTCGTAGACATGGAGCGCCGTGGCAGTGGCGCAGCGGAGCGCTGCAGGACCCTGGGCCATGTGGAGAGAAGCTCGGCCGACGAGTTTTTTTCTCAGGGACGCCCAAAAACAGCGTCTTTGTTGGCCACCATGAGGGTTGAGCATTGCTACTTTTGCTCGGCACCGTCGTACCCCGGTCGCGGTATCGTGTTTGTGCGGAATGACTCGAAAGTATTCCGGTTCTGCAAGTCGAAATGCCATAAGAACTTTAAGATGAAGCGAAACCCGCGCAAGGTGCGCTGGACGAAGGCGTTCCGTAAGGCGGCCGGCAAGGAAATGACGGTCGACGCGACGCTCGAGTTTGAAAAGCGCCGCAACGTGCCAGTGCGCTACGACCGTGATCTTGTCACCGCGACGCTTGGTGCTATGCAGCGCATCCAGGAAATCAAGGCCCGTCGCGAGCGCGCCTTTTACCGTGCTCGTATGTCCAAGGCCGCTGGTGGCAATGTCAAGGAAAAGGCCAAGCAGGTCGATCGTCTTGCGGTGCACCGTCACCAGCATCTGCGCAAGGCGATTCAAGCCGATGCTGCAAAGGAGGAGCGTCAAAAAGTCAAGGTGGCCGCGCGCAAGAGTGCGCTTGTCAGCGCAGGCGACCAAGGCATGTCGATGGATATGCAAGAGTAAGTTGTACAATAGTGATCTATACATGTCCCCAAAGCTTGAAAGTGCGAGCCCATTCGCCACTGGCCACATACTGGCCATCGGAACTGATGTCGACGCTCATGACCTTGCCGGCGTCGCCACGCAGCGACTTGACCAGCTGCCAGTCGTCGGCGCTCCATATCTTGACGAGGCCATCGTAGCCGGCTGTGGCAAAGTACAGTCCCGAGCGGCTGAGCGAGTGGGTATCCGAGCCGTCTTCGTCCATCGAAGATAGGGAGCTGTCCGCTGCGTGAAAGAAGCGCACATCGGCGACGGACGAGCGGTGCGCGGGAATCGTGTACAAGCTGCGGAGCATGCGCAGGTCCCAAATACGAGCCGTGTCGTCTCCCGACGTCGATACAAGCTGGTACCCGTTCGGCGCGAAGGCCAGTCCGAGGATCTCGCGGGCATGGCCATCTAGGACCATGGCCGTGCGTCCGGTGCGCGTGTCCCATACGCGGCCGATGGCATCGAGGCCACCAGACGCGACGAGTGCGCCGTCGCCTTGAAAGTCGATGGCGTACACTTCGCGGCTGTGTCCTTCTTGCAGCATCAGCTCTTGGGCACGCGCGACGTCCCACAGCCGCCATGTGCCGTCAAACGACGCACTGGCCAAGTAATCGCCCATAGGATGGAACGCAATGCGGCACACGCGCGCCTCGTGTCCGCGCAGCACAGAGAGGGGTCGCTCACTCTCGAGTGACCATGTGCATATGGCACCGTCGGCGGCGCCGGTAGCCATATGGATCGCGGAGCGTGGCTGGCCGATGGTGGCGCGTGGATGCCAAGCGAGGCCCGTAATACGGTCTTCGTGGGCGTGCAGTGTGCCGCACGGCGTGGCGTTGGGTATACTCCATAGAGACGCCTTGCCTGACCAGCTGCCCGTGGCCAAGAGAGAGGCGTCGGGGGAGAAGCGCACGACGGATACGGGGCGCTCGGCAGCGACTTGGGAGCCGAGGCTCGTATACGACTTGAGCGGCTCCAGCACCGTCTGACGAAGGGCAGCGACTTCTTGCATGGGTGCCATAGATTCCTGGCGCTGCTGGCGATGGCGCTCCTTGGCGCGCCGCAGTGAAAAGGCGGCCATGCGTCGACGAGCGATCAGCAAGTCGTGGGATCCCTCGGTGTAGAATTCCTCGTCCTCTTCCTCTTCTTCCTCAGGTGCCTGGGGCGCATGCGAAAGATGGACGGCGTTTTTTCCGTGCCTGTCTATGAGGACGTGCAAGAGACGCGCACGGCGATCCGGCTCGCGCTCGCCAAAGAGCGTGATGGGCTCGTGGTAGTGCCGCAAGCGCTCACGGACCTGGGCGTCCGAGGTCGGCACGGGCACCTTTTGTGCGAGCTTTCGATGCTCTAGCATGGCATGCGCGGCCGCATCGCTCGCACTCGGTGGCCCCTGAGTGTCGAGCTCGTCCCACGCCACACTCTGATCGGCCATGGCCAAGCCTCTCGCTGGCGAGGCGCGCAAGCCCAGGTAGAGATCACGTGCCTAGGCTGGCTGGTGAGGCTGCCCCTGTCTGGCGCCTTGCCCTGCAACGACATGGCGCAGAGTGCGGAGCAGGTGCTCGCTAGCATCGAGGCAGCGGGTGGTCACATCGAGGATTCGCGCACGCTTGCACCCACACAGCCGCTCTCGCTGGAGGAGCAGGCGGAGCGTATTTTGCGCAGTACCAGCGATGCACAGGACCAGGAAGATCTGCAGGCCGAGGAGGCAGCGCACAAGGCGGCCGCGGCGTGGCAGCTTTCGCTGCAAGGTGTGCTTCTCTCGCTGCAGAGCAAGGAGATGATCGAGTTTCGGGGTATGGATCACCAGCCCGTGTTCCTGACGCTGGATGGCCGTCAAACGGTCCGCCTGGGCTCGCCCGAGTACCGTCTGTGGACGCTGCTGCCTGAGTCGGGCGAGGGGCGTGCGCAGCAGGAGTTGGAGGCGCAGCTAGGGAAGGATACGTTCAAGCTGGCGCAGTCGCGTGCGTTCCGCAACAAGATGGCACGCCGCCTGCCTGACGGAAGCTTTGCACGTGCCGAGGCCATGCTGGGGCAGGCGCTGCAGGACGAGACGCGTTCCGAGCTGCTGGAGGTGGCTAGGACCGGCACTCTGCGGGGAGATGGCGCGGACAAGAAGCTCGCTGAGCTGAAGAAGCGCAAGATGATCGGCCAGCGGAAGTGGCTGACGTTTTCGATGAGCAAGGGGCCTCAGTTCGCGCTGACGGTCCAAAAGCTCGAGACGGATTTGACGGCCGATATGCTGGCTTCCGGTGCATGGAAAGAGGCGGCATTCAAAAAGTACAACTTTGATGCAGAGGGTGTGCTGCCGCCGTCGGGTGCGCTGCATCCGCTGCTCAAGGTGCGGGAGGAGTTCCGACACATTTTCTTCGATATGGGCTTCTCCGAAATGCCGACGAATCGCTTCGTTGACTCGAGTTTCTGGTGCTTTGACTCGATCTTTGTGCCGCAGCAGCACCCTGCGCGCGATGTGCAGGACACATTCTTTGTCGCGGATCCGCCAGCGGCCGCCGAGGTGCCAGAGGACTACCTGAGGCGAGTTGTGCAGGTGCATGAAAAGGGCGACTTTGGGTCCATTGGCTACAGGTACCCATTTGACCGCGGCGTGACGGAGAAGCTGGTGCTCCGTACGCACACGACGGCCGTGTCGTCGGCGATGCTCTATTCGATCGCGAACCAGCCGGGCGGCTTCCAGCCCGCCAAGCTCTTCTCCATCGACCGCGTGTTCCGGAACGAGGCGGTGGATGCGACCCATCTCGCCGAGTTCCACCAGGTCGAGGGCGTGGTGGCCGACTATGGCATCACGCTGGGTGACCTGATTGGCTTCATGCAGGTGTTCTTCTCCAAGATGGGCGTCAAGAACCTGCGCTTCAAGCCCGCTTACAACCCATACACGGAGCCCAGTCTCGAAATCTTTTCATATCACGAAGGCCTGCGGAAGTGGGTCGAGATCGGCAATAGCGGCATGTTCCGCCCTGAAATGCTGCGTCCTATGGGCCTGCCTGAGCATGTCAATGTCCTTGGCTGGGGCCTGAGTCTCGAGCGCCCCACGATGATCCGCTACGGCATCAAGGACATTCGTCACCTCGTCGGACACAAGGTGCCCCTGGACAGTGTGGAACGAGCGCCGGCGGTGCGGTTTTAAATAGGTCGGTACTCCACTTCTGGTAACCTTCTTCCACCACATGCTTCGCCACCTGGCTCGGAGAGTGTGCGTGTGGCCCATGCGCCGCGTGGTGGGCCGCCGCCCGCTGCATCTGACGCGGTCAGACGCTGCGTCTGTCACTGCGATCGAGATGGGCGTGCCGCCGAGTGTGGAGCGTGATCATGGCGTGCTCCAAGAGCTTCTGGACACGTCGTCACGCGCCTCGGCGGCGCGGACGGCCGGCGCGCCTACGGGTCTGTTCCAGATTGGGCACTTGCGAGCGCCGCAGGACTTTTTGCTGCTAGCGCAGCGGACGCTGGTGCGGTGCCAGTTGCTCGTGAACCGGATAGCCCGTGCGCACACGCCTCGAGAGACGGCGCTCGTGGTCCAGCACCTGGATCGGCTGAGTGATATGCTGTGTGGCGTCATTGACATGGCCGAGCTCGTGCGTCATGCGCATCCAGACAAGGCCTGGGCGACGGCCGCGAACGATGCGTATGAGTACCTGTGCAACTACATGAACGTACTCAACACGCACACGGAGCTGTACGATGCCTTGCGTCGCGTGATGGACGACCCGCACCTGTACCGGCAGCTGTCGAAAGAAGCCCAAGCCGTGGCGCTCATCTTTCTGCGCGACTTTGAAAAGTCGGGCATCCACCTGCCGCCGCGCGAGCGCGAGCGGTTCGTGGAGCTGAGCGATCAGATCATGGTGCTGGGGCGTGCCTTTTTGCAGGACATGTCCACAGGCACAAGCGATGCGGTGATCGAGTTTCCGACCGAGCTCCTGGAGGGCCTCGATCTGTCCCTGCTTGGCCAGAGCCTGCTGCGACTGCGGCCGGCCAAGACAATCTCGGTCGTGCCTGGAAGCTGGGAGCTGCATTATATCAGCAGGCACGCACCGAATCCAGAGGCGCGACGCCTCGCCTACATGATGTCGTACACGGGCCGCGACACGCCTGTGGCGATTCTCGAGCAGCTCTTGCGCACGCGCTACGAGCTAGCGAGGCTCACCGGCAAGGAGAGCGCGGCGGAAATGGCGCTCGTGGACAAGATGGCCGGATCGTCCGAGCACGTATCGAGCTTTTTGCGGCTGATGGCGCATGCCCAGCGGCCGGCTGCGCAACAGATGATCGCTGAATTCGGTGCGCTGAAGCACAAGCTGGAAGGCACGAGCCACATGGACATTTGGGACCGCGACTTTTACGCGGAGGCGTACCTCCAACTGCATCAGCCGGCGCATCTGACGCCCCTGTCTCCGTACCTGTCGCTCGGCTCGGTGTTTACGGGCTTGTCGCGCCTGTTTTACCTCTTGTACGGCATCCACTTCCGTGCGGCTGAGGCGCAGCCTGGGGAAGTGTGGCACCCCGATGTGCTGAAGCTCGAGGTGGTCGACGAGACGGAAGGCGGCGTGATTGGCACGATTTACTGTGACTTGTACTCGCGCGAGGGAAAGCCGCCCAGTGCTGCACATTACACGGTACGGTGCTCGCGCCGTATCGACCAGGACGATGCGCACCTGGATGTAGAGCTCGGCGCGAGTCCTGACCTGCCGGCCGACACATCCACCGACCATTTGTTGGGTGTCGTGGGCGCTCCCAGTCGCGGACGGCCCGGTCGGTTTCAGCTGCCCGTGGTCGTCCTCATGACAGACTTTCCCAGCATGGGCCATGGCGGGGCGAGTCTGCTCCGCTGGCACGACGTCGAGACGCTCTTCCACGAGATGGGACATGCGATCCACTCCATGATCGGACGCACCGAGTTCCACAATGTGTCAGGCACACGTTGCGCGACGGACTTTGTCGAGCTGCCGTCGATTCTCATGGAGCACTTTTTGGTCCATCCCCAGGTCGTCCAGCTCACAGCGCACCACCACCGCACCGGCTCGCCCCTGCCCTACCACCAGTTGCAGCAACACCTGGACACGCAAAAGAGGCTGGATGCGTTGGATGCGCACCAGCAGATTCTGCTAGCATCGCTGGATCAGCGGTACCACTCGAGTCGCGCCGGCGCGCCGACTTTCTCGACGTCCAAGGAGCTTGAGGCGCTGCAGGCGGAGATGGGCCTTTTCCCGCCGGTGCCGAATGCGACATGGCAAGGCCAGTTTGGGCACCTGTTTGGGTACGGCGCGACGTACTACAGCTACCTCTTTGACCGTGCGATTGCCGCGCGAGTGTGGGACAAGGTGTTTGCCCAACAGCCCCTGTCGCGCGAAGCGGGAGAAGAGTTCAAGAACCAAGTGCTCCGATACGGCGGTGGCAAGAACCCCTGGCACATGCTCGCACGTCTATTGAAGGAGGACGATATCGCGCACGGCGACTCGCGTGCGATGGAAACGATTGGCCGGTGGGGCTTGGGACGCCCAACGAGCTACGTGCTCCCATAGTGCGCCACATAGAAAGCCGAGGTCCGTGGAGTTGGTCGCTGCCCTCCCACCATGATTATTCTACACCACCTCAACAACTCGCGGTCGCAGCGGATTCTCTGGGTGCTCGAGGAGCTCGAGATCCCGTATGAGATCAAGTTCTACCAGCGAGGCGCAGATCACCTAGCGCCTAAGGAGCTGAGGGACGTGCATCCCCTCGGCAAGAGCCCCGTCATCACCGACACGGACCGGGGCAACAAGGTGGTGGCGGAAAGTGGCGCCATCATCAACTACCTCATCAAGTACTACGGCAACGGCCGCGGTGTGCCTGCGAAGGAACGCGAAGATGACAACGACTTTTGGACACAGTTTAGCGAGGCCAGCTTGATGCCCAAGCTCGTGCTCCTCCTGATTTTCATGCTGCTCCCCACCCAAGTTCCGTTCTTTATCCGCCCTATTCTGAACATGGTTGGAAACCAGGTCCGCCGCCTTCTGATCGACCGCGACTTGGATGCCATGATAAAGCTGTCCGCTGATGCGCTCACGCAAGAAAAGAGCGATGGCCGCGCGTGGTTCGCCGGTGGCGACAAGGACGGTAACCCCACAGCGGCGGACTACCAGATGCTCTTCCCGATGGAGGCCATCACGTCTGGTCGCTTGGACGCGAGCCGAGTGCCTGAGCCCATCAAGAACTGGGTGGACATGGTGCACAAGCGACCCGCCTACCTTCGTGCCTACGAAAAGGGTGGCCCGTACGACTACGCCAAACTCTAGAGGTATCAGCCACGTGTGTCACGTAGGATATGGCGTACAGATTTACACACCAATTTTTTTTCATGTCCTCATCGGAACATGCATCGTCCCTGGACATAGAATCAAGGACATCACACGAGGCTGAGACGCCTGCCGTACAAGAGGAGGGCAAAGAGGCCGAGACAGTAGCGGCGGATGAGCCGTACTCGGCCTTTCCGCGGCCTCTCAAGGTATTCATCGTCACGGTGGCGTCCGCCTCGGGCTTCATGAGTCCGTTTGCCATCAATATTTACATGCCTGCTGTGCCAGATATCTCACGGCACCTGCATATCTCATCGGCGCAGGCACTGCTCTCTTTGACGACATACCTGATTTTCCAGGGCCTTTCGCCCTCTGTATGGGCTCCTCTCTCAGATACCTATGGCCGTCGGCCTATCCTCGTATGCACGTTCCTGGTCTTTCTGGCGGCCAACCTGGGTCTGTCCTTTACGAATGTGTACTGGCTCCTGCTAGTCTTGCGCATGCTCCAGGCGTGTGGCGCCAGCAGCGCCATCGCGATTGGCGCCGGATGCATTAGCGATGTGTCGCAGCAAAAAGAGCGCGGTTCGTATATGGGCTACTTTCAGTTTGGCACTTTGCTGGGCCCGTCGATTGGTCCGATCGTGGGCGGTTTCATGGCGCAGGCGTGGAATTGGCACGGTGTCTTTTTCTTCCTCAGTGCCTTTGGAGGTGTGTACATGATCTTCTTAATCTTCTTTCTTCCTGAGTCTCTTCGTGCCTTGGTCGGAAATGGATCCCTGCAGCCCGTCGGAGTGTGGCGAACGATCGTTCCCCTGTGGACAAAAAGGACCTACGGGACGAAACCCAAGCCGATGAGGATGCCGCCCAAGCTTCACATCAAGACGATGGGTTTCGACAAACCGTGGCGGATGTATGGCCAGCCAGATGTGGCCTTGATGATCGCTACCTACGCCATCCCCTTCGGGAGCTTCACATTGATGAGCTCGTGCCTGTCGCCCGTGCTGTATGATAATTACGAATTGAATTCATGGCAGATGGGTCTTTGCTTCTTGGGCATTGGGTGCGGCAGTGCTGCGGGAAGCATCGCCGTGGGCCATCTCTTGGATCGCGAATACGCGAGGGCCATGGGCGTGCATGGCGACCAATTGAACCTTCATCACGTTCGAATGAAGTACATGCCCCACTTCAACTTCCTGTTCTCGGTCTTTTTCATTGTCAATGGGTGGCTGCTGAATTATACCATTTACCTGGCCGCACCGCTGATCATGCAATTTTTCGCCAGCTGGTTCGCTGTGATGTACTTTAATTGCATCAACACGGTGCTGGTCGACATATATCCCCAACGAGCAGCCTCTGTCACAGCAGCCTTGAACATTGGCCGATGCCTCACAGCCGCAGGCTTCGTTGCTGCCTCCCAGTACATTATTGATGCCATTGGCTATGGATGGACGCAGACTATCTTTGGGCTGGTCTCCCTCTTGGCCCCGATGCCCATGGCATGGGCGGTGATGCGGTACGGTCCCACCTGGAAGCACAGGCGTGAGTGTGTGTCACGTGAATAAATTGTAGATAAACATTGTCGTTCATGATGCATCTTTTCTCTATTCCATTTGTGTCTAGGCTTGACTGCGATCCACTTGGGAGTGCCCGCAGATATAGGCCGTAGCGACTCTAATTGTAGCGTCGTAGAATTGACATGGGCTCCCGAGAAACGACGCAGCCTCGCACACAGCCACCGCAGGATGAAGAGCGGCAGGATTTGCCACTCGGCAAGCCAGTCGTCGACGCGGACGCGGAAGCCTTTTCATCATTGCTACGATGGGCCAAGGCGATGGTGGTGGCGTTGGCAAGTGTATCTGGCTTCATGAGTCCTTTTTCCAGCACTATTTACGTGCCCGCACTGGACGAGATTAGCAAGAAATTGCAGATCTCTCGAGCGGACACGCTGCTCTCTGTTACTCTGTATTTGGTGTTTCAGGGACTCTCGCCCTCTTTCTGGGGTCCGCTCTCCGATCAGCTGGGTCGTCGTCCCATCTTGCTCAGCACCTTTACGGTCTTGCTCGGAGCCAACCTTGGGCTGGCCTTCTCGAACACCTTTTGGCTTCTATTGGTGCTGCGCATGGTTCAGGCGTTTGGTTCCAGCAGTGCTATGGCTATCGGTGCAGGTCTGATCGGCGATATAGCGCGGAGAAAAGAGCGCGGGCGGTACATGAGCTATTTTCAGTCAGGCGTACTGCTTGGTCCGTGCGTGGCTCCTGTGGTGGGTGGTTTGGTATCGCATCGCTGGGATTGGCACGCCCCCTTTTTCTTCCTGGCAGCATTTGGCGGTCTGTTGAATGTGGTGCTGGCCTTGTTTCTGCCAGAGACGCTCCGAAAGTTGATGGGCGATGGGTCTCGGCAGCCTCGTGGTATATGGAAACCGTGGGTGCCGATGCGATGGACGCCCAAGCCAGGCGCAAACGAGCGAGCACCGCCGCTCATGCATCCGGTGTCTACTTTGAGCATCCGTCAAATGGGATTCGAGAGGCCTTGGCTGGTCTATGGCCAACTGGATATTTCATTGCTAGTGGCGTCCTATGCTATTCCGTTTGCCCTGTTTTCTGTCACGTCATCTTTTTTCTCGCCCATTCTTGCTTCGAACTATGACTACAATACCATCGTGATTGGATTGTGCTACCTGCCATTGGGGGCAGGCTTTGCTTTGGGCAGTATCTTGTCAGGTCGTTTGATTGATTCAGAGTATCAACGCGCTAAGAGAAAGCATGGTCTGCGCTTGAACCTGTACAAAGCTCGATTGAAATTGGGCCCCATTTTCAACGTGATCTTTTGCTGCGGTGTTATGGCCTTTGTATGGTGCCTGGATAAGCGCGTGCACATTGCTGCTCCATTGACGATCGTCTTTTTTACCATGACAGCATCAATGATGTATTTCACTGCTATGTACGTGATCGCATACTGACCTTAGCAATGCGCTGCTGATTGACTTGTACCCAGATCTCGGTGCTTCTATTATTGCGTCTGTCAATATCTCTCGGTGCATTTTGAGTGCTGTGATAGTCGCCGTGACGCAATATATCATCAACGGTATTGGGACGGGCTGGACTTTTACCTTGTATTCCCTGGTGGCCATGGTGTGTCCTATCCCGGTCACGCTTCTCCTCGTTCGGTATGGACCACGCTGGCAAGAGAAGCGTGAGACTCAACACGTCTCTGCTCACTCGCTCAGCTCGGAGCGACAAGGCTGCCCGCGCCCAGGTGCTTGGCCATGCATGAAACCCTCTCTTTGTTCGATGTCACATATCCGACGTGGAAGCAGGGCAAAATAGCCTACATGTCCCTGTGATCCGTCACACTTACGTCGCCGTGTTGCTTTCGATAAAGAGCCATAATTAGCACGACGCACCTGCTTCGGGTGCCAGGCGAAGTGGCTGATCTTGCCGCTTGATTCCCTGGCGCTTGTCACATTTCTCCTTTGAAGGTTGTCTCGGCCACATGGCCTAATGCGCATGCGTTTTTGGCCATTTTGTGCGAGCTGCGCCCTCTTGCTGATGTGCCCCACTACATCGTGGACTGACTTGTGAGAGCTGGCCATCGAGTCTGGACACGTGGGCAATGGCCCCAGGTCTGCCGACTATGTTCCCTTCAGCGTAGGACCTATAAAGAGGACCTCAGACCGTACACTGTATACCTCGACGCCTCGATGTGTTGGATTATGGGTGCAAGACACATGAAATTCCTTATTAGGATAAGGACAAACGATCAAGGCGTCTCGCTCGGCAGAATTCTGGGGCACGTGGCGCATGAGCAAGAAAGCAGAGGCAGGCACGAGCCTACAGTGTCCAGCGAGATCCGACACAGACCGCATTGAGTATGAGGCACTAGGAATGTGTGAATTGGCAGCGTCAACTGCAAAAGAGCTACCTCAGAACGCGCGCTCTTGCGTTCATGTTGGCAGCATGATCATAGTCTCAGCGCTTTGAGAAGTGGCAGTCGACTTCGGTCACTGACTCTTCATGTTATGTATGCGTAGATAATCGACGAAATATGATGTGTGCGCAGGAAAAGATCTACGCGGTATTGGATCCGCTCAGAACACCTTTAGTGAAGCGAGCGGCCTCTCGGCCTTTTTGAGAAACGTACGGCAGCAAGCACCTTTCAGGACAAAAAGTCAACCTTATTTCTCCATCTCAAAAAATTTGTTCCTGCAGGTACGACCCATGCCATGCTAAGTGGCCAGTACGAGTCGCCACATGCGGGTACCGTGCTGGACAACTTGGATGGCTTCGTAACATTGTACGAGGAGGTACAATACGTCGTTCCGCCATCTCGTCTATGGAACTGACCATGAAGAGGAGGTCTAAGCGGGGTGAATTCAAACATGGATACGAGGGAAGGCATTCCACGATGCATAACGCCAAAATAACACAGACAGCGATGCGCCAACAGGAAAGGACCGGAAAGCAACATGACCGGCCGTCGGTGTACTCGGCATGCGCGACAGGAATCTATCTATACCATTTCACTCATGAAAATTTCGCGCGTCAAGTAGGCGAGGAAATATGTTTCCATGGACTAGAAGGACATCCCAGGAAAATTTCGGATGATTTGACAGATTCGCCTGCATCGTGGGGACACGCGCATGTGAGTCATTTTTCGCCTACGCGGCGCCACGTGAGCAAGAGGACAAGGACGCACGGCTCACGGTGCACAAGTACTAGACACTATGCAACATGGTTCTCCACGAGAAGGAGCCATGGCATAGCCCAATTCCATGGACTGCCTGGCTTTATGTCGTGGGCTCGTTTTTTCTGTTCTTCAACTCATGGTAGGTAATGATGGATTCACACTAGGGGGATTGTCAACAGCTTTGGTACATTCCAGGCATATTACAAGGCGCATTTCTTGTCGCATCGGTCGTCCTTTGATATATCATGGATCGGATCAGTCCAAGCATGTCTGACGCTTATCCTGTCGCAGCTTGTGGGTCCTTTGTACGACATGGGATTCATGACGATCCTTGTGTGGATAGGGGCATTTCTCGTTACCTTTGGGATGATGATGACGAGTCTGTGTACTCGCTTTTACCAAGTTATCTTGGCACAAGGATTCTGCATTGGGATCGGGAGCAGTCTTCTGTACATTCCGAGTGTTATGGTGTGTGTCACTCATTGTCGTCGACGGAAGGGACTTGCCCTCGGCATCTCGTCGGTGGGAAGCAGTCTGGGAAGCATCATTTATCCTATTGTCTTCAACCAAACAGAGCCGGACATCGGATTCGGCTATGCATTTCGGGTCATGGGATTCCTGGCTCTAGGCACCTTTGTCATATCGCTTGCGGTGATACGCCGCGTATCTGGCACAAAAGAGATCCGCCCATTGTTACTGCTTCATGCATTTCGCGAGCCATCCTATGCATGGTACGTGGCGAGCGAGTTTTTTTGCCTCATGGGCATTTACGTGCCTTACTACTACGTGACGTCGTATGCCAGTGGACCGAGCCACATGTCCGAGGACTTGTCTCCCTACATGGTGCCGATTCTCAAGGCGACAAGCATCATCGGGCGACTTGTCCCTGCACTCCTTTCAGATTATTTCGGTCCATTGAATATGTATGTCCCGATGATATTTGCCAGCGCCGTGCTCAACTTTGGCTGGATTGGCATACACTCCCCAGCTAGTATTATTGTATACATTGTGCTCTATGGTATCACTTCAGGCACTGTCGTCGCTATTACGCCAGCCGTCGTTGCCGAGATTACTTCCGACCCGAAGGAAGTGGGGACACGCATCGGTATGTCGTACTTTGTCGGGGGCCTTGGCATGCTGGTGGGCCCACCGGTGGCTGGTCGACTACTGGACATGCATGACGGGACTTATTATCTTGGTGTGCAATTGTTTAGTGCATGTATTATGTGTGCCGCAACTATGTGCCTTGTCATGGCTCGTGCACACAAGGCGGGGTGGCACGTTTTGAGAAAGGCTTGACCAAACTATGCGCAATTAGGCTGTTCCCACAGAGGCGGGGCATTTGCCAGGGCCATGGCCAAGGCCGGTGTGGAAGTAAATGCCGTGGTGGTCGTCAAAGGTCAGGATAGGGTCTTCCGAGTTGGCACCATAGTGGTTCTCCTGGCCAGGGTAGTACTTCCAGTGGGTCGTGCTAGGTGGGTTGATCCAGATCTGGCCCGATGGGTGCTGGAAGCCCAACTCACGCGGGAGCACACGAGGCACCCAGTCGCGACCGTTGACAATGTAGAAGAAGCGACCGCCGATCTTCTTGTCCACATCGTTGGCAAAGGCGCCGTTACCGGTGCGCGGCATACCAAAGGCAAAGGAGCGGTAAATGCCGTCATCCAGACGCTTGTTCAGGTCCATAGCAGCCAGCACGGACATGGCGGCACCGAGCGAGTGACCTGTGGTCGTTACGCGCTTGTCGTTGAACTGCTTCTGGAACTTGACAATCTGCTCGTAGACTTCATCCCTCAGCTCCATGTAGGCGTTGCTGAAGCCAGCAAACAGCTTAACGCCTTCGCAGTACGCAGGTGCCACTTCCTTCGGAGGATCAATCAGAGCTGCGTTCACATCGTGCAAGATGGAAAGCAGACTGGCGGTCGTGCCTTCAAAGCTCACCGTCACACCCAACGACTTGGAATGGAAGATCTTGACACGCTGAATCACGACGCCATGTCCTTTGCTCCACAGTACCTCCGCATCACCGACACGATCGCCAATGTCGCCGAACAGACAGTATGGCTCGTGGGCCATACCAGCTGCCTGCGAGAGGATGTGCCAGTCGATAGGCAGGTCCGTAGGGTGCTCGTTGGAAGTAGGACCATCAATACCCCGGGGCTCAATGATACACAGGGCGAGTGGGATCAGGCACAGCAGAAAAGCGAGGAAGCGCATCGCCGATTACGAGTGGCTGCTCAGCATCCCATCCATTTATACCCAAGCTCGGTGGGTATGCGAGCTGCGCTCAAGACACCTTTTTCATACGATGCATGGAGCACGTGCACTTACAGAGAATCCATGCCACACGGAACCAGCATATTTCTGACCCTAAAGGGGCTGTCGTGTGACGTCGTTGGCAGAATTAGGAAGCCGCAGCACGGCATCATCAGGCCACAAATGCACATGTCCCAAGATGTCTGCCGACCATACTTTTGGTACATGACACGTCATATGAAGTCTGCTCATGGCAGCGAAAGATATGACGGTGCATAAGTATTCCAGTTGCTTCCCTGTCTCGTGGGGACGGACATATCAGTCGTCAGTCTGGATCAGTTTGACTTAGGATAGCGTGAATCTGCCATAGGATGCCAACAATATTAGCCTCAGCGGGCCTGAGGTCATGAACGGAATGAACAGGTATGCCTGGTCTTGGTGCGAGTATCGTGTTAATTGAGCAGCCTTAGGCACGTCATCTAGCCAGGAACCTCGAGCGCCGCATCACGGAGACGAGCACGCGTCGAAAGCGACCGCATCGCGAGGCACACGTCCAAAGAGGCAGGGAGGTCCTTGTTAAAGCGAGTACAGAAACGGTGCCGCCTACGCTACTCGGCGAGGTGGCAAAATTTGACAATCGCATTAAGGCGCAAGGCACGCATCATAAGGGCGTCCAAGTCTCTGGTGTAGCCGCTCGCTCCTGCATCAGCTGCTCACACCATGGCAAGCGTATGTGACGACTGCGACAGAGCTGCACACCGAAGCTCTGGCCATAATAGCCAGATGCCCAATATCGGCCTAATGGCTTGGCCGAGTATTCGAAGGAATCCATGCTTGGTTTCTGTGCCGGAGGCATCAAGGGATGCCAGGTGGACTAGGCGAACGTACATCCACGGCGGCTCATGCAGGACGTTTCTGCTGTCCAGCCTTCAAGATGGCGAATTTTACGGGCAACGACAGGGCTCATGATGCATCGTCGATGTCCAGCGTGCATGTCTACGTAGCGGGGGCGTGGCCGAATATCCCCCTTCCCACTACTATGGCAGACAAAATGTGGCCATTTTGAATAATCAGGCCAGGCTGTTAGATAAATCCGCCTGCCGGGACTTTCCTCGCCTCGCGAAGCGGGCGCTCTGGATGCTTGGTCCCCACTTGTGCTGAACATTGGCCCTGGCACTCTTGCACCACTTCGAGTGCCGACACCAGCGCCATTATGGTGGTTCTTGCATTTTTAGGGCCATGTTTGCGAACGCTTGATAACCCGGCACTGTACCATGCTATCCGACAAGCTGCCAAAGACAAGTCAGCGGGGGCGGTGGTTGCATTCTATGTGGAAGATCCGACGCAGCGACTACCTGGCAGGGCTTTTACCTGGTGGACAAGAAAGTCACTTCCTAAGCTGCGCAAGCAACTTGAAGAACTGCGCGTACCGCTGTTTTGCCTGCGTGCATCGTATCCCAGAGTAGCAGAGGTCCTTGTATCCACGGCCCTCCCTTTCTCTGCGGTTCATGTAAATCGACGATGGGGCGGCACAACGCAGGAGGAGGATGCACGATTCGCTGAGATATGGGCTCATGCTGGTATCGAGCAGCGAGTCTACACAGCGCATACGCTTCATGAGCCCTGGGAGATCCAGACGGGACAAGGACAACCGTACCGTGTATACACGGCCTTTTCCAAGCACTTTGCCAACATCTCACCCCAGTTGCTTGAAGAGCCTCCCTGTGCGCCTGAAGACGAAGACGGGCAAGCGTATACAAGCATGGAGCATGCATTGACGGAGCCGAAGGATATTACTGTGCTGGACTGGGCTAGGCCCTCCTCTGAGTTCCAAGAGCCCTGGGCAGCAGCTTTTCCCTGGACGCCTGGATCCGACGAAGCTCACAGCGTTCTCCAAGCCTTCATGGACCATGCATTAGCTACCTACAAGGACGCACGCGATATTCCTTTTGAAGCAGGGACATCGCGTCTTTCTCCCTATCTGGCACATGGCGAAATCAGTCCGCATCGAGTTCTCTCCGCCGTGAGGCGTGCTCGCAGTGCTGGATCTACCTCCAAGAGCTTTATTGAGTCGACTCATACGTTTGAGCGAGAATTGGTGTGGCGCGAATTCAACTATCATCTCTTGTACCATCAACCTGACTTGGCCGCGCGAAACCACAATGCACAATGGGACGCATTTCCATGGGCCGAGGTGGCATCGCCTGCGCAGCTGAAGGAGGAAAAAGATCGCGCTACGGCCAACTCTGATGCGATGTATGCAAGAGCCATGTACGATTGCTGGCGGTCGGGACACACTGGCATTCCGCTCGTAGATGCCGGTATGCGTCAGCTGTGGAAGATGGGCTGGATGCACAATCGAGTGAGAATGATCGTGGCCTCATTTCTCGTCAAGAACTTGCGAATTCACTGGCGACTGGGTGAAGAGTGGTTCTGGGACACGCTAGTGGATGCCGATCCAGCCAGCAATCCTGGGAATTGGCAGTGGGTTGCAGGCACAGGGGCGGATGCTGCGCCTTTCTTCCGCATTTTCAATCCAGCCCGTCAAGCCGATCGTTTCGATGAGCGCTGTGCTTATGTCCGTCAATGGGTGGATGAATTGAAGAGCACCTCTACGAGCGATATTGCCGAGATGTATGAACACCCAAGGCGAGGTGTAGCGTCAGCCATGGCATGTCCTTCCCCCGCGAGTTTGTGGGCAAAGCGCTCTAAAGATGCAGAGTGCACGGACATGTCCAAGATAAGTGTCTTTCGACCAAGCATGGTGGCTATGCCTGAGCCGACATATCGGGCCGCCATGGTAGACTTAAAGAAAAGCAGGAGCACCACATTGGAGCATTATCAAAAGCGGAAAAAACCATCTGAATCTCCTCGTGTTAAACAAACGAAATTGACCTGACACGCGTATGAATCCCAACCGCGATAATATAAGGACGCTGCGCTTCGGAAGCGCTCCGTATTTGGCCCACTTGATGACGACGTAGTGTTGTTACATGCAAAGAAATTCGTGCTATGAATGTATTGATAAAGGGTATAGCTAGCTGGGCATTTTGAACATACATCGAACTGGTTGCATGCGACATAGTATCACGAGTCGAGGGCAACATCGCGAAACTAAGTGAACTGAGCAACGCCCATGCGACGGACATCATAGTTCAAGATGAACGAGCCAATCTCGAAGAAGGGCGAGCCGAGAATCCAATCATTGATGACATTCGAACCCATCATAGTGAATATGCACTTGTCACCGATATATCCCTGTTGCATGGCCGCCGTGGGGAAGACCAACTTCTTTCCGAAGACCTCGAATTCCATTCTAGGAGGGTTCTTGCAGTCGTAGACGCCGTGGTAGGTACCATCATCATGCTGCTCAACTTTAATACCATCCAGCTTCTTCAACATTTTCCCGACTTCTTCGTTCGGACCCGAGATAACGCTCGTGCCGGTGTCGAGAATAGCGTTCTTGATGGGGTGCCCATTCAGTTTGACGTCGGCCCTCCAGAAGGTGCTGTCCGTATTTTTGTCCGACCAGTGAATAAGACTGTTCAGCTCAGAAAAGTCGACATTGCCGACATTGAGACTAGCCTTGCCGTTGGGACGGAGAGTAAATTGATACGTGCTGGACTGAATGAGGTGCTGCTTCTTTGCGGCCCAAATGAAAGGGTCCTCTTTCACGTCAAAGAAGCTTCTGTCGGTAGTACTAAAGGACAGGCCAAAGATAGCACCAGCCACGTCCTTATTATAGTCCTCTTTACCACGTCCAACAGCCACATTCCAAGCTTTGACACCACCGATGGCGACCCTGTCAGAGTAGAGGTCGCCTTCGACATGATGGTCGTAATAGTCAAAGTCAAAGGTCTGGTCCAGATTTTTGGATGTAAGAGACTTCTTCGGGTTGTAGCCGGACTTGTCAAACACTAAGTCCGCCGAGCCCGTGTCGAACACAGCTGTGGTCTTCTGGGGAGGAAAGCCAACTTCGATGTGGCCAGACCAAGCCTTCGATTTACGGAGATGAGTCTTTCCATGGGCACGCTTTTGCTTATTGAAAAAGTCCATGTTAAGAACGTTCAAGTGCTCGCCAGTCCTGTTGTGATGGATCTTTGAGATAGCATAGTACTTCTGATGAATGTACTCCAATTCCGCCTCAGGCGAAAACTGAGTCTTGTCATCCCGGCTTAAATCTATGCGCACGGCGGAAGAGAAGCCGGCTAGAACAAATGCAAATGTGGGAAGAAGAAGCATTGTGAGGTGCTGAAGTGGAACGCTGGACCCTTTTTATGAGGCGCCATGGCAAATATTGTCATAAAAAAAATACACACGAATAAATCACCGATTGGAGGGAATAGGGCAAGTCTGAAGGAGTAATGCAGACCTCGTGACGCCTCTTGGCGGGTTAAGGCGCAAGCCGGATAAATGCCAACAAATCAAATGAGACAAGTTTAATAATTTAGCATTGGCGCCAAGCGAGTGTAATAAAATGGCTTTGAGCCAGGGACTTTTTTCTGACGGCGTTCCACGGACCCAGTGAACAAATCTGATCGTGTGGAGGTGCATGTCGGAAATACCCATAAAATCATGCGGGATAATTCTAAAAGGGGAATTTCCATGGAGAATCTTTTTTCGCAAGCAAATGCCAAGCCTGAGCTTTAGACAACTGAAATTCCGAGTAGAACAAAATGAGGAAGTCTGAACATAACAGACTTGATCACATGTGGAAGTGTTGCGGGCAGGAGAATTTTGATAGGTAGAGTGATAATGAGAGAGGTAATGTCATTGTGAGTGTGAGTGTTAGTGTGTTAGTGTGAGTGTTAGTGTTAGTGTTAGTGTTAGTGTTAGTGTTAGTGTTAGTGTTAGTGTTAGTGTTAGTGTTAGTGTTAGTGTTAGTGTTAGTGTTAGTGTTAGTGTTAGTGTTAGTGTTAGTGTTAGTGTTAGTGTTAGTGTTAGTGTTAGTGTTAGTGTTAGTGTTAGTGTTAGTGTTAGTGTTAGTGTTAGTGTTAGTGTTAGTGTTAGTGTTA